>OZ038382.1:145064406-145402904 GCA_964036045.1 Eutreptiella sp. 'Long Island Sound 2002'
GGTTTGGCGCTAACGAGGCGCGCGCCGAGCCCAATTTGCGCCTCGTATAACGAGGCGCGCAGTTTCAGCCAAACACTCCACGTTTGATCATGTTTGACCCCACCCCCCGCACCCAATACCCAAATAGGGTGAAAAACACATAAATGCAGCCTAACACATGCTTTACATACCTTGGATGGTCATTTTAGATGATCACGGTATCAAAAAAATAAGTTTCGAAAACTTTGATTTTTGACCTGTCCAGGCTGAAAAACTGTATCAGCAGGTTGTGCACCGGCCCATTCACTCATTAAGCCATTATTGGTGGAAACAGTCATTTTGCATCTTTGGCACAGGTTTTGACCGGCCCTCGGCAAGGCTACAGACTGCAAAAAAACGGCCTTTCGTATCCCAGTAGGCATATACTGTCACAACATCCCCACACACACCCCTTAGAGTGGGTACCACGGGGTCAAGGAGGTCGCCAAAACCGCCAACATAGCAAAAATGGCTGAAAAGTGCATAAACCGCATCAGCGCTCATCCCACTCCGCCCCATACAAACTCGGGACCCGGAAACACTTTTTCGGCTCAAAATGGAAAAAAACCAAAAGATTCATGATTTTCGACCCAAAAAAGGGGGGGTCGTTTTTTTGGCATTTTTGACCCACCCCCCACCCCCCCCACCCCTCCCTCAAAAGCTCAAAAAGTGGGGTTCAAGTGGGGGATTCTGGGGGGGTCCGGACCAAAAACTCATTGGGGGATGTGTTTATTGGACAAAATAATGATTTTACAAGGGGTTAAACTAACAATTCAACCCCTTGGGGTAGGGTACGCGAATAGCCCCAAAAAGGCCCAAAAAGGGGGGTATGTGGCATTTTCCCCTATTGACGGGCCTGCGTGGCTTTGATCTAACAACCTCTGCGCAGTGATTGCCCCCCGCCCGCCCTATCGTCCCCCATCCCGACCCCCCTGCCCATGCCGCAGGTGTCGGGGTCCGCAACTGAACCGACCCCCCCCCCCCCCCGGCTGGATGACTGATGGTCATTGGTAGTGAACCGCTCGTGACCAGAATGACGATGAGGCTGATATGCAGTCAGCCAGTGAGCCTTGCAGGCTGATGTCTGTGTTTGCTGTTCAACAATGCCCTGGTCTGGGCTGCCAAAAGAGTCAAAACGCATGAATATGAAAGGTTTCAAAAGTATTGGTACATTCCAGGACTTGGGCGGTGGATCTGGGTCTTGGGCCATTGGCTCACAGATGCAACATGCTGCATGTTGGGGTGTGTTGCGAGGCTGTAGGGGTGTTGGTCTGTGTTGGTGCTGTGGAAATACTGATGCCTCTGGGAAGGCCTGGGAGAAGGTGGTATATGCTGTAGTCCTCTGTGAACGGCATGTTGCGCTGGGGACGTTAACGTCTGTTGTAATCAGGCTTCGTTTATAAGAGCTATTTTGCAATCGGGGGGGGGTCTGGGTGGGTGGGTCTAAAGCTCTGGACCCCCCCCCCTCTTATACTTCTGAGGGTTTCCTGGGTTGGGCTCCTGCCACACCTTCTTTCTTTGGTCACAGGAGCCTTGTCTGGCTGTTTGCTGGTGCCCCTTTCTGTTGTGTCGTTGTGCAGGTGGCAGGTGTGCAGGTGGCAATTTTTCACATGGCGGAATTTTTTTTGATAACATGTTAAACCTGTGGACCCTTTGTTGCACAAAGCTGTCAGAGCTGGTTGGTAGCCCAGTTGTCAAGGAACTTAACTGCAATTCCAAAGATCCCTGGTTCAAACCGGTATTGTGAAATTTTTGGTGTGCCACCCTTTGGGGATGCCTAACCCGGGAGAGCGCCTTGGCTTCAATTTGGTTCACAAAAAATGCTCCCCACAGAATTATAAGAGGGGGGGGGGTCTGGGTTGGGTCAAAAGTTGGGTGGGTGGGTCCAAAGGTGGGTGGGTGGGTCTTGTCCAAAATACCCCCCCCCCCTCTTATAAATGAAGCCTGGTTGTAATGCTGGGGGATGCTGGAATAGTGGTAAGACCCGTTTGGATTGTTTTATGTCCTTTTGTCTTGATGTATTTCTCTCAGGTTCTATGGCCGGCCGATCGTTGAGGCTCATGCCGCTGCCCCCAGTGGGTTGGCCAGGGCAATGGATGCAGCAGATGGCGTGATGGACGGCAGGTTCTATGGCACGCCAATAGTGGAAGGAGATGTCAGACCATTGAGCTCGGGCCCTGGAGGCGTATCCAGGGCGTTGGATGCTGCCGCTGGTGTGATGGATGGAAGGTGCCAACCCTGTCCCCAGATGGCGGCTCATACTTGCCGATACTGCTGCTTTCTGCTGGGGCGGCGATTGGGGGGCTGGCAGGTGACGCAGATAGACAGACGGTGGGAAACACAGTGTTGTTGGATGTTGGGATGCAGGAAGCTGGTGCAGTGTGAGGGCAGCGGGGAGCGAGGGAACGAACGGAGGGGCGGACCGACTGATGGACCGACCGACCGACTGACCGACCAGCCGGCTGGGGTGGGCATGGATCGAGGGATTGCACGGAGGTGCGGGCGGATGTATCTGAATGCAAACTGCTTGTTAATGAATGTGTTTGCCAATGTGCTCTGCTGGTTTGTTCAAATTTCTTCGCCCATTTACAGGTTCTATGGCCGGCCTAGCGTTGAGGCTGTGCATTATAGCCCGGCCCCAGGGGGCTTGGCAAGGGCAGTGGACGCAGCGGACGGGGTCATGGACGGGCGATTCTATGGCCAGCCCATTGTGGAGGCCGGTAGTCCAATGTACGCCAGCGCGTACTTAGCTCCGAAGCCACGACCGAAAAAGAAGTCTTCGGCCAAAAAGCCGAAGAAGAAGAAACAAGGCGCCTTCCAATTTGATGCAACTATGGACGAGGTTTGGGAGTGCATTGTCTCTCCACTTTGCCCACCCGCCCCAGCCGAAATTTACCGCCCACACAGTGCCCACCCACACACCGCCCACATATTTCCCTCACACACCCCACATACCGTGCGCACACTGCCCACACAATGCCCGCAAACTCCCCGCACACTCTGCCCACACACTGCCCAGTGCCCACACAAGCTTCAGGTGAGATCTCAGCCAGATTCTGAATAGCTTCTGGGTTGGGAGGAGTACCTTGTGCATCGATTTTTCTTGAGAACGCGTCAAGAATCTAACAGTAGCCCACCTTTAGGCTCTGCACAAACCAACAAAGAAACTGTGCAAGCCATAATTGCATTGTGCTATCTTCATGTCTGTTTTGCTCAGCCTTACGTGAGACCTCATTTGCATCCTGTGTAGCTTCTTGATTAAGATGATTGCGTTGTGTGTAGATTTTTGATGAAGACGAGCGAAGAATCAAAAGGGACTCTTTTTTCATGATGATGATGATGATGATGATGATGATGATGATGATGATGATGATGATGATGATGATGATGATGATGATGATGATGATGATGATGATGATGATGATGATGATGATGATGATGATGACGATGATGATGATGATGATGACGACGACGACGACAACGATGACGACGATGACGATGACGATGACGATGACGATGACGATGATGATGATGATGATAACAATAATCTGAATAATAGCACTCACAGCTGAATGCGTGCACTCCACAGCGACAAATTTGCCCTGGGAATTGGAACTAGAAAGCAGAAAACGGTACATAGGAACTATGTGCCCACTGTTCACAAGTTTTTTGGGAATCGCCAAATTGGATGCAGAGTAGATGACAAAAACGGTAGGGGCTTTTTGAGGTAACTACATCTGGCAGGTGAAATCACAGACACAACATGAAATGACGTCCACTTCGCAACTATGTTTTGCACAGCTTCTTTGTCGGCTCCACCAATGAATGACAACAGACCTCTCATCAATCCTCATGAAAAATCTATGCATAAGGTGCCCATCCTAAGCAAGAAGCCCAGCGGAATCCAGCTGAAATCTCCTTTGAATCTAAGCAAACACACAGCTTCTTTGTAGGCTTTAGCACAGAATCATCATCATCATCATCATCATCATCATCATCATCATCATCATCATCATCATCATCATCATCATCATCATCATCATCATCATCATCATCATCATCATCATCTTTGGGTGATTCTGAGGCTTGGAAACCACAAAAAGTGGGGGGTTGCGGGTGGCCTAGGTGCCCTCGGAATTCATTTTTGAGCCACCTAGCCCAAGATACGGCCCGTTCTTCGTTTTGGGCTTGTTTGGCACAAACACCGCACATTTAGGCCATTTTTGGCCGTTTTTGGGCCGTTTCTCGGACATATCGTGGAGCTAGAGGGCAAGAAATGGCTCTTGGGCACGGGGCAATCGGGGCGCACGTGGAGTATAGGAACCGTTTGTCTTCGGTTGGCCGTTTTGAGTGGGTTTTGGGGCCGTTTTGGGCCAAAAAAGGCTGTTTTGGGGCACAAAATGCGCAGTTTTGGGAGGGCACCTCCCGACTTGGCGCCCCCGCCCCGGGGCGCCAACGGTGAGTTTTTGGCTGAAAACTTGGATTTGGCAAGGCCACCACCTAGGCTCTAGGATGTCTAGAGTAGAGTAGAGCCCGGAGCGATGAGGCCGAGCAATGGCCAAAACGGAAAGGAGAAGTGCTTGTTGTTGCTTGCTTGCTTGCTTGTTGCTTGTCACCTAGATTTAAGGGGAGAGGGGTGTAGTAATATATATATATATATATATATATATATATATATATATCCTCTAATCTACATCCCTCTCCCCAACTCTAGGTGGCTCCACAATACGGCTCTAAGATACGTGCGAACGGTACATCTTGGTGCATACATGTGGAGGAAGAGGCTAAACTGGGTCAAAACGGGCTTGAAATGCGCCCATTTGACTTGTTCGAGCATCCCAAATGGTCTAGGATCACTTTTGGGAAACCGCCTTTTTGACCCAGATCCGACCCATTTTTGGTCCCAAAGCGGCCCATTTTCAAGGCATTTTGGGATTTTCCATGGCCCGAAGTGCGTCACCACGGGCTCAAAACGGGCTAAAAACACTTGTTTGAGCATCCCAAAAGGTGCAGGATCAATTTTGCTAAATTGCGTTTTTCACCCATATTTGACCCATTTTTGGTCCCAAAACGGCCCATTTTCAAGGCATTTAGGGATTTTCCATGGCCCAAAACGCGTCACCACGGGCTCAAAACGGGCTAAAAACACTTGTTTGAGCATACCAATTGGTCGAAGAACAATTTTGGGAAAAAATCATTTTTTTCGCCCCGGGGACCCCGGTGGACCCACCGTTGGCCCCAACCGTGCGCGGGCTGAGCTGCCCTCCAGATCTACCAAGTGACCACTAGTACAGGGATCTAGGTGGCTCGTTGGGCGATTTTGAGGGTTGGGAACCACAAAAAGTGGGGGGTTGCGGGTGGACTAGGTGCCCTCGGAGTTCAGTTTTGAGCCACGTAGCCCAAGATACGGCCCGTTCTTGGTTTCGGGCCTGTTGGACACAAGCAGCGCACATTCAGGCCATTTTTGGCCATTTTTGGGCCGCTTCTCGGACATGTCGTAGAGGTAGAGGGCAAGAAAGGGCTCTTGGTCACGGGGCAATCAAGGCGCCCGTGCAATGCACCAACTATTTCCTGTCGTTTGGCCGTTTTGAGTGGGTTTCGGGGCCGTTTTGGGCCAAAAAAGGCTGTTTTGGGGCACAAAATGCGCCGTTTTGGCAGGGCACCTCCGACTTGGCGCCCCCGCCCCGGGGCGCCACCAGTGAGTTTTTGGCTCAAAACTTGGATTTGGCAAGGCCACAACTCAGGGTATGAGATGGCTAGAGTAGAGTAGAGCCCGAAGCGGTGGAACGTAGTAATGGCCAAAACGGAAAGGAGAAGTGTTGCTCGTTGCTTGTTAGCTAGATTTAAGGGGACAGAGGTACGGGGGTCTACGCGTCTCGTTGGGTGATTCTGAGGCTTGGAAACGACAAAAAGCTAGTGGTTGCAGGTGGAGGAGGTGCCCTCACATTTGGAATTTGAGCCATGTAGATCAAGATACAGGCCTTTTTTGTTTTTTTGGGGGGGGATGTTTGACACAATCTGCGCAATATTTGGGCCATTTTCAGCCAGTTTCTGGGACATGCTGTGGCTCTAGAGGGCAACAAAGCGCTCCTTGTCATAAGGAAGTCAAGGCGCACATTGAGTGTGGCAGCCATTTCCGTTTGTTTCTCCGTTTTGAATCGGTTTCGGGGCCGTTTTGGGCCAAAAAAGGTTGTTTTGGGGCAGAAAATGTGCGATTTTAGGAGGGCGCCTCCCGACATGGCGCCACTGCCTCAGGGCGCGGACGGTGAGTTTTTGGCCCCAGATTCGAATTTCGCAAGGGCACCACCTAGGGTCTACGATGGCTAGAGTACGTAGCGTTGGGACACAGTAATGACCAAAACGGAAAGGAGTAGTGCTTGCTTGGTTGTTGTTTGGTTATTGCTTGTTGTTGTTAGCTAGATTTAAGGGGAGAGGGGCGTGGTAATATATATGCACACATAGTTATGTATGCCTCCATGGGAAATTTGAAAAGGATTGCACTATCGGGATACAGGCTAAAAGGTCACAAGGACCGATATATTGACTCCCCCGACTGGAAGAGAAGAAGACCCCCGGGTCTTAGGTGCTATGTTGCTCCCAAGGGTAGTTTGTAAACTAGTGTCGGCATTTACCATCCAAGAGCATAGCCCCCGTTGCCCCCTCGTTGATGCAAAGGCACAGCACTTGTGTCTTGATGGGCGTGACCAAACAACACCCACAAGCTTGCAACTTATTGGGTGGGACCGAACCACGACCATGAGAATTCCACTTGGTGACCTCATAGCTGTGCCACTTGCGTCTTGATGGGCAGGAGCAAGCCATGCCCATGGTATTGCCATATGATGATCTTGTATGCTTGACAGCTTTTCTTGATGAGCAAGAACAAGAGTTGCCATAGAATTGCCATTGGATGACCACCAAACTTCCTCTTTGATGAGCAGGCCCAAACCACACTAACAAGATTTGTGTCCTCATGTCGTATGAGTCACGGAAATCTCGCTGGTAGAAACCAAGGAAGAATGGGAAGAGTATGTTGGCAACATCTTTCCATTCCCTTCTCTAGCATGAGGTAGTGCCGTGGAGGAGTCTTTTGAGTTCTCAATGTATTCATGTGAACAGGTTTGTCGTAAGGGTTTCCGCGCTACATCCAATACCGCAAGCCAATGTCCATCCTTCCCGGGCAATGGAGTCGGTTGGAAGTGGAAAAAGGATCCCCATGCAACGATGTCTTCGTCTTCAGTTGTCATGTTGGAGTTGACATTGGCTCGTTCTTCTTTTTTTTTTTGTGGGCCCTTGTCAAATTTCTCTTGCGATTCTTTCCAAAGTCATGCAAGAAAACAAAGGGGCGCAAAACAAAAGTGCCCAAATTGCCACCTCATGAATTGCAATACCCCGACATATTTGAGTGGTTGGATTTGTTTGATCCTTGTCATGCTTGTATGGCACATGCCCAAGGCATGGGGCAAGGGGACACGGAGGTCGAAACGTTGATTGGTTTGCGAGAACAAGTTCAAGCAAATGAAGGACCCGATTGCCCGCTCTACAACCGGCGAGTTGTTCGCTTGCGAGCCCTTCAAACCTTTGCTTGACAAGGACCATGATAACGATCCCATGGATATCTAACCGAACAAGGTCGTTGTTGACTTGAAGCAGCCCAATGTAGAGATTCTCAAGTTGACGCAAGTATGTCCAGCAACTAAACGATTCAAGCCCTTTTCGGAAACACCACGTCCAATTGCTGCTTTGCAAGGTTGTTTTGAGCGTGCCCAAGCTGCATTGGTGGGTTTGTTTTCGAATAGTTGCGCAACCTCATCTGTGAAATGAGTACATACGAGCATCGAGCTGGGGATGTTGGTGCAGCAATAAAGTCAAAAAACCGGTATTTTGCAATGTATGGCCTTCTCGTCAAGAAGACCACAATGTTGGAGGATGTTGCCAAGAGAGCCTCAAAACGCGTCACTCATGCTATTTTTGCAGCATTGCCATGGTTGAAGCACCACAATCCACTCCACAAGGATATGCTAAGCCGTCATGAGTAGGCTATTCGACAACTTGCTACTAGTGCCTCAACGGGAACCACACATGCTACTTACATCGCAATGCTAGTGGCTCCTCCCGATATGCAAACCACCAAGCGGACAAAGTTCTCTGTCATAGCTGCCGACCATAATGAGGACAATGGTGAAGGCGCTCGTGAACGTGGTCAAAACGAGTGTTCAAAAGAAAGCAAGAAGCAAAAGCATGTCCCCTCGACATTTGAGGATGAAATGAACAAAGAACATGCTAAACGTGAATCCCAACGTACCTGCGGCTCACCTAGAAATGTGAAGTTGGGGCTGATTTGGGGCTAAAACGGCTCATTTGGGGCTAAGTGGTGTTTTTCAAGGGGGTTACCGTGAAATTTTGGTGCTTTCCAGGCTTGGTTGGGGTTTTAGGATGTACCCACAGTGATTCCAATCCCTACTTCAAGGGGACTTGACAGGGGGTTACCTTTTTTTTCGACGGCTCAATTGACTGAGCAACCTCACTGAGCCGTCAGTTTGCCGCCGGTGAGCCGGCTCACTTAGCTCTCATTTAGCTCCCATTTAGCTCTCACCGAGCGCGCGAAACGGCTCACCCAACGCTCACTAAGAGCTAATTAGGGGCTCATTGAGGGCTCATTGAACGTGCACGGGCACAAAATTTCCACTTTGACATGTTCAACGGGTTCCTTGTCGCAATGCAACTTCCACAATCCTCCTTGCCATGTTCTGCCTCGGCGGGAGATTGCAAGGGTATTTCAAGGCAAACAGTGGTGCCCTCCCCTGATGCAAGCAGACAGAACAAAGGTGAAGCGACTTGGGTGATGCAACCATGTTCATCACACAGGCACAAAAATATGCCTTTTTGGGGCTTTTCAATCCGCGGGGCCCTGCGCATGAGCGCTCCCATTCCCTCCAAAAGTGTGCAAAGGAAACCATATGAATCTAGCTCTTGGCGAAGAGCAAGTAGCAGTCGACTTTCCAGCAGCCTTGAAGCAATTGCATTCTACAATTTACCGACACAGAGGCGCTCAACAGCTAGGAGAAACGTTGCAAAGGTTCTTGGTTCCCGAAGGAAGGAGCGATTAGTGTTGATGCTTTAAACAAATCGGGGTGGTATGCATGTAGGGGGGCCTCACAAATACCAAATGTGGCAGAGATTGGAGATCTGAATTGATGATTGGGGCCCGCACACATACATGCGATGCAAAAAAGCATTTTTTTTGGGTTGGTCATGTGTGAGGCCCCGCGCATGCCCTGCTACTGAGCGTGATGGGAACGTCATCCAAGTATTTGATTCTTTGGAGCGGACTGTCCCTCAATGTGATTTCGACAAGAAAATTTGCTTATACGAAGATTTATGACCTTTTTTTGAGGGAGCATTTCACCTGTCATCGGTGTTTTCCCCACAAGCACAGTGCAAGGCCCCATGAAAAAGATAGGCAAACAGGTTGCAGCTCGGGACATGGACATGCATGATCACCTGGTGAGAGGGTTTGTAGCGACAACACCCAAAGCTAGGCCAGAAAAAAAGCAGCTCACCCTCCAGGCTCCCACTTGGTGTCAAATTGGAACAATTTGCTGAAGCCTGACGGCAACCATGTCAAGTTCCGCCGCAGGATCGGCATTTCTGGGCCATCTTTCTCACAACGACACAAAAGAACACCTTTTTTGGGCTTTTCAATGTGCGCGGCTCCACGCATGAACACTCCTATGCCTTCCTAAAAGGTTTCAACACGGCATCATAAATATTCCTCTGTGCGGAAGGAACTAGACTTTCCTGCAGCCTTGACTCAATTGCGTTCTACAAGTTACGGGTGGGGAGGTACTCTTGAGGTGGGAAGCAAAGTGAAGTTCCCGTATTTTGGCTAGTATGTGCGAGGCCCCGCACATGGTATGTCCTTATCAATGATTTACTGTTCATAAATCATTTCCTCGGGCTATGCAAAAGGCACGTTGTTGTATTTGATGCGCGGGGCCTTGGGCTTGGGACCTGCCCGTAAAGGCATTTTTTTTTAGACCCTTTTCCATACCAACAGACGGTATCACAGCGGGAGACCTTTTCTTGCGAGCAGCATCCATGCAGGGAAACCTGGGACTCGTGAGAAAAGCCAATTTCGTACATTTCCGGATTTTGTCATCAGTTTCCCCCCGAAAACAATTCTTTTGATGCTTTTTGATAATGGCCGGTCAGCAAAAAAATCTCAAATGTGATCTCAGCTAGATTTCGCAAAGATTCTTGGTAAGGATGAGTGCTTTGTGCCTACATTTTTCATGAGGGTGAGTGAAAAACGCAATAGGACTCCACACGCACGGGCCACACACTCCCAGACACCACTCAGTGCTGACTCTGCACCACGCACAGCTCACACACCATAAATATGCTGCCCACATACACCACACAATGCCCACACGCTGCCCATACAATGCTTATGCTGCCTTCTGCTGGTGCTGCGTTTCCCCCTGCCTGCCCCTTTGATACACCGCAGGGGACCACCGGAGACCAGCGTGTGCCATGCTCCACTTGCGACCGCAAGTTCAGTCCGGACCGGATCGACCGCCACAGCAACATCTGCAGCAACAACGCAAAGAGAGTGGGGGGCAAAAACATGATCAAAAAAGCGCCACGGCCCTCCGCATACGACCACAAGCCTGAGCCCCCGGAGGATTGGGCCCCTGTGGCACCAATGGCCCGAGAGCCGTACCCGGTGTCCGGCCTGGGGCCCATGATCCGCGAGCCGAACGCGGTGTCTGTGGAGTATGTCACGGAACCCTCCGGACGCCATTTGGGCAGTGGGTTGGCCGCTCCGCCTCTGAGCAGTGGGTACAAGGCCGTCCCCATGGGGCCATTGTACAGCGCAGGCCCTGTACAGACCTTCATGGCCCCCTCGCTGCATGCGGGAATGGGGGGACAGGCGCTGTCAGAGGAGCTGTTTGCAGCCCGGCAAATCCCGCCGTTTGGCGGTTTGGCACACTCTGGGCTTCGCGGACGGGCCTACTCTGACGTCAGTGACGGCATAAATGTGGTGGGGATGAGGCAAGGGGGGCCCAGGGGCCCGCCGGTGCACTACACGTTCCAGTAGGTCCATCGGCCCAGAGCGGGGCAGGACGGTTTTTTTGGCACACGGGCCCAGGCTTTTCTTTCTTCAAGGAGCGGGGGCTTGTTCGTTTCAACAGTCAATGGCCATCGGTTACCCTCCCCGGAGACCACCGAGAGATTCTGTCCTGCAAGAGGTCAGAGCACAGGGCTCCGGTTCATGTGCTCTCCTTCCAGGTTGCATGTCCCAACGTTCTAAATGGGCACTCGACCGACAGCAGGAGTAAAGCCACGATCTCTGAAGTCACCTTGCGTTTGTGTGGGACCAGCAAAGGCAGGACTACTGGCTGTCCGTCACGGGCACGTCCATGCCCTTGTTGGACCACCCTCCCCTGTGCCCCTGTCAGGCCCGCCTTCTGGTCCAGTAGGTGCCCCCTGTATGAACGAGTATTCACCTTCTGCTGACCTGTGGTGCAGGAGGTGGTTGGTTAACCCACAATCTGCGCAGAAGACCATGACCAAACGTGTGGCATCAGAGCGATTGCCCGGAGGACGGCGGGTTCTTTGTAAGGCCTGACCTGCCCTGCGGCCTCTACAATGCAGCGACCTGTTGATCCAGCGCCACGGTCCACATCTGGTCACACGTGGCAGTGTGTGAAGGGCAGCGTTGTGGAGGTCCTTCCGCTGGTGGTGTCTGGCATCGCGAACACCGTTCGATTTCGAGCCTGCTTTGGGTTGACTGCCCAAAAGGCCTGGATCAGTCGGCCGCATGTATTTCGTGTCTGCACAACTCAAATTGTGTACAGAGCCTGCACATGCATAGATATTTAAGATTAAGCCCATAGCCTGAGGGGAATACACATAGACAGCCGACACAGGCGCACACAGAGCCCACTACAAGCCGTTACAAATGCCATTGACGCCAAGGATAGTTGAACGCCTCTTAGCCAACTCATATTGCACTCACGCGATCACCTGCTGATGTGCCCTACACGACCAGGTCAGGATTCGTCATGGGATTGGGGGGCTGGGGGGTTGCAGGTCAATGTAGCTGGCGCGTCGCTTCCACAGGCTGTCCTGTTTGTTCGTTGCCGGCGTTTCTGGCCACATTCTTCGTTCTCGTGTTCAATTACAGTGTGTCGCCAGTTGCTTTCTGACTTTGATGATGTTGCCTCCCTTCCCACGCAAAAAGGACCCATTACACTACATCTCACAGACCTTTTTGGGAAAGGTGCCCAGGGCCGTTTTTCGGCTCTTGAAAAGCTTTTCTTCCCTTCTTGTGAACTGCATGTGCTGCCTCTTGTGCTGACTTTCGCCAACCAAAACCACACATGACAGCTCACACGTCCCCATACGGGGACCCCTCGCCGTTGGCAGTAACGAGTATTGTCCGTTGGGCAGACACAACATCATCACTGTCAACTGCAACACTGTGAGACGTACTGTACTATTACCTGTCCTTCTTCTGTCCCCTGTGCACACTGATGGTGTCCATTTCATCAGCGAGCACCACTCCGAGTACCAGTACTGGCGGACGTGGAAAAGGATGCGGCAAAGGGGGCAAGGGGTGTATTATCATATGCGGGAACTGCCACAAGAGCAGGCACTAGGGGATCACCAATTCGTGTTTACGGGTGGGGCTCCCATGCCAGGCAACCTTATGGCGGGGGGTCCCTAAGAAGGGGGGGGGGGGGGGTTGCCATGGCATGGGAGGGTGCAATTTGTCATTTGCAAACAATTTTTGATTTTTAGTAATTTTCACAAAGGGTTGTTTGTGGTGCCGTAGGGCAGGAGGGATTGATTGTGCCACCGCCGGGCAGCAGCTTGTTTTGTGCTGCCACAAGGCAGGATTTCGCTGCGGTTCCCCAGAGCAGCAGGGTTTTTTGTGCTGCCACGGGGTGGTATGGTTTGTTTTTTTTTTTTCTGCTGCCACCGGGCTGCAGGGTTATCAATGTGTCTATGCAGATGAACTCCCTCAGTGGGGTATCCAACGCCCCCCCCCCCCCAACAAACAACAGGCAACCATCAAAGGCACACCACAAAATATCAACGACCATCCGCAGTGCACCACAAAATAACAACACTAAGATATAACAGCAACCATCTGGAGCGCACCACAATTTAACAGCACCCATCGAGAGCGCACCAGGAAATCACAGCGACCATCCAGAGCGCACCAAGAACTAGCAGCAACCATCAAGAGTGCACCGAGAAATAGTAGCAACCATCCAGAGTGCACTAGGAAACAATAGCGCCCATCCAAAGGGCACCAGGAAGTAGCAGCAACCTACTAGATTGCACCAAGAGATAGCGGTAACCTTCTAGAGTACACCAGGAAATGACCACACCCATGTACAGCCTGAGTGCTCCTCAGCTCTACCCATGGGCTGGGTGCTGGGTGCGAAGCCCCACACGGCAGGGCACGGGCACCCCCTTTATACTAACCGTGTCGGGTGTGCGCACTCCCTCGTGCCAAACACCAGCCCCGGGGATCCCGCGGGCCCCTAGTACCACCCGCCAAGGTATCGGGAGCGGCCAGCGACCCCTAGCGAGGACGGTCGCCGAAGCTTCCCCTCCTGTCCCTCACACACAGGCCCGCCCATGGGGTTCTGTATTTTTTTTTAGATGCGGATTATTTTTTTTTAGAGGAAATATTTTTTCTTAGCTAAAAAAAATATTCCGCACTAAAAAAAAATATTCCGTGCTAAAAAAAAATACTCCGCGCTAAAAAAAAATACTCAGACATTTTTTTTCTGCGCGCAGTATTTTTTTTTAGCGCAAATGCCGCAAATTTTAGAAGTGGTAAAAAAAAGTGTTATGGGTGATTCCCTAGGCACCTGTGGGGGACGTGGTGTGTGCGGGGACCCCATGACAGCACGGGTGATGAAGCAAGTTTGATTTTGACCCCCCCCCCTCCCCCCTCAGCTTGGACCACCAACCCCCCGCCCACCCCTCTAGACCCCCTCTGGAGCGCCAGATTAGCAAGACGAGGCGCTATACAAATGTTGTTTGTTGCCCAGACATGTTCAATGCAATCGTCAGCCCGCGGACAAGGGGCCCCTGGCGCGAACAGGGGTCTTCCTTCGCTGGGGGACGTATGCAGAGAGTTCATCGCAGAGGATCACAGGTACTATCTGAATTTTGTAAAGTAGGGTACTCAGCCACCTTGGCCAGAGCCCATGTGCACAGATTCATCTGCTCAGAGAACAGGGGTCTTCCTTCACTGGGGGACCTATGCAGAGAGGTCATTTGAACGGATCATACATAATGCATGGATTGTCGCCCATTCGTACATGAAAAGGTACGAAAAAGTACGAAAAAGTGCGAATCAGAGGAGAACCGGGAATTACGAATAGGTACGAAAATGTACGAAAATGTACGAATAGTGGGAATGATGGATATGACGATTTTGCCCATTTGAACTGCCCACTCACTGGGGTTTTGCGGGGTGTTGATTGGGGTTTTCAGTGCCCTCTGGTTTCTTGGTTTTTGGGATTCTGGGACACCTGATGAGAAGGGGGTGTGGGTGCGTTTGACTATACCCTGTTGTATGTTTCAACCAACACCATGACCTTAGCCATGAAGAGTCAGTGAGCACGGTGTCAATTGACACTGTGTTCTTTGTAGGTCTCCGGCGTGCGAAGCAGGCTGATGTAGAGAACCTCTTCAGCCCCCTGTGTATTGTGCAGTTGTTGTTTAACACTCATGACTAGTACCACTGATGAGTTCCCTTCCGAGGATTTGGAGCAAGGAACGGAACCAACAGGGCCACTGCTGTGGCAATGTTTTGTAACGGTGATGTGGAGGAAAGGTTCAGCAAGGAATAGACCCAAGCACTTGCAGTTGTGAATTACCAAACCGGTGCCAGACCATGCCTGTGTGCCATTGAGTGTTCTGTTTGTGTGCCACGGAACGATTTTGGGCTCGGCAGGTCACCTGGACTTGGCTTTTTTTTCAGTACGAAAATGCACGAAAATGTACGAATATGTACGAAAATGTACGAATATGTACGAATGACATTTTTTTTCAAAAGTACGAAACAGTGACAATCCCTGCATAATGTCTGAATTTTGTGAAGCAGGGTACTCAGCCACCTTGGCCAGAGCCCAGGGGCACAATTTCAAGGGTGGGGATAAGGTGCTCGCAGTGGAGGGCTCTGAGTGCACGATCAAGTGGCAGACAGAAAAGAAAGCCAGTTCCCATTCTATTACAGATGTGTTTCTTACTGCTCTTCATAGCATTCCGAGTTCGGATAGTGCATCAGAGGCCCCTTTGTATCTGGAGTCTGAGCACGAAGCCACTGACCCAAAAACGTCCCTACGCTCAGCTGCCCAGCACAATACCCAGACACAGGGTGATCCAGCCAAGCCTTTTCTGCTCGTTTCTTCTGAAGTACCACGTGCCACTCACGTGGCTGTGCTGCAGTGTCTGACAGCCATAGTTATCAAATCCTTACAACCCTGCATCCCAGCACAAAATTTTGTGCATTTTCTGCGGCTTTCGCAGTCTGCCCAGTCAGTCCCAAGTTCCAGATTCCTTGCTCAGACTCTGAGAGGTGGTATTCAAGCACTACTCAGTCGGTGCACAAGTTTGCCCATAATTGCATGCTCAAGTGTTGCTCTTTCCAAATGTCTTCAGATGATGGGTCAACATAGGCCGACCAGGGTGCACACAGGGAGGGATGCTGGTTCTGTATTTGTTTGGGTCATGTCCAAGAATCCATGGCACTCCAGCCCTTGTCCACAACGAAGGCGTCTTGTGCATCAGTTACACAGTGACAGGTTCCCATGCCATCAAGTGGGTTGCATTATCCATCATCCTCACGTAACCTAAAGTGTACTGCAACAGCACGTTCGGAAAGTGCATCTGGCATCAGGCAATCTTGTTGGCAGTGGTGTCATACTGGGCGTCATGTTGTCCCTAGATGCAACGCAGTGTGAATCAGTGGTTTCTATTGCATGTTGCCTGTAAGGGCAGGGCAGGGATGTGGGGGTAGCGTTATCCGTTATTTTTTTTTTTTTAGATGCGGAATATTTTTTTTTAGAGGTTGTATTTTTTCTTAGATCTCAAAGTCTCTTCCTGAAACGTTGTTTTATTTTTTTTTAGATTTGCAGCGGATTATTTTTTAGAGAGCCATCTAAAATTTTGATCACTTTCGACCTTCTTTTTAGATGTTTTGTATTAAATTTTAGATGTTTTTGTATTTTTTTTTAGAGGTTCTATTATTTTTTAGCGCATCTAAAAAAATATTTTCGCATCTAAAAAAAAATATTATCTCCGCCCATGGCGCCCCGGCACGTGCCCCCCTGTGCAAGTGCTGCCGTGCCCACCGCCGCCACCTCTCTGTGTCCTCCTCCTCTGCTGCCCCCCTGCACCCCTTGTCCCGCAAAAGCGATGGCCGGTGACGTGGAGCCCCCCCCCCCCCCCCCCGAGGTGCGGCCCTACCAACGACGATGCGGCCAGGTCTGTGCGAGGGTGGTAGGGCAGGGGGCCGAGGGGAAGCAGGCCAAGGGGAGAGCACGAGGCCTTGTACAGAATGAGGGAGTAGTGGGACGGCCCGGTAGGACGCGTGCCCCCCCGCCCCTCCCCTTGAGCGCCTGAACTTGTGGGTGGTGCCCTGTGGTGGGCGGAGCCCTCCCATCCTCGTGGATGGTGCCTTATGCAGGGTTGAGCCCTGTGAATATGGGAAGGGGACCCAAGGTCCCCACGGAATGGGTGGCACGGTTCCACAAGTGAGGTGGTTCGAAGCCGCGTCGCTCTTGCGGAACCCAATGAGTGGCACCAAGAGTCTGGGGGAGCGGACCACGCACGAGTAGTTGCCCCCCCCCCCCCCCCCAAGAGGATCAGCACGAGATTGGGAGTGGAGTTGTTGTGAAATGGATTTCAATTTGAATTTCTTTGCCCGGCTCTTGCGGGCACCCATCCATTGGACCCTAGTACTCGGTAAATTGATCATACCCATACCATATAAGCCCCCTCTCCCCCCACCCGGCCACCACTTTGGCGCCCACAATAGAGAGGCCGTTCGGGAGGAGTAGCAGTCCCAAATGGCAGCCCCCATGGTGAGCGCACCACCGGAAGGGGCATGTTTGTGGGTTAATAAATGCGATGAGTAATAACCTATAAACAAACTGCTATACTGCCTTAAATAATGCTGAAAGGGCTAAAGGGCCTCCTCCAACGCCTGTTAAGTGCGCCCCCCTAGAGCCGGACTCAACCGGCCGCGACAAGGCAACCTGGTTCACGCAAGTATTGCTCCCTCATACTGGCAGCCATGCCTCGTCACTTCCCTGCGAGCTTAAATTGTCCAAGGGGGCCCTGGTTTCTGTAGGCGTATAGCAATCAACCATCACGCCACCGGTCAAATTACAAAAAAAGCGTGTTATTCCGTTTTTTTTTATTTCACCCCCCATTTCCCCCCGGTTTCGGGTGTTTTTCGGTTTTTTTTTTGGCTTTTTTTTCGTAGGTGTTTTCCCAATTGTGCAAGGCATTTCCCAAGAATTTGAGCCATGAAATTCCACATTTCTGATTTTTTTGCATATTTTTTTGTGCAATCTATTGTGCGCACATCATCAAACTAAACAGGTTCATCGGGTCATGCTTTTAGGTGTTCGGTTGCAACTAATCATTGCCATTTTGGGGTTGATCTATTTTTGGGTTACATTCAAGCGCATAAAATGTAGGAAGGGTGAAGGTGGACAATTTAGGGGACCAAGACATTGCATCATAATTCGTGGTGGCTTCTTTCAGACAAGTGTTTGGGTGAGCACGTCAATTTAGCAAGGGATATTCAACGGTTTTGGCTTCCATATGGCAAGGGTTTAGGTGGGCAACAAAGGCTACCCCAAGACGATGGGATGATTAGTTCTGCCTCTGCGCAAGTTAGGGTACGCATGGGGCATAAAGGTTTTCAAAGGATATTGGGTGAAGGCGGGGGTCCGCCGCACATTGGAGGGGGAGGCGGTGGCCCGTCGCCGCTATCAGGAGATGGGCCTCAGCTTGGATAACGGGGGGTGCGTCGGGGACCAGCACCTCGTGGTGGAGTGGTGCTTGGTGTTCCTATGCATCCTCCAATGTTGCATGGCCATCGGCCGCCTCCAAGTGGCCTTCATTGATGCCCGCCTAGGGGACCTTGCCAAGGACAACGCCGTGGCCGTGCAAGGCGTGCTATACCGGGCAAGCCCCGGTGCAAGGTTGGGTGTCTCGGTGTCACCTAACGGAGAGGAGGCACGGGCGCTATTCCTCGCATGGGAGGAATTCGGGCCACGATTGGCCTATGCCCTGGAGGATGGTGAGTGGCAAGCCGTGGTTGCCACGCGGAACCTCCTCCAAGGCTTGTACTCGGATACCCCACCTCGTTCCAATCTCCGGGCCACCAACGTTGTGCGGGCGTACCGCTTGCATTGTTGCAAGGCCGCGTGCCAATCGAACTACCTCTTCTACTTGGAGGAGGACGTGACATTGGCGGTGGCTGCTGCGGCGGATCTTGGGGTTGGTTTGGGCGCGGTGTGCGCCAATGTCGTTGAGAGCCTCAACGCTATTCTCAAGCAGGCCTACAACGACCACACGGCCCGGGGGGGTTGCCGGGGGCAACGGCATTACAACGGGAGGGGGAGGTGGTTTTGCAGGCATGGGAATGGTGGTTTTTATGATTTGACCTTCCATTGCGACACCACGGGGCGCCGCATAGCGCCCGGTGCACCATGGCCAAACTCATGGCCACCCCAAAGCCTCCACACTGCCCACCTTCTCCTCGCCACCCGTTGGTCTTGTTTCACCACCACATGGACCGAGAAATGTGGTAGTCCCTCGTTGAGGACATGCTAAAAGCCCAAGAAGATTGACTGGTATGCTTGCTTTGCTTGTGTGCATGGTTTTGTGTTCGTTAATTTTTCGGCAATTTCGTTTAAAATTTGTACGTTAATATTCACGCCGGCAACGTTTAATATTTAATATATTATTTAATTCATGGTGTTTAAATATCAACCTCGCAATTCTTAAGTGTGGGTGTCAAAAAATAATTCCCGTCCCCCTATTCTTTCTGCAGATGGTGCATCTAGAGACACGCTTGGCAGCAGCAGCAACGGCACCAGCAGCTGCAGCAGCGGCACCAACCGCACGATCTCTCCCTCTGTTGAGCCAACGGGGAGAGGAGTCAAGGGAACACTCCTCTTACCAGCGGCGGGAGAATACAAAGAGACAAAAGGAGAGAGAGGGAGAGGCAGGGGGACAAGCAACCTAGTGGAGGAGGGGGGGGGTCAAGGTGGAGGATAGTGGGGAAGAGGTGGCACATGAATGGGGGACAAGGTGATTGCGGAGGGGGAGGGGGATGTGGTGGAGGCCAACCCCCCCCCCCCCCAAATAACCCCCCCCCTATGACTCCCAAAAGCCGTGGGCCCCTCTTCTGCGGCCGCTCGCAAGGCAGCGGTGATCCCCTGGTCTGCAGAGGCCCTCAAGGAGGGCTGTGCGGGCGATCAACCAGTGTTTGCGAGTGCCACCCACACCCACAGGACCTTGGAGTGGATGTTCCGGCACCTTGTGCGGTGCCAGATTCGCCGCCACCGCGAACCCAAGGACACCTAGCTCGGGGACACCGAGCGTGGGGGCAGGTGAAACTGGCGCCCAATGCCAGGGCAGCCCATGAGCCCTTTGCCGGAGTCCATTAGTGTGGGCTCCATGAGCTCAGCAATCCTCGTGGCGTATAGTTTGGAACCACACATTTCCTTGTCGCCTTGCAACATTGGGTCATGTTGGGATGGTGCAGGCATTGGCGACAAGGAAAGAAGGTGCTGCCCAGACCGCAGCCAGTCTACGACCTCGCCATGCAGCAGGAATATGAGGGCTCGGGGGCCGGCACGTAGGCCGCCCCCAGCGCCTTTGCCATCATCATGGGGGACGCTGTGGAGGCCCCAACAGCCTCCATACTCTTCCCGATAGCCATGGGGGCTATCCAAGCGCAGGGGGCATCCACGGGTTTTCAGGTATGCTCATTTGTTTGCTTGTTCATATTGCGTCATTGTTAGTTAATTTCTGTAGTTTAGTGTTTAATTTTTCGATCGGCGGCACAAATATTAAAATTAACACTTGATATTAACTCCGAAAAATTATGAAAGATGTCGCAAAAATGAATCGTTTTCGGTGTGGTTTTTTTCACACGTCGTTGATGTCGTGGTGAATGCCGGGGATGCGCCGCCGGTGCGCATCTCCTAGCGTGACCGCGACCAAGCGCAAGAGCTACCCCTTGGCCGCCTACTTGCGGCTGACCCCAGTTTGGGGTTGGCGATCCTAAGGGGTTTGAGGGATGGGTAGCAGGGGAGGGTCATCTCGGAGGTGTTGGTAGCCTCCAAACAGTGCAAGGCTGTGTGGGCCAGGATGGGATAGGTGGGGTACACAGGGGCGGAGGATGAGGGGGTGTGGGCAGGGATGGTGGGCGGTGATTGGGAAGGGGAGGGTGAGGAGGAGTTGAAAGAAGAGACCCCCTCCCCCAAGGCCAAACCACCAGCACCCAAACCCCCAGCCACCAAAACTGGTGGCACAATCTCCACAATGCATTTTGAGTCGGATGACTCATCAGGTAGAGCCATCCCCCCCCCCCCCCCAAAAAAAAACCCCAAAGCCCCCCCCCCCCCCGGCCACCAAAGCCACCCCCGCCCCCAAGACACCCCCCCCCCTTGATGGTGCCGACAACCCCATCGTTTGCACCAAGGTCCACGGCCCACACTCACGGGGCCTGGAGGTGGGCACTGTGCGCAATGTCCACCGGAGGCAGGCAGGCGTTGGCTGGGTGGAATACCCAGGCAACACCACGCTCTATGAGGTGGCCCGCAACCTCATCTTCCCCACCCCCGAGGCCGCCCATGATCACCTTTAGCGTGTTCGCAAGGGCAAGAATGCCCCCCTCCCCCCCAAAGACTAACCCCCTGACTGAACCCAAGACTAATCCCCCGACAGACCCTAAGACCGACCCCCCGATTGACCCTGAAGCAAACTTAAGCTCCAACCCTAACACAACCACTGACCTAACCCAACCATTGTGGGACCCGAAAGATGGGTCCCAAAAAGTGTGAGAACACTTCTTGACAGTCCAGCAGGTCACACCACCTGTGGCAAAGTACAAAAACTCGCCATGATGCCTAGAAATGATACAAGAAGTGATAAAAAAGGTATATCTTGTCTTGTTGTGTATTTGTAGGTTTTTTTTTAGGGAGGGTTAATTTTTATAGAAAACTGTTAACTTTTTGCGAGGTCATTAATAAGGTTGGCGACACATTAATTCTTAATGTTTCAAAAATTATTTGAAAAATTCAAATCAAAAATTACACCCGCCAACCGTTTTAATATTTTTTTCCGCAAGCAAACCGGTGTGCCCCCCTCCACCCCAATCTCCGGGTGAAAATGGCACCCGATCTCGCAAGGCACCCTAAGGGGGAAGAGTTTTTCCCGTCTAAACCCGTCAACTCCCCCCAAAAAAGGTCAATTTTTGGTTAAGGTATTGGTTTTTGGCCTAAAATTTAAAATATTAGCTTTGACATACGTTTCCAGGGAGTGTGGTGGTGGGTGGCACAATATCAACTACCGTTGCCCCAAGGCAGTGCAGCGGTGTATGCAAGAGTCCCAGTACCCACTGCCCCAAAGCAATGCGGCAGCGTGCAGCAACCCTTCCACCGTGCGCTGCCCCAAGGGAGTGCGGCAGTGTCTTGCACGAGTTCCAGGGTCCACTACCCCTTGGTCTATGGCCAGAGTTCCATTGCCCACTACCCCAAGGTAGTGCGGCAGTGTATTGCCGCAAACTCAGGACCCACGGCCACAAGGCATTGTGGCGGTGGGTGGCAGCAGTTCAACTGCCCGCTGCCCCAAGGTAGCGCGTCTGTGTCTTGCAAGTGTCCCGTCATCCATTGCCCCAAAGCAATGTGGCACTGTGCAACCAAAAATCCACTGCCCAGTGCCGGCATTGGAGCTCCTGCTGCACATTGCCGCATTGCCTTGGGGTAATGGGCAATGAGAGTCTTGCAACACTCTGCCACACTACATGCAGGTGTGGGCAACGGTGCTCCCGCATTACACCGCTGCACTACCCGGGGGGCATGGGGGAGGGAAACTCCCGCAAAGTGTTGCCACATTGCTTGGGGGAAGTGGGCAGTGGCGCTCCTGCAATGCACCATCGCAGTGCCTAGGGGCAGTGGGCGGTTGAGCTTTTGTAACACACTGCCCCACTACTTGCGGGCAGTACGCACTAGAAAACCTGCGGAAACACCGCCACTTTGCCTTATGGTAGGGGGGCGTGGAGCTCACGCAATGCACTGCCCCACATCGTAGGCGCATTGGGCGGTGGCACTCCGGCCACACACTGCCACACTGCTTCGAGGCATTGGTTAGTAGAACTCTTGATGCAAACTGCCACAATGCCACAATGCCGCGGGGCAGTGGGCTGTGGAACTCGTGCTGCATACTTCCCCACGGCCTGGCGGCAATGGGCAGTGGAACCCGTGCTTGGCACTGCGACACTGCCTTGTGGCAAGGGGAAGTGGAGCTCCTGCTGTGCATCGCGGTGGCACTCCAGCCACAGCTTGCCTGTAGCATTGTGCCTTGGGATCGCCTCCCAACCGCGTGCAGGTCCTGCGGCCAGAGACACGGGGGGTCGGTGCAAATGCACCCGGCCCACTGCCCGTCCTCGGCGGTCTTTTGGACCAAATGGCGACACTGCTGGCTATGAAAGAGAGCCGCGAATGGTGAATGGTGAATGGCGAATGTTGAAGGGTGAATGGTGGAAAGGTACCATGGTGATATAATGGTGAACAATTGCAATCCCAAAGCTTTGGAGTAAACCAATGGCCAAGCCTTGGATAAGTGTTGGTCAGCACGTGCCTCGCTCTCAGCGCGTGCCTGTCGCACGCGCAAGTCACACATAGTCAGTGCCCACCTCACTCCATCTAGTCCAAGATGAGGCATTTTCAGCAAGGGCTGTTGACCCCGTGCTCTTTTTGATGCCCGATCGGGTATGGGAGCGCTTTGCCGTTCGGCCATTGGAACCGGTTTGTCATCATTCATGGGATCGCACAAACCTTTTTGGTCATCCTCGGCATCGAAGATTTGTCGGACAACTCGTGTTCGCTTTTCACGATGGCTCGTGTATCAAAAATTTTCTTGTGCGGCCTCCATTGATGAGCAAGAAAATCCTCACTTTTGGCTTGTCCACTAGTTAGACGGGCATCCACTTGTTTTTTCCACACTGGAATCCCATCGAGCATCTTCTCATATTCAGAATTCTGAGTAGTCACATCGTCAAGGTGCTTCTCGGTAGCAGTTTTCCAATTGCATAGAACGGCCCGCACTCAGCAAAATTAAATACTTCATATTGCAAAGTATCGTAGTTGTCCCGGGCCTTTTTTTTGGTGGAGGGCCGACTAGTCAAACGGTCCTTCATCGCAGCAATTTTGGAATCCTGCACGTGTATTTGGCTGTGAACTCGTTGAAAGAACTCACATACGCCATGTCGAGAAACGCCGCATTGGTATAGACTTGTATGGCATTAGATTCCGTCAGATAATGAAGTGGCACAGAGTTAGTGGCACAGCGGCTAGTCGAACGCTCACGGTTGCTACATCGAAGGCACCATACTTTCAGTACCGGAGTTTCATCTTCACTCGTGCATTTCGGGCAGGCACAAAGCTAGTGATTTGGTCGAATCTGGAGGTTTTCCGTGACTCCTCGCAACCCCTCAAAGCTAGGATCCATACCACAACAGCGATTTGGATCCCCGCAAGACACCGGCTGCACATTGTTCAGCACCGACATTACAATTGTAGAACCACTACTTAGCTTCGCACAACGTACAAGGACTTGGCAATTTGAGGGGTTTTGTGTCTTTGCACTCCAGATAGTCATAGCAATAGGGCCGGTACCAATTTGCGTTTGCAGAGGAGGCGGGACCTCCCATGCCAAATTGCCCCCCCCCCCCCCGGCACTCTACATGGAGATGCGCTACTTGGGGGGGGGGTGGAGGGGGGGGGAGCGTGAGTGGTGACAGCCCAAGCT
Organism: Eutreptiella sp. 'Long Island Sound 2002'; assembly: GCA_964036045.1. Lineage (NCBI taxonomy): Eukaryota > Euglenozoa > Euglenophyceae > Eutreptiales > Eutreptiaceae > Eutreptiella > Eutreptiella sp. 'Long Island Sound 2002'. The sequence continues at coordinate 145,088,518 of OZ038382.1, forward strand.
AGTTACAGGGCGGGGCTAGCCACCCTTGAAATGACCCAACGTCGGACGGTAGCCTACTACTACCTTTTATTTCCGATGGCTTGAATGGTCTTGGGTTCCGTGGTTTGGCCATCGAGTGTTTCCGCTCGTCCCACACATTGTTGCGCTATGTAGGCTGCCGTGGGTTTATATTTGCAAGCGTGAATCGAGTGCTTGCTGGTCTCGATATGTCCGTCCATGGGGCATCTGGTGCCTTGTGGCTGCCAATTGGCTAGCTAGACGCCCACAGAAAGCTTGGACCACATAGCCGTTTGAGTGAAGAGATCACATTTATCACATGGGGGTACATGTAATGCCGACCATGCCTTCCGCACTTTTGGCTGTCGCTTGGCGCGTTCAGGCGTGAGGGAAGAAAGATGACGGAGTTTGACCCGTGTGTTCCACTCCCAACCAGAAGGTGGGACTGATCTCCTGCGGCGGGGCCCAGCTGGTACACAGGTGACCACGTTCTGGGGAGTGCTGCCTGTGTGTTTAGCTTCTCTTGCAGTTGCTGCACCGTTATCACCCCTGCTCTGATCAGTGACGGGCTGTAGTACGTGTTACTGTGCGTGTTCCGGGACATTGTGCAGTGCCATGCTGGCAGTTGTGGGAGATGGTCATGCTTCGGTGCTGGTACTGGGGTGGGTCTCTTTAGCAATGAAAAGGCTTTGCAGGCCATCCCCAGAAATGGGTATGTTTTCCCACGGGACAGGACCTAATTGAAGCTGTCCAAAATTCAGATGACCCCTGGATGGGGCAGGCGTCGCTTGCGGTTCCTGCAGCTGTTTTAGAAAAGCTGCTGCATGCTGCCACAACAAAAGAATTCGTGGCTGAGGGAGGTGGTTCCCTCCCTTGTCCGCCGCATGGCCAGGATAGGGAGTGTGAAGCCCCAGCTGTTTTACCTCAGAGCTACCTTATACACATTCGCCACTTTGGCGAGGACACAATCGGTGGGGAAATAAGCGCGGGCTGGAAAGATGAATAAGGGCAGAACCTACTCCTGAAAAAGGGCAATGTGTTCTTCATGAGAAAGATGCAGTGAACGCATGAACCTTGCTCTGTGCATGGCCCTTGCAATGATGGGGGCGCACGCATCTTCACTTGACACATGTCCTATTAGAACGCCAACGTAGCTAACCTTGTCCCGCACGCCAATGCCAAAGGACTGTAACACCTCCATGTGCCTAGGCTCCCATGCGCCTTTGATCAGAAATGCTGAACATTTTCTCAAGATTCAACCTCAGTCGCACAAACAGCCCGTACTGTTATAGCTTTTCAAAAACCTGCGGCAGGAGCGCACACGCCTTTGACGGTGGGGCGGGTATGTACAGGAGCAGGTCGTCTGCATGAAAAAGCACGTTGAGTAGAGGGGAGATTCGTTGCAGTACCTCAACGAGAACTGAGCAGGCCATTACAAAAATTGCAAGGGACAGTGGGTCCCCTTGCTTGATACCCGACACTGGTGATACCGAGACACCCCCCGGCATCGCCGATGTGGGACATAGAAGTCTGCACGCCAACACGAGTACTCAAAAGACAACGCCTGCATACACCAGTGCACCTTTTTGTGATCCGACTGCCACGATAGGAGGGGCCAGAGTCCACCCCCACCACAATGACGTGGGTGACCACGCCCCATTACGTGGGCCCCACACACAACACGTTCCACACGCCACAAGAGTGGTCACCCATGTCGCCGAAAGGCTGCTTGAGTCCTTGAATTTAGTAATGATGGATGGGGAGGGATCAGACACGCTGAGCGTACACTCTGAGTTGAACAGCGTGGAAGCAGGGCACAGGGATGAACAGTCAAGTGACGCCCAAAGAAGCGCCGGACGCTGACACGATGGACAGAAGGTGATGACAGCTGTGGTAGGCGCAGCCAGAGCCTAATGCAGAGCCTAATGTGGACATTGCCACCTGACCATTTGAAGCCCCCTCCCCCCCAGCCAGAATGGACCACCACGCCTTGCTCCCCCCCAATTGACCCTACTAGCCGGAACAAACACTCATGGCCTCGGCCATTAACAGGTGGGGGGGGGGAAGGGGGCTAGCCATCTAGCCCAGGGGCTATGGTCCTAAATATGCCTTCCTTCCCATTTGTGTGTATTCACAATGCTGACAATTTTCATGGTCCATTCAACTACTCTGCCTCTCGCCAAAGCCTTAGCCGTTATGGCAAACCCCCCCCCCCCCAAAAAAGGTGAAAGGCCAAAAAAAAGTGCCGCCCTGACCTCCACTACATGGTGTCCAGAACTGCACTCAACCATCCTCCCAAAATACGCCATGCAGCACATACCGATTGGAGGAAAGTCAATAGGGATCCAAGACCCTTGGATGGATCACAGGGGCACAGCATGTGGGCAGTTGGGAACTGTTCAGATGCATCTGAGTAGATCGATGAAATATGGCGCACCCAGGCTGTTGCAAGAGGTAGAGGTAGGTTGCAACGCAGGTAGAAATAGGAAAAAACAGATTACCCCTCAACCACGCATTTTTTCATCCCATTAAGGCACCTTACAGGAACCTGCCAAGCTGGCGAGCCTCGCCAACCAACCGCACAGTGGGCCATGCGTAGCAGTAGACAATAATATGCTACAGATTGTTGTTCTTGGTGGTTGTTTCAGGAATTTTCTTCTTTCTGCGTCGTGCAACGGACTACCAGCAGCCCCGAGGGTGCTGATCCGATTGCAGCGACTGTGCAGACAACGATGGACAACACACTCAATGGCCCATCAAGCCCAGGAGAAGGTGGTCAGGTATGCTAAATTTCTCAGCACCAGCACCACAACGTAGCATCAGCAGGCATCAGCACCAGCACCAGCCAGCACCAGGCCTGGCACAGCAACAACCATGACGACAGTGGATTGTAGTCACAAAGGTCCTCGCTGAGCCAGTGCAACTCGTGGTGGAATACATTTAGTGCCTTGTAGGCTTTTCCCTGAGGTACGTCCCAGTTTCCGGGGTCCCGCCACCACCACCACCACCACCACCACCACCACCACCACCACCACCACCACCACCATCACCACCACCACTGGCAGCGGCCAGCACCAGCAGCGCAACGCAGCAGCAGTACCTCGACCACCATTATCATAATCATCACCAGCCCCACCAATGCCACCACCACCACAACAACAACAAGCTTTAACAACACTACCACCATCAGTATCAGCACCACAAGCACGAGCAACAATGTCAGCTGCAACAGCAACAGCAACACCACCACCACCACCACCACCACCACCACTGCCACCAGCATCACCACCGCCACCCGCAGCATCCGCACCGCCTCCACCATCACCCCCAAGTAGCATAAGCATCACTACCGCCACCACCACCTGTCTGCCTTTGCAGACCAGCATTTTCCAGGTAAGCAAGAGAATCTCTGCATGACCTGCGTTGTCTTTCAGGTTGCCGACTTGGCGATGAAAAGGTGTGTATATGCTGATCTTGTGAACCTATGTTGTTGTATGGCTGTGTGGCATAATGGCAACAGAGTCCCCTCCAAGTTGTCTAGTATGATTGTGTGTCCAATCGCTGTTGTGTTGGGTGTCATCTTTTCACAAGTGCCCCGATGTGCACAAAGTGCTTGCACCACGAGGGGAAGCATTGAGCGTGCAAGAAGTCCGCATGCAAACAAGAATAACACAGAATGATGCAGAAATTTGAACCGTGTGTGTTTGCCTTGTTTGTGTGTTGGTGTGGGTGTTGATGTGTTTCGTACCCGCCTCCATCTTTTTCACACACGTGCAATATGTGTGTATACGTTTGCGTATATGTATTTGATATGGATACAGTTGACCCACTTTTGGCACCGATGGACCGGAGTTTTCTTTTTTTGATACAGTGGCAAGGGGAGGGTAAAATTTCGTTTTTACCCCATTGTGTATACTCCAAATGCTCAGAATTGTCTGGGGAGTCCAAATATGTATGCAAATGATGAAGTTCTTTTTTTGAACCCTCTCTTTCTCCATCCAGCCCCCAACCTGGCTGCTGGGACCGGACCCCCCAGGGGGAAATTTTTTTTTAAAAACCCCCACATATCTCTCGGCCTCATTCACAATGTCCCAATGTGGAGCGGTTGGCACATTTCGGGAAGTTTTCCAAGCTTGGGTGTTATTGGGTGATGAGGTCCCCCTTCACTTTCAAGGTGGGGGATTCATTTCTGACTTTTAGGTCACCATTGGACGATATGTTTGAGAATTTCTGCTTTTGTTGACATTTTGGCCATTTTTTGACTGCTGCTGCCAGACTGCTGGCAGGGGAAGAAAGGCTTCCGGAGGTGTCTGGTGTGTGGACAGTAGGAAACGAGGCAACATGCAACGGCAGAGTGTACCTCATACCCATTTGTATTTTACGTGTTGGGAAAGCAGTGAGAGAACTTGGTTGGGGAGGGGGGATAACAGTTGCCGCAGGTGCACTTACGCTCGTGGCACCAGGCGCTGGAAAACTTCACCACACAATTTGAAGTCTATCTTTGGACCACACGGGAGGTGCACTGGTGATACAACTCTATGGTGAAACAAACTGCGTACAGTCCCCAAAGTCGGATGCCACCGAAAATCTATTATTTCCAGTTTCTGCTTCTTTGAAGTCCCCGGATCCGAATGTGTTCACAAACCAAGAAGTTTTGATTTTAATCCAATGTTCACCATGTGTCCCCATGTCCCAATTTCTGCCCCTGGTGAGCCCTAATGCTGTATCTGTAGTTTTGAATTTTTAGTGTGCTGCTTGCCATGGGCACTAGTGTCTTGATTTCTGCACTTGGTGTGCCCTACTGGTGGACAAGGAGTCTTGATGTATGCCATGGCTGGTTTGATTCACGCAACCTCCAATTTCCGGCAGCAAGTCATAGAAAATCGAACACTTGGGCCATTGCCGGGGTGCATCTTGCACTAGTGGCATCGGAGATGCCGGTTGCTTGCACAACATTTTCGGTGCTGCTGCTGCTATAACTATTACTATCAGCCTTTATGATGCATTGCTGGGTGACGTGGAACGACACATGCTTGCCTTTTTTTTTTCAAGTGGTTCCTATTGATTCTTAGGTGGTTTTTGTGAACTCCTTGGTGGTAATTGTTCATTCCTGGGTGGGATCTCTGATTTCATAAATCATTGTCCAACTCTGGCATGAACCCTACACATGCAATAGCTGCAAAAAGAAGACAGAAGCAAGGAGGGAACTCAACGGGTACAACCCACGTTGGGCGGTGTAATGGTGTTGAAAAACACTGTTGTACGGCTTCCTGGTGCGCTGCTCGGAGTCAAAGGTCCACTCTTGCTATTTTTGCGGGTGGGGGCGGGTGGGGCTTCGCTCCAATGATAGTGCATCCCACCCACTTTCCCAATCACCGCCTACTACACACTTACTACGCACTTACCACACACCTACTACAGCTACTACACACTTACTAAACTTACTAAGCCCTTAATAGGCTTACTACGGATTTGTTGCATTTAGTAGGTGCCGGGTAAGTTACAACACTACTACGTAACTATGTTGCTACGTCGCTACGTAACTATGTTGCTGCGTCATTGCGCACTCTAGTGCGTAGTAAATTACTATGTCACCTCGTTACTACGCACTCTAGTGCGTCGTAAATTACTACATTACTACGCACTCTAGTGATTTGCACATTACTACGCACTAGAGTGCGTATTGGGGCGGGGGTGCAAAAAATTCGCAGTATCACCGTTTTTTTTTATCCCCCCCCCCTCCTAGAGGGGGTACGGCCCGAAAAAAATATCCCACCCGTATGTGTAAAAAAGTTTTGCAACCCCAACTTTTTTCTACAGAACACCACACGGACCACCTCTTGGAGCCCATTAGTTGCTTTTTCATATTGTGTAAGTGTAGCCCACAAATGCCGTGAGGTCCCCAAACATTTCCCATTATGCCGGTACAAGTTTGGTAGCCCTACATATCCCTGTGGGCCCAAAGTTAGCCGCCACGAAGTGAGAGTGTTGGCTGTGGGGCCCCAAGAGTTTTGGCTTGGGGTAAAATTGGTCAAAATGACCTTCCAATTTTTCTAGGAATAGTAACAATAGCATAGGTAGCAAACTAGGTGTGGCATAGGTGAGGGTTCGGCAATAGCACACATAGCAAACTAGGTGTGGCAACGTGAGGGTTCGGGAACCCTCCTTTGCATGCCATACTGCTTCGTACTGTTCCCTTGTTGCAGGTTTTTTTGTACGACCCGAGTTGAATTGGTAACGTTTCAACTGATTTTTTGCACCAGCAATGTTGAACCCCAATGTGGGCCTATTGGACATTGGCTAACTTGCTTGAGGGCTCTAACTCCATTTCGCCGAGTATGCAACGGTGTGGTCGGTTGCTGCCCACCATGGTTCCCTTTCCCGACCCATCCTGCTTTGGGTAGTTCCCCCTTGCAATCAGTTCACATTTGACGACATGGCTCAACAGCGTCCATTCTCAAACGCACAATGTGGGGCATTGAAGCTGCGGTGCCCCACCCATCGGCACCGCATTGCACATGAACAGCAAAGAAGGAATGTTGCGACCAATGAACTGTGGGACCAGTGAAAACCATTGAAGGCACGTTTGCCTACCAAGACGTACAATGGGTGGATCCAGATTTTGAAGACGATGGATCATGGTTCGTTGATGTCAACGATATGGAAGCAATCATGGCGTTATTTCACAAGAAGCAGATTCGGGCACCTGTGTGTAGCATCAAACCGTATGCCGATTCGTTGGTCGGGGAGCCGGTGGCAACAAGCAAGGAGGGCCAACATACCTGCACTGTGTGTCAAACGGACGCACAAGTGAAGAAAATGTTTCAACACATGGAATATCACATTGGTCGAGGGGATATCTCAATTGCCGCGGCACTAGCATGTGGTTTATGTGGAAACACCAATGGCTGTTACGACCTTGTAATGAACAAGGTGAAGACCGCCAAGGCACATCTTTAGCCAACTGCTACATCTTGTGCCCATGGATGCTTCGTGAAGCATAATATGGCATCCTTGTGTAAGCCATTTGTACACAAGGAGCCAATCAAGTGCCCCATTCCAAGATGTCTCGATTAGGTGTTCAGATACAGCATGGAGCAGCACATGAAGGTGAAGACCACTCAAACTTTGAACCCTCTCCCTTGGAGCAACGGGTGTGGCGGCTCTCCCCGGATGAGTGACACGCTTTGGAGGAAGGTGAAACCACCAACAATGCAACCCAAAAGGTAGCACGTGGTGCCAAAAGGCAGAAGGATGTGAAAGCTAGCCAAAAAACTCCGCGGTGAGTCAAAATTGCAACGGGAGGCAGTGGCCAAAGGTGATGAGGCCGAAGAGGATGCATGCCAGCAAAAGGCGTTGCGCCTAGGAGCAAGCTATGGCAACCCAAGACATAGCTAATACTGATTACGATCCACAGAGCGGATTAGAGCCCTCAAATTCTAATGAAGGGAAAGTCCTCATTAGTTCGGATGCCTTTGATGCCTCAGACTCCGAATCCTCCAACTCAAGCTCTGGCACACCCTCATCACCGAGGTCCTCATCCAGCTCTCGTGCTATAGTGACAAATGCTGGTACCTCAAAGAAAAAGTGAACCACAAAGCAGACCTACCCTAGAGAGCTACGTTAAAACCAATATGCTTAATTGTTTTTTTAGAAATGAAAAGGGGTAAAAGTTGCCCTGTCAAATATTAATATGTCGACCCAATTTTGGCTCGTCGGCGCCGCTTTGCTTGTGTGTGTACGATGCCCATTAGGGTGTTTGGTACGGGTGCACAACGGGGTGGTCGAGGGGTTCCATACTCTTTGAGGTCGTTACATAGGCCCACATCCTGCTCCCCGGTCCCCCTACTCACACCACTCCCAACTACCCTATTATATTGTGTAGCTCTTGTTTTGCGCTTCTCTCGCGACACCATTCTCGAACTAAGTATGACACTCACGCGTTTGAGTGGGCCAAGAGTTTGAATGACCCATTGGTCTCACAACTCTTTGGTGAGTGGGTGGCCTCATCCCTTTTGGCTAAGGCCCATTGGTACGAGGCCACCGAGGTTGTCCAACTCCCCATCATGCGCAAATGGAGGCCGTGAAGCAATATTGCTCCGTCCTCTTCCCGGCACCCGAGTTGATCGGGCTACTTATGGACTTGAATGTCCCCAAGTCCGGCTTCCGGCATGTGTCGGAGTTCATGACCCGCCGGGGGGCCGCTTACACCGCCGCTACGGGCCTCCCATTCCCCCGACCCGTCCCTTCACGTTGCCGCTTCACGGACACATGTAAGGAGTTGGTAAAGCCCGTTGCGCCTGTGTCCTTGCCGGAGCCTCCTAAAAGCGGCCGCTCTCGGCCACTGCAATCCTAGGCCCGCTACATCCGAGCGCGCCTACCCCTTGTGGACACCATCAATTGGAAGAAGCCGCTCACTTTCCTCCTCCGGGGCGATGCTTACGCTTGCGCCGGTGGAAGTTGGACCCAACTATCGATTGGGCTCCTCAACCACGGTGCACGGGCTCGCACACCCGCCTACGTGTGGGTGATTGGGATGGCCGTATGCGGAGATAAGGACATGGCCGCGCTAGCGACAATACCCAATGCCCAAACCGCCCGCCACGAGGATCGCCGCACAGGTTGAGTGAGCTGCGAGAGCCCACACTAATGGCCTCCGGCACATGACTCATGGGCTCACCCGGCAGTGGGCGCTAGGTCCACGTGCCCCCACGCTTAGTGTCCCGGCGCCAAGTGCCCTTGCCTTCACCGTGCCGGGGAACCTGGCACCGCACCACGGGGCCGAACACACACTCCACGGTCATGTGGGCGTGCGTGGCGCCCGCAAACAGGGGTTGATACACGAAACAGCCCCCCTGCAGGGCTTGTGCAGACCAAGGGATCATCTCTGCCTTACGAGCGGCCGCTGAACCAGCACCCGGGGCTGTTAGGAGCCACGGGGGAGGGTTATTTTCTTTGGGAGCGATATATTAATCTATATATTGTGTTCAAACCTTAACCTTGCACTTATTGCTGGCGGGTGTCAAATTTTTTTTATTTTTTTCGGCAAATGGGGCAAATGGAAGCACGCCTCGCAGCAGCAGCAACCGGACGACCTTGCCCGCTGCCGAGTTCATGGGGAGGGGAGTCAAGCGAAGGCTCCTCTAACCGGCGGCGGGACAAAGAAAAGAGAACGAGGGAGAAAAAGAGAGAGAGAGAGAAGGAGAGAGAGAGAGAGAGACAGAGAGTGCTATGGGGACAGCCCAGTGGAGGGGGGGGGGTTCAAGGTCTTAGGCGGCCGAAACAGGTACCCTTTTGTACCGGGGTGTCTGCAAATTTTGACTACGTAATTTGCCTCATGTACCTACGTTTTGCCGAGCGAAATCTTAAGCAGTCAGCTCTTTGGTCCAATTACCCCCAAAAATGCATGTTTTCGGCCCAAAAAAGCATATGCTTGACTCGGCAAATTACCTATATTTTTCTGGTAGAGGCCCAAAATCTGCGGTATTCTGATATACATGCCCTACTTTTTTACTTTCGTACCTCACAACATTTTGTCATGATTTTTTTTAAAGCCTTTTCATGGTCACTGACTGAGGAATCTGGTTAAATGATGCCATTTTCAATTTGTATTGCGAGGCCTCGCAATCCAAATTGAAAATGTAGGTATATCCCTTGAATTACCCTCATTGTGAATTGGAATGCGAGGCCTCGCATTCCAAACAGGGTAATTTGGCTATTTTACCCCCATTTTCAGAATGCATATTTAGAAATACACCTATTTACATTGGTCGCTCGATTGTGTACACACTGAACAGCAACCACGTATTGTTGAAATGGGGTCCTTTTACACATTCCAACTGAGTGTATTGCGAGGCCTCGCAATCCAAAATGCGGGTAAATAGCTCCATTTTCCAACAAAAATGATTTTTGGATTGCGAGGCCTCCCAATCACTGATGAGGAAGTGTGAAAAAGCACCCCGTTTGTACAGCCTTGTTGAAAAACTGACTTTTTTGAGACCCGGTCCCGCTTCGAAAAATTGTTGACAAAAAAAGTGCGTATTTGGTAGAATTTACGGACCGTATTTTTCTGTTCATTTTTCGAACGACCCCGGTACAAAAGTGTACCTGCTTCGGCCGCCTAAGAAGGTGGGGGATGGTGGGGAAGAAGTGGTAGAGGAGGGGGGGGGTGTTGAGGCGATTGAGGAGCGGGACGAGGAGGTGGTGCAAGCCAAACCAAATATCAAATGTCACCAGCGTTAATATTAACCTACAGAAATTAAACAAAACTACCAAAAATTAATGCGCACGGAAACATGAACACAAGCAAAGTAAGCATACGAGGCAGTCTTGTTGGGATTTTAGAGAGTCCCCAAAGAGGGACTTCAACATTTCTCGGTGCATGTGGTGGTGAAACAAGAGCTGGGGGTGGCAAAGAGAAGGTGGAGGGTGGTGGGCTTTGGGAGGCCATGAGTGTGGCCATGATACACGGGGCGTTATGAGGCGCCCCATGGCGTCGCAATGGAAGATCAAATTGCAAAAAGCACCACTCCCAAGACTACAAGACCACCTCCCCCTCCCGTTGTAATGCCGTTGCCCCCGCCACCCCCCGCGGGCCGTGTGGTCGTTGTAGGCCCGCTTGAGAATGGCGTTGAGGCTCTCAACGACATCGGCGCACACCGCGCCCAAACCAACCCCAAGGTCCGCCGCAGCAGCCACCGCCAATGCCACGTCCTCCTCCAAGTAGAAGAGGTAGTTCGATTGGCAAGCGGCCTTGCAACAATGGAAGCGGTAATCCCCCGCCACCTCGGCGGCCCGGAGATTGGCACGAGGGGGGGTATCCGAGTACAAGTCCTAGAGGAGGTCCCGCTTGGCAACCACGGCTTGCCACTCACCATCCTCCAGGGCATAGGCCAATCGTGGCCCGAATTCCTCCCATGCGAGGAACAACGCCCGTGCCTCCTCTCCGTTAGGTGTGGCCGAGGAACCCGACCTTACACCTGTGCGTGCCCGGTATAACACGTGTTGCACGGCCATGGCGTTGTCCTTAGGAAGGTCCCCTAGGCGGGCCATTATCCAAGCAAAGGACCGTATCCTCATAGCGGACACGGGCTACTGCCTCCCCCTCTAGTCTGCGGCGCACCCTCGCCTTAACCCATGTGCGCAGTGGCGACAAGGAAAGGGGGTCAACTTCACAATGCACTGGATGGCGGTGCTGGCTGGACCGCGGCCAGTGGACGACCCCGCCATGCAGCACCAACACGAGGGCACGGGGGCCGGCATGCGGGCCGCCCCCACCGCCTTCGCAAGTCAGGCCGTGGCTGCTTCCGATGCGCCCCCCGCCCCCGCCGACGTCATGGGAGGTCCTTTGGAGGCCCCGACGGCCTCTACGCTAATCTGGACAGCGATGGTCGATGTCCAGGCGCAGGGCGCCTGTGGTGGTTTTGAGGTATGCTTGTTTGCTTACTTGTTAATGTTTGCTCAGTCTTAAATCTTGTAGGTCAATATGTAATTTTTCGAGCTGCGGCACAAAACTTAAAATTACTAGTGAATATTACCTTCGAAAAGTTAAGAAGGATGTCGCAAAAGTTAATCATTTCCCGGCTTGTTATTTTAACAGGTCGCGGCCGGTGTGCATTGCGTGGAGTTACCGCGAACAGGCGCAGGAGCTGCCATAGGGCAGCCTACACCGCTTGCTTGCGACCAACCCAGCCAAGGGGTTGGCGATCCTCAAGGGTTTGAGGGATTGGGAGCATGGGAGGATGTGCTCGGAGGTCTTGGTGGCCTCCTAGCAGTACAAGGTTGGGGAGTGGGCCACGATGGGACACGTGGGGTACACATGGGCGGAGGATGAGGGTGTGTGGGCAGGGATGGTGGGCGGTGATTGGAAAGGGGAGGAAGAGGTGAAGGAAGTGAAGGAAGAGAACCCCTCCCCCCCGCCACCAAGGCAAAAGCACCACCCCCCAAACCACCAACCACCAAAACTGGTGGCAAGAAAATCCCGACTATGCTTTTTGAGTCGGATGACTCAACAGACGGAGCCCTCCCCCCATCAAAAAAGAACCCCCCCCCCTCCCCAAGCCCCCCCCCCCGCGGCCACAAAGGCCACCCCCGCCCCCCAAGACAACCCCCCCCCCCTTTGGTGCCGATCGTGCCGACGACCCCATTGTCGGCACCAAGGTCCACGTCCGGTACTCACGGGGTTGAGCGTGTTCGCAAGCCCAAGGCCAAGCACTCTAAGGCAATGGATATGTACACAGTGGCAAGGGAACCGGAACGGCTGGGTGGGAACATTGACAGCGTGGGCTCCACAGTAGACTGGGGGCAACTAATGAATGGCCATGACGGCCAATTGTACCCACGTGCTGTCCAGGGGTTGCTTGCCCAGGTTCTCGCCCCAGTCACTGTGCATGGGGGCTTTTAACACCAGCAAGAGGCCAAGGTGGGGCGACAAAACACGATGCGTGGCCGGGAGTATCCCAGGCCCTTTGTGCCCTTAAACATAAATTCCACCCGTGTGGGCAATGAATGTTGCTTGCTGGTTTGTGTCATTGTGCTGCGAAGAATGCCATGGAGAAGGGGCCCCTGACGGCTACATGTCACAAATGGCATGTTGGACACAGTCAACTCCAAATCACCCGTCACGCCACCCGTCAATTGCGAAATAACGATGTTATTTTTTTTGTCATTTCATTGTTTTCTCTTTTGGTTGTGTCCTTTCTGTATCATTTTGTGTTACTTTGGTCTTTTTCCTAGAGTGCATCCTTTTCCCACTATTTTTGAAAGTTTACTTTTGAAAATTTTTCAGAATTTCAATGATGGTTTTTGTTATTTTTTGGTGTGTGGCATCCACAAAGCAACGAAACGTAATAAAGGGATGCACATCATCAAAAGGTTTGGGACAATACCGTGGGATATGGTTTGGGCAGGGAATAGTGCAGAGGGGTTCATAGGGAAATCAAACTTAGCAAAGGGATGTGGGTGTTCAAAAGGTCAAGGGTAGTATCATGGGGGATTGTTTGGGCAATCAAGAGTGCAAAGAGATTCGCAGGCGTTCGGAATGTAGTAAAGGGACGAGGGGCTTCAAAGGGGCCTTCGGAATGAACGGATATATCCTCATCTCTGCACCACTTTGAGTTTTTATGCCTTGCGGCCAATATGGTTGTGCCTGTATCGGGTGGTGTCTGCGTGTGGTTTTGTATGGTGGTAGAGGCCATCAAGCACATGAAGATCAAGGGGATAAATGTGTGGCCCGCCTAGTTGATCCGTGCTGCCGAAAAGGATGTCTCCCGCTCCGGTTGGTCATTCTGATTCACCTTCCGTGATGAGGATGCGGCGCAACCTCCGGCCACAGCCGAGAGGCACACCGCGCATTTGAAACGTGGCAAGACCAACGGGTGGAGGCTTTATCCCAGAGGAGACAACTTTCAAGGAGCGGGTGGATGCACAACGGGAATACCTATGGACCCTCTCTGTTCCACCCGCTTTGTATTTGCTCTTTGTGTCTGGCTTGGATGGTTGAAGGGAGAGTGAATGGGACCTGAGAAGCATCATGCTAAAAATTAAAAATTACTAAAAGAAATTAGCCCCTCATTCGGTAGGTTCCATGAACTTGCACGAAGCTCATGCCCACGGTTTCTTGCAACTGGAAGCAAGCATGGGGGGTTGGCCACCATGGGACCCTATGTACCTGCGGCTCACTTGGAAATGTGAACTTGGGGCTCATTTGGGGCTAAAACGGCTCATTTGGGGCTAAGTGGTGTTTTTCAAGGGGTTTAATGTGAAAACTTGTGGCTTTCGGGGGTGGGTTGGGGTTTTGGAATGTCCCCAAAGGGATACCAATCCCTAGGCCAAGAGGATTTCACCGGGGGGGTTTCTTTTTTTCGACGGCTCAGTTGACTGAGCACCCCGACTGAGCCGTCACTGAGCCGTCACTGAGCCGGCTCACTGAGCGCTCACTGAGGGCTCACTGAGCGCTCAGTGGGCACGCCAAATGGCTCAGTGAGCGCTCAGTGAGAGCTAATTGGGGGCTCACTCAGGGCTCACTTAACATGCACGGGCACAAATCATCATGAGGTTTGCCATAAGCAAACCCAAGTTTGGTCTGTGCAGGATTGAGTGTGTACGTGTCTGCTCTGGTTGTCTGTTCAGTTCTCTTTTATATTTTGTATGTCGATGGGAAATGCTTTCCGATTGCCCCGTGGGCTGGTGCCTCGACAGGGCGAGCACGGAGGAGCGAGTGTTGGGGGGAAACCGGCCGGCGGGTCAAAAGCCGGGCGATCGATTGAGCTGAGTGAAGCCCTACGCCGAGGAACGGGGGGGGCGGGGATTGCCGGGACGCCGCATCTGGACGCCGGATCCCTTGAACCTTGGGCGACCCCCCCTGGTGCCCAAAACAAACACAACGGTCAATCTTTGGCCGAACCAGGGGGGTTAGCTCAGGGGGACGGGGTGATGGTTCTGCCGCGGGCGGATCAGCCACGTGCCCCGCCCCGCCCCCCCACGTTTGGTTACAAGGCCCGCGGGGTTGGGTGCAGGTTCCCTGCGAAGGAGCACGTCAGCTGCGCAGTGCAGTTGTCAGGCTGTGGGGCTGTGGCGACGACGATTTTTGGATGTTGTGCGAGGGGCGTGCCCTCGCGGACGGCATGAAGGTGCCCCAGAGCGGGAGTCATGTGCAGGTGCGTTTGCGTGGAGTCGGGGGTATGCACCCTGGTTTTGCTACCCCAAACGAGATCGAGGAGGCCTTACGGGAGGAGGCGGAGCGCAAGGGCTCTGCGCGGGAGGGCACCCCGTCGGGGGCTAAGACTGCGAAGAAGGATAAAGGAAAAGGAAAGAAGATGATTTCTTTCCGGGAGTATACACAGTCGGGGCTGCACGCCCAATGGAGCCTGGTGGCGCCTCAGAAGGATTTTCTGAGGTTGCGCATGGAGATCCAGACTGACCTTAACAGGTTGGGTGATCAAAAGGATGAGTGGGTGGAGAAGGCAGTCAAGGCGCATGGGCTGGAGCTCACAACGGTGGAGTTGGTGGAGTACATAGCGTGTTATTGCCTGTTGGAGGACCTGCGATTCGATGTGGATACGGGTAATTTCGCTAAGGCGGTGGAGGAGAGCAATGAGCAGTCGCAGAGTGGTATCAGCGAGGTCCTGAAAAAGCTGGAGATGTTGGAGCAGCGGTTGGAGGAGGTGCAGCTGGGGAAGAGTGAGCCCTCCAGAAGGATCCCCAAGTTGAGCCACAAGGAGCTATCCATTTTGATGGAGATGGATCATAAACCGCAGTGGGTATGCCGTTTATTGGTATTTTTTAAGGCCGTCCTGGACGGCCAAAAGGTGGATCCCCTACTGATGGAGTGCACCTCAGCCTGGAAATCGTCTGACCTCCAAGAAGAGTTGGTTATGTCTCCGGAGAAGGCGCAGAGCAAAGAGGTCTGGACCTCCGGTGCTTGGCTGGGGGCCGTGACCGCCCCCATGGATGGGTCGGATGGTGGGGGAACCCCCCCGATTCCGGCCTTGGTGGCCAATTACGTGGAGGGACTGTGGATCCTGCTGGTATCGGCGATGGGGACGTACGGAGAATCATACCATCAGCACACCGGAGGTGGGCGTGGGGGCGAGACCCCAAAGGAAGTGGGAGAGCCGCCAGAAAATTTTGGGGACACTACGGTCCCTGTGGAGGAAGTCCGTCGCCGTCTGGCTAGCCTGCGGAGCAGGTTCTCGTACGAGAACGGACGTAGGATTTGGATCCCGAAGAACAATACTCAGCAGAGGACCGACATGACGGATCCGCCGGCTACGGGTTGCCGCACGTGCAAGAGCCATGGAGCGCCGGGCAAGAAGCATTGGTTTTTTGCCTGCCCATACTACGAGTGACGGTGCCAAAAAGGGGGGGAAGAACAGGGGGAGAGGAGGACAGTCGGTGAGACGCCGTCGGGAGAGGTGGAGGGAGTACTGGGAGAGTCGGCAGACTGGTCATCTTGGTGGGCGGCGTGGAAGCGACTCAATCGACAAGACCCGGCAGAGTATTCCGATGCGCTTGTCGCCATGTCATGGAGCGTTGGCACCAGAAGCAACTATGCCGTTCACATCCGAGCATTGGGGTTACTCGCAGCCTCGCAGCCGGATGTCGATAAGTCAAAATTGCTGGACCGATACTTACGTGCGCTCTTCGCCAAGGGCAGGTCGAGATCATACATGCGAGGGGCTATCAGCGCGGTACGAGCCCTGGAGGACTTGGGGTGGATCGCTGGGGTGGTCCAGGGCAGGCATTGGCGCATGGCAAAGTCCACCATCCGCAACACGGAGGAGCAGCGACCGTATGGAGGACTGGAGGCACTGTCCGTACTTGCCCAATCCTGTCGAACCAAGGAGCAGTGGTCCGGGTTCGCCTTGGCCGTCCTCTCCTTCACCTGTCTGTGGCGGGTGGGGGAAGCGGCCGGGGTTCGACGACGAGGGATCGAGGACGAGGCTATATGGTTCAGGTGCAACAATAACGGTGACAAGGTTGTCCAGCGAGAACTGGGCCCGTACTCCGCAAAATGGGCGAGGTGGCTCCGTGACTATGGGTCCACAGGTCGTCGCAGATCGCCCATCATGTGCCCTTCCGGATCGCCATGGTTGGAGTCATTCCTGGAATTCGGGTTCCGGGGAACAGAGTACGCCAATCACAGGTGGCATTGTTGGAAACGCGGGGGTGCTGCCCTGCAGAAGTACCTCGCCCTCCCTGCGGAAATCCGGCAATGGTGGGGACGATGGAAATCACGGAGGGTGGCGGAGGACTACGCACAGCCGCCTGAAGAATATAAAATCTGGACCTCCATCAGACTACCATGGCCAGAGGGACCCTCCAAGTTCGTTAAGCGCACGGCGCGAGGGCACGACTTCTGGCCTGCAGCGATTTCGGAGTTATTTCGGGACGGACAGCAAACTGTGGAGTAGCAGCCTGACGTTGGATCCAAGCGAGCGTGCATTGTACTGTCGGATGATGACACGCCTCAGCGACCTGGAGTCCCGGTGCGCCGCACCGTCAAGGTGCGCAGGCATGGCAGTGCCAGCCCCGTGGCATCAGCAGCCCTGGGGCCCCGAGTTGGCCGAGTGGGTCCTGCAGCGAGTACGGGACGGAGCGGTTCGGGAGTGGTGCAGCAAGCTGCGGGAGGTGATCGACCTCCCGCCAAGCAGCGAAGGCGATGATGGCTGGATCCTGGGACGGCTGCTGGTGTTGGTGCTCAGGATGTGGAGGCATTCGTCAGAGTTAGGGATACCGCACCCTGGGGTACATATCGGTCAGTTTTTTGTGCAGCTCACGGGGGACGCGTGGCTGGTCTGGTTGCGAGACTCCACTTCCCCGAAGTTAATTGTGGTGCCATTAACTACGACCATTTTAGAGAGGGGGGTGGGACCTGTGGGTAATGTCCGCATCCCCCCCGATATTTGGAAGGCATTGGTGCCGGGTAACTTTGGCGAGGTGAGCAGGCGGTCCTTTTCTTCTCTGGCGCCTGTAACAGGCCAGTCTGCGGTCCTGGCCAGGGCATTGGTACAGCAAGGGGTACTGCGCCCCTGTCTTGCGGACGGTTTGGGCCCCAATGGGTCCCTTTTCGCTATCCCGAAAAACAGCGAAAAGGCAAGCTGTATTTGCAACATGGTCCTTTTCAACAAGGCCCAGGGGTGCGACAGCCCCCCCTTGCGATTGCCAAGCGTTGAGCTTGTCGCTTTTTTACAGATTGTGCATTGGAATATACATTTGGATTTCGTTCCGGCCGGTTGTGCGGGGGTGGTGGGGGATAATGTCATGTTCCTTCTACACCAGATGGCGTCCCTCAAAGCTGACCCGCCCTGTGTGGGGGAGGAGCCTGTTTTGTGTGCATGTCATATCGATCTTAGTAATTGTTTTTGGTCTTTGAAGACCCCTGTTGAGTTTACTGACGCCTTTCGAGTTTCAGTGGATGGAGTATTGTATAGTTTTGATTGTCTCCCGTTCGGGTGGACCCACAGTCCAGCCATTTGCCAGGCCGTGATGGTCAGGCTGGTGCAGAGCGCGGGGGTGCAGGGGGTCTTGGTGCTTGTCTACCTGGACGATGTGTTTATCATTGGGTATGGCAGGAAGTGGGTTAGTATGCAGGCGGGTGTTGTTGCTTCGCGCCTGAGGGAGGAAGGGGCCATTGTCAGTCCAAAAAGCACCTTGGAGGCCGCCGTTGGTTTGGCATGGATTGGAAAGTTTTTCGATTTCCAGGCTGCCACTGTGTCCACGGCGCGTGGAAATTGGCAAGCGTTGGTGGCGCGCTGGTGGCAACTGGCTGTAGGCCCTTGTACACGCCGCCGTTTGCTACGCTTTTTGGGCAGGTTGCTGTGGTTTGTGCGCCCAAATTGGGGAGTGCTGCCGTTCGTGGCGCCGGTGTGGGCACATATACTGTGGCAGCCTCAGTGGTTGGCTGACGCCCCCTTGCGTTTGTTGCACACCCTTGCGGGCTTGCTGCCATGGGGGCTGATGGCATGGAGGCCGTTGGTTTTTTTTAAGAAGCCGCGCGATTGGGCTGAGTACATTTTTTTTGATGGAGCTTGCGATGGGCAAACCTGGAGGATGGCGCTGTGGGGATACACTATGGGGGGAAGGTCAGGGATCGTACATGAGGTGTTGTGCAATCAGCAGATTGCAGAGTTCGCGGCATTAGAGTATGCAGTGCATTTCGTGTCCGCATTGGGGTGGAACAGAGTAGGTCTGGTTGGAGATAACTTTTCGGTACTGCAAATTTTTGCCGCAGGAAAAGCGAGTGTAGGGTTACGAGTGCAGAATAGAATTTTGCGGCGGCTGGTATACGCGTGCACGCGATCGCGTAGGTCGTGGTATCTGTGCTGGGTCCCAGGAGAATGCAACCCGGCGGATCCTTTCAGCCGTATCCAGTCGGGGTGGAGGGGGGACTATGCCGCAGCACAAGAAGAGGCCACACGTCGGCTGAGGTTGGCTATGGGCGGCCCCACGGTGTTAGTCCAGCATGTATGGACGTTGGAGCTACCGGTGATAAAGCAGCTGCAGGGTCATGTGGGCATGAAGGTCCGGAAGCCTGCCTGACACGCCGTAACGCCCTGCGTTTGGTCCTTAGGCCGTTGGCTGCAAGTAGCTAGGCGTCGTGCGTGTGTCCTCCGACGCGCCCTTGCCCGGTGCTACAAACAAACACAACGGTCAACCTTTGGCCGAGCCGGGTGAGGGTGCAGACGGGGACCAGCGGGGAGCACGGCGCCCGATAGCTCTGAGCATGCGAGTGTCTGCGTGGTAGGGGTACGGTGCGAATGGCGGTGAGGTAACCTCGCATGTGTTGCGTTTGCGATGCCTTAGTTTTTTTTTGAACTCATGCCAAGGCCTGTGGCGCTGCCGTGCTTCCACCCCCTGCCGCCGCCGGCGCCAGCGCATATGGGCCGGCGCAGGCGCCAGCGTGATTGGGGGCGTTGGGAGGAGGACCGGCAGCGGGGCATCGCACGCGCCCACCCGGTGCCGGTGCTGCGGGGATGGGCGCGGGCGCTCACGGCAGCGGTGAGCGGTGCACGGCGCTGGGGAAAGATTGTGGACGCCGCGTGCGTCTTGTACGCGGTTTGCATGCTCTTCCCCGGCGCCCTGGACCTGACAGCGCTCCTGGTGGGGGCGTTCGAGTACTTCATCAGCGTGGGAGCCTCACGGCCCGCGGCCTCCGTCAGCTTCACGGGAGCTGGGCTGGCGGTGGCCCCGGGAGCGGTCCGTGCGGCGCTGCGATGGAGATACGGGGTAGGAGCGACCCACGCGTGGAGAGCGCCGCGGCAGCACTTCCCGGCGGGTGCGATGCGCCAGGAGGTGTATAATATAATATTGCCCCTCTGGGACGCGGGGCCGCTCGGCCTGCGGGGCGTGCGGCAATGGGTCCCGGACCAGTGGTGGCATTTGCCACAGTGCAGGCTGGTGGTGTTGACTGGCTGGTGTCTGGGTCCGTTGGCGGGTAGTGCAGGACACGCGTTGGGGCTGTCGTACACGGGTTGGCTGGCGTGTAATCAGCATGGGACAGTTTATGTGGGTCAGGACCCGGATGCGGCCTTAGAACTCATCCGGCAATGGCTGCCGGTCGTGTGGGAGGCTTGGTACTTCTGCATGCCGCGGCCTGAGTTGTTGCAGGCACCGCCTGTGGTTGCGCGACCGGGCGCAGGGGTGCGGTGTTGGGAGGGTGCTGTGGGTCGGGAGAGGCTGTACCGCGCTGCAGTGACCATTGCGGAGGACTGGTACGCGCGACGGGTGCCCGTGCGTATGATGCGTGATGCGCCGGAATTCTGTAGTTGACGCGGCAAGCGTGCTGCGGGCCAAGAGTGGCTGAGTGTGCCTGGGCGTCGTGACCCTACCTTCTGACGTGCCCTCACCCGGTGCAGCAACCAAACACAACGGTCAGCCTTTGGCCGAGCCGGGTGAGGGGGCTGTCGGGGCCATAAGAAGTTACGGCGTCCGGTTACAGCGGCAAGAGTGCTGTAATTGACGCAATGCGACTGCGAGGGGGGGTGTCACGGCGTGGGCGTGTGTTGCGCGGGGTGCGTGTGTTGCACGGCGCGGCCGATCGCGGCGCGTAGCCGGTATCTATATATTTTTTTTTCTTTCAGGGCAGATTCAGCTTGATATCATGTCGGTGTAGGGGAGTGTTTGCGCCCCAGACTCGCATACCGACGCTACTTATCGTTTTCTGTGTGCATGTGCTTTTGCTTGTTGGCAGATGTGAGTTTAGACCAAAATGAGGTTTGCCATAAGCAAACCCAAGTTTGGTCTGTGCAGGATTGAGTGTGTATGTGTCTGCTCTGGTTGTCTGTTCAGTTGTCTTTTATATTTTGTATGTCGATGGCCCACCCACCCACCCTGGACAGTATCTATGGCACAGGCTGCCTTATGCGACATCACGCCCCAGACTCGCATACCGACGCTACTTATCGTTTTCTGTGTGCATGTGCTTTTGCTTGTTGGCAGATGTGAGTTTAGACCAAACATCATAAGCACTTACTTGGTCCTTTGTCGCAATGCACGTTGCACAATCCTCCTCACCATGTTCTCTCTCCCCTTCCTCTCCCGCCGGGCACGTGACCAAGTCATGCACCGTCGTTGGAACCCCCTTTGCTTGGTCACAGCCCTACTCTCCACCTCCCAACCTTCCTTGCGGAGGTTATCATCTAGTGTGTGGTTATCCACCACACACTGCAAGCCGGACCTATCGTTCAGCAAGCTGACCCCCCCACTATTCTTAAGCAACCGTTTCAGTCGCACATGGCTGCCCTCCAATGCAAAGCAACTAAACCTTGCAATGGTCCCCCACCGTGCAACATACGCATACATGTGGTCAACCCACATGTGCGTCCACAAGGTCTTCCCCCATCCCAGGTCAAGGTGCCTTGCCCCCATGGTCCGTTGGCGTTGCAGCAAGGCACGTTGCTCTGCACCACTCAAAAAGTCGTCCTTCCAGGCCACCTCGGCCATGGCCGCAAACGCCTCCCACCACTCCGTGCACGCATCAACCCATAGCCTGCCCCCCACTTGATGGTTCCCAATCACCGGTGCAACCAGCTGCAACAGTGGGCCCCACAGCCGGGCCTTGACAAAGTGCGCAGCAGCCCCCAACTCCATGCGCACTTGTCCTTTGGCATTTGCCTTGTCCGCCCCCCACTTTCCAGGCCGCACCGTGCGGGCCACTTTCCGTGCCCCGTTTACAACCCCCTGCACCATGGTGGCCGCACTCTTCCTCGATACCCCTCCATGGGTCACCAGCCCCCGCACAATTCCATTGACCCCCGCAATGGCAACACGCATGACTCCATGCGCACCGAAGTCAGGAATGCGGCGGTCCGCCGGGATGTCACGAAACACCCCGGTCAGCCGTACATGTCCCTTGATTCCTTCCAGGGCAACCTCTTGTCCCCCGAACTTTCGCAAAACCGTTTCACGGTTTGCCCCGCAGCAGTGGCACACCATGGCCCTGGGGCTCTTCTTGGTGAAGCCGTCCCCGCCGGCCAGCATGATGTGGGCCTTGCCATCGGCCCGGACGAAGAATAGGGGGCTGCACGCCACCCCATCCGCATGCGGCAGTTGCAGGGCCGTAGCAGCGCGGAGCTGCGTATCGAAGTCACACTCCGATTGCATGCTGTACACCGTGGCCCACATCTCGCTACCCTCGAACAGCCACCAGCTAGCAAGCTGTGTGGGCCCACAACCCGGTGCAACCACTGCACAATGCACGTAGGCCCGATTCCACCGGTTGGTGCCGTCAACGCCGATGGTCACCCAGGTGTTGCGCTGCGCGCCCGGTTGCAAGGCTTCCGGTGTGCGTACGGCACGCGCTTCATAGAGCAGGGCTAGCCGCTCAGCAATATTGCAGTACGCCCCTTGCATCTCATACTCCCCCTCAAGGATACAAACCCGCCGGCTAGCAGGTTGGCTGAGGTGCTTCAGCCACGGGGCCACGTCGGCCCAGCTAACGGTGCTGTCCAGGTCGGGCAGCAGGTAGGCCATGTCGCGGCGCGACATCTATGAACTACGCATCCGCCACAGCACGCGCAAGGCCTCCGACTTGATGTCGGGATTGGTGTCCGTGGGCCGGCTATAGTCCTCAGGGACTAGCAGTATGCTACCATTGGGTTGCAGCTCGGCCCGATATTCCTCACATAGGGAGGCCGCCACCGCGGCCTCCAGATGCTCAATCCGGGTTGCGCGCTGGCGCTGTGTTCCCAACAAGGAAAAGGGACGCTCAGGTGGCATTTTGTGTAGGACCTGTGGTAGAGGTGTATTGCCACATGCAGTCCCCGTGCTTGCGGCACACTTACCTCTTTTCACATCTCTTTGCTATCCCCCCCACCTGTTTCCCCTTGATTGTTGTCCCTAGCCTTCCCCCCCCTTGCCCCTGCAGGATTTACACTCTTCGTCGGGTTGGGGTAGTGGGGTTGCACCAGGGTGTTTGTCCCATCCCCCCCCCCGGGGGGGGATGCCGCCAGGGTGTTTGCCCCCCCCCCCCCCCCCGGGGATGCCGCCAGCGTGTTTGTCCCGTCACCCCCCCCCCCCCGAGGATGCCTCCAGGGTGTTTGTCCCACCCCCCCCCCCCGCAGCGTCTCCCATTGCCCCCTTTGATGCCCCCCTCCGCCCGGTTGATGCCGTAATATGCGCTGAACCCCCCCCCCCCCACGGCCCTGGCACACACCTGCTTTCAGTCCCTGGTGGTAGGTGGCACATCCCCCTTGCACCCCCTGCCCACAACCACCTGTTTGTGGCGGCCAACAATTCCATCCACCCGACTGAGAGCCCACTGAGCCGTTTGGCACGCTCACTTAGCGCTCAGTGAGCGCTCACTGCGCCGTTTCGCGCGCTCAGTGAGCGCTCAGTGAGCGCGCCGAATGGCTCAGTGAGGCTTCGGTGGGCGGCGCGAACGTTACCGGGCGCGAACGTTGACTCTGTGTTTTGCTACCGTTTGCATCAACCAAAGGCTCGTGCAGGGGGAATTGAGCCTGCAAATGTAGGGGGGGGGGGGGCTCCAAAAATAAAGATGCAAACAGCACCAAAGCACAGAGTCAACGTTCGCGCCCGGTAACGTTCGCGCCGCCCCCACTGAGAGCTAATTGGGGTCACTGAGCGCTCACTGAGCCATTTGGCGCGCTCAGTGAGCGCTCACTGAGCGCGCCAAATGGCGCAGTGAGCGCTCAGTGAGCGCGCCAAATGGCTCAGTGAGCGCTCACTGAGCGCACCAGACGGCTCAGTCAGGTCTCAGTTGCACCTCCAGACTGGCAACTGCAACTGGCGGCAGGATGCTGGAGCCGCCTGAGCACAGCCCCATGCACGCCACACACAGGGCCCGTACAGGCCCCCTTACAGGCCCCGTAAAGGCCAGCAGCAGACTGGCACGGCCTGTGCAGGAGGCCCACGCGCTGGCCAGCCTCTGCACATGTTAAGCCCACTCGTGGGGCACCCTGTGCACATGTTAAGCCCGCTCGTGGGGCACACAGAGAACCCCCTGCCAGCCCACAGCCCCACAGGCCCACAACCCCAGATCCACCTTTCCAAACACCCTGGTGCACCCCACCACCACCATGTCGCGCCCCCTACCAATATTCCCCCCAACACCCCGGTGTGAATCCTGCAGGGCAGGGGGAGAAGGGAGTAACACCTTGCCGCTGCAGATGCAGCGCATCAAAAGCGGGACCTCGGCGCCCGCATCGCTCCTTGTACACCGCTTCTCCGGCCCGCGATGCCACGAGAAGCCGAGCAGCAGGGCCTGCTGTGCGGAGATGGGGCGGGAGCAGGGGGCCCAATACTGCTGCAGCATGGCGGCCTCCCCGGGTCCACTGTTACCCAGGTCGAGCCATGATGGCCCGCTTGTCGCCTTCCTCCACGTACACGTGGCACATGGGGTCAGCGGCGTCCAGGGCAGGCCTGGCCAGCAGCAGCGGGTGGTATGGGCAGCCGGGGCCTGACGGGCCCACGGGGGCCAGCCAGTCGTCCAGCTGCTCAAACCGCGGCAGACCGACCGCGCCCTGCAGTCCCTCGCCGAAGGCGAAGTACTGCCCCCGGTGGCTGATAGCCCTGGGGTTGGGCAGCAGCCCGTCTCCCCGTGGCCGTGAAGCCAGCTCATCCTTGGCCCCTGGCAGAGGGTCAAGGATGAACCGCTCCACGTCCACCCACTTGTGACGCTCGTCGGGGGTGAGGAAGCGGAAGAGAACGACCTGCTTCCCCACCCCCGGCAGCGCGGCGAGACCCCGATGTCTCAGCGTGGAGGCAAAGAGAACCATGTCCCCACGCTGAAACTCGAAGGTTTCGACCTGCAGAGCGTCATGGTCACCCAGGTGGCTGCCCAAGTGCACCTCTAAATGATACTTGTCCGAGAGGACAAGCATCATTGAGAGATGGTCGGGCAGCTCACCCATGCTAGGGAGCGTACTTGGCAACTTATCAACGTCAGTATGCCAGGTCTGCTCCCCAGCATCTTCCCCGGCGGCAATTGCCGACCACTGCGTTGGGAAGAGACCCCTCATCTCGGGCCAGCGAGCACTGCACTGCTGACTAGCCCGTTGCAAGGGGTCCCTTCCCAACACAGATAAGCTTGCCGGGCCGAGTACCCCAGCGCCGTGGCAGTTTGGGATCAGCCAAGCACTCCTCGCGAGAGTGTGCATTGGACAGCAGATCCCAAATTGCATCCGGCTGGGTGCCGCAGGAGTCGACGAGAATGCGGTACCAGTTCTCGCACTCCTTGGCCTCTACCGCCCCCCTAACCACCCGGAGCCCCAAGTCGCACAAGGAGTCATCCGACTCAAGGTCATGAGCCGGGAGTTCATGTGAGAACACCGGGGCAGCCAGGGAGATGTAGGGGGGAGGGGAGGCGGCACCGCGGAGGAACACGGGCTCCTTGGTCCTGTACAGGGCTGGGGTGGTGTAGTCGGGCACCACATGGCACCACTCAGGAATGATGGGACAAGCCGAAAGGCTTTCCCACCATTCCCCTGACACCACCCCGACCCCGAAAGGCAGGGGCTCAAGGAGTCCCTTCTTGGGTGCCACGTGGCTGACACCAAGATCCGAAGTCCAACGGTGTTGGAGATCTTTGGTGTCATGAACCCGTGTCCCGAACTCGTGGGGGGTACCGATCAGCTTTCCTGAGGACTGCTGCACCAAATCTTGGACAGCAGCCACAGGAAAGCGGAAGCGTACGGCACGAAGAGCTGGATGCACCTGGCGCAACATTTGGTTGCACCGGTGCATCCAGCTCTTTCCAAGAAGGGTCACATCGGACACGTTGATGTAGACCACTTCTGGGGAAGGGGCAGGGAGCTGCTGGGCCCACAGCTTCAAGGGCTCTAGGTCCGTCGAAGGCACCCCCGGGTACGCTGCCTCTGTGAAAGCGGTAGGTACCCGGGGGCGACTAAGGAAAGACGCGAGAGCCTTTGAAGCTGCCGGTTCCAGGCCTGGGACAACATTAGACATGGTGTGAAAGAGAGGACCTATGGGAGCGAGAAGGAATGGATGGGTAGGCGGATAGGGGGGCGGAGGAGAGGCAGAAAGGGGGGGGAACCCTCTGAGTGAGCCCCCAATTAGCTCTCACTGAGCGCCCTCTGAGCGCTCACTGAGCCATTTGGCGCACTCAGTGAGCCGGCTCAGTGACGGCTCAGTGACGGCTCAGTCGGGCGCTCAGTCAACTGAGCCGTCGCCAAAAAAAGTACCCCCCCCCTTGAACCTTGACCAAGTGAGTATCTAAAACTTCTAAAAACATTAAATGCACATTACCTAGCATGCAAAACGCACAACAAACAAGCACAAAGACATCGCAATGCACAACTGAGCCCCAAATGAGCCCCAACTTCACATTTCCACTTAGCCACCAGTGAGCCGCAGGTACATAGTGTGGGGGTGGTGGTGGTGCCTTAGTGGACATTGTGAGGTAAAAGGCTCGTGTCAATTCATGGCCCAAGGCGCATGCGCGCACGCGACACTTGTTGGCCCCTCGCGTACCCGTCGTGAAGCGGTGGTTTGAATGGGGGATTTGCAGAGGCGAGAATTTCACAACTTTTTGCTGTGTTTTGCGTGTAACTTGGTGCCAATTTGTGCGTTTCTCGTGCTACTTTCGCCAAAACAGGGCGTTCAAATTTGATGTTTCAACCAGCCACCCGCGCGCGCATATTCGGCGCTGTTCGGTGGACCGCACTGCGAATTCTCCTAAATTCATGCAAAATTCGCACGAAATTCAAGCTTGTGATTTTTGTACGAATTTTGTACGAATTTGTACTAGGCAACATTCTTTCCTTCTCGTACTGCGGTCACATCACCATCCGTTTTTTGATTTGATCATGTCGCAAGCGCTGAGTTAACTGGCATCCGGTCCCGGTCCGACCCCTCCGCCGACCCCTGAGCAGCGTACCGGGTTGTCTTGGTGCCCAACGTGGTGTGGAGGAGGCCACGTACCAATCGGAGGCCCTGGCGGTGGAGGTGATTGTGGACTAGGCAGCATCCCTCTTCCCTGCCCCCCATGTCATGCACATTGATTTGTGCACCCCAACCCGCTTATTTTGGGGGGAAGGCCTGGGCCACGGAGTTGTGGAGGGTTCCCTCCCGTTTTCTTTTGGCACCTTCTCCTCACCCCTGCCACTATGGACCAGCTGCTGAGGGGGCTGGCTGCCAACTCGGTGGGGAAGGCCAAGGACGCCCACGTCCAGGTCTAACCCGCCGCTAAATTGGTGCACCCCCCCCCCCCCCCAATTGCAACATGGTGTGTCTTTACAATCTCTGTACCGCCCCCTCCCCACCTAGCCATTTCTTTTTCCTCTTCTCTTGGCACCTTGCCAACCCCCGGTGTTGGGAGGATTGGGGCATCGCCCCTTTCCATCCCAGCATCCAACCAAAGGTTCATATCCCGGATGAGGACGAGGCCACTGACGAAGAGTATTTGGATAGGGTGGGCGAAGTTGCTAGTAGCTTTTCTTGTGACCTTCTCAACCGGCGTGCCCTGTCCTGTACCTCCGCTCCCTCCGCTAACCCTGCTGTGCAGTTGGTCTTCAAGTATGATGTGGATGAGGCGGTGTTGAGGGCGGAGAGGGGTAGGTTGCATGAGTGGACCAACGTTGAGTTCCCTGCTATTTGCAAAAAGCATGGTTTGAGCGTGAGAAGGGCAAAGGGTGGCGTTATGGGGCGGGTTACGGCGCATGACCAGCAGGTGTACAAGGTGTAGGATTGTTAGCCGTGTTACCGGCGATGGAACATTCGGATGGTCGAACGCTGTGGCGCTTCATTTGATGCAAAAAAAAGTGTGATCTTCTTTGTTTTGAATTGTGCAGGGTGTCAGGTAGGGTTCGGATGCCATTGTTGAACACATTTGTGGGTAGGAATAAATGCTTCAAGAATTGCACCCATCAGCGGATGGGAACCAATGTTTGAGCACCTGGGAACCTATGGTTAAAGACATACCGGGCTAGGAACCAATAGGGAAATGGAGTGCCTGCTGGCATTTTTGGGAAACCTGTGTACAGGAACACTTTTTTTTGGTGTTAAGGACCGCCTTGCTCCTACGTGTACCCTCCCACCACGAAAAGGCAGTGAATGGTCATGACACCATCTGCTACAAGTAGACATGGTTTGCTAATTGTAGACATGGTGTGCTTGTTGTTGCTGCGAAGTGCCAATATTCAAGAAGGGGGGTGAAGGCCCCCTTTCGAAAAAACAGCCTTGCTCCTATGTTTAGTCGTGCATCATACGAAGGCACAGTGTGTAGACACCGTGTACTACAAGTAGATGCGGTTTGCTAATTGTAGACGTTGTGGGCATGTTGTAAACCAACAGTGGCAATATCAAGGAAGAGGGTGTGACACTCCCTTCGGAAAAACAGTCCTACTTCTACGTTTCGGTGCACCGCAGGAAGGCACGTCATGACACTGTGTGCCGCAAGTAGACATAGTCTGCTCATCGTAGACACTATGTGTGTATTGTAGCCATGACACCGTCTGCTGCAAGTAGACATGGTTTGCTAATTGTAGCTGCAAAGTGCCAATATTCATGAACGGGGGTCAAGGCCCCCTTTCGAAAACACGGCCTTGCCCCTACGTTTACTCGTGCATCATAGGAAGGCATTGGATAGTGTGTGGACACCATAAACTAGAAGTACACGCGATTTGCTAATTGTAGGCACCTTGGGCATGTTGTAAACCAACATTTGCCATATCAAGGAAAAGGGCCCAACACGACCTTCAAAAAAACCCGTCCTACTCGTACGTTTACCCATGCACCACAACAATGCGGTGAATAGTCATGACACAGTGTGCTACAAGTAGACACGGTCGGCTAATTGTTGACGCTGTGTGCATGTTGTAGAGGCAAAGTGGCAACATAAGGGAAGGGGACTGCAGGCCGGCTTTGCTCCTACGTTTACCCGTGCACTACAGGTTGTCGGTGAATAGTGTGTAGAAACTCCCTGGGACAAGTAGGCGCAATTTGCTCATTCAAGACACTGCCTGCATGTTTTAGACGCGAAGTGCGAATATTAGGGAAGGGGTTTGAAGGCCCTTTGAGAATTTTTTCTACTCCTACGTTCACGTGTGCAACACGTACAATAGTATGTAGACATTGTCTCCTGCAAGTAGACGTGGTCTGCTATTTGTAGACACTATGTTCGTGTTGTAGACACAAAGTGCCAACATTAGGGAAGGTGCACCTACATTTACATTTACACCACAAGAAGGTGGCGAATAGTCTATAGACACTGTGTGCTACAAGTAGACGCGGTCCGCTGGTTGTTCACACTCTGTGCATGTTGTAGATGGGAAGTGCCAATATTAGGGAAGAGGGCTGAAGGTCCGTTCGAAAAAGCGGTCTCGCTCCTCCGTTGACCCATGCGCCACAAGAAGGCAGTGAATAGTATGTAGAGAGTGTCTGCGACAAGTAGACACGGTCTGCTAGTTGTAGACACTGTGTGCATGTTGTAGACACGAAGTGCCAATATTAGGGAAGGGGGCCAAAGGCCCCCTTCGAAAAATTGTTGGTGCTCCTACTGAGGTGCTACTCCACCACAACCAAAATCTTGGGAATTTTATGCCATCCAATCACTTGAGGATTGTAGTGTCCTCCGGCGCCCCCCTGAGTGCCTATTCAACTTTCAAAACCTCCCACCAAAGCCCGTCATGGTCACAAACATTGCCATGCATAGAAAGCGACACACAAATATCAGGAAGGGACAACCCATACAAGCTCCCTAGTTGAGCGGGTGAAATTAACACCTATCCCAGCAAGAAATGTGGATGTGTTACTGAAATCCATGACATTTCAATGCAATGCAACTGCAATGCGTAGTAATTTACTACGTTACTCCGTTACTGCACATTGGATCGAGTAGTAGATTACTCCATTAATACGTTACACCGCAGTGCTTAGTAATTCGGTACAAAACATGGTGTGCGGAGTGATGTAGTAGCGAAGTAAAGTACCACGCACATGCTCACTACGCCCCTACTATATGCACTTAGTACGCATACTATACACACATATATGTACACAATGCCTACAATGAGCGAACCCCGTCTACTGGTAGCACACAGTGCCCACAAACTATTCACCGCCTTCCTATAATGCACACAGCGCGCGCGGCGCAGATATACAGCCATTTGGCCGGACTTGGCACCCACGGGTACTGCCTCGTGGGCCCCTTGTCTAGGGATTTTGAGCCTACGGTGTGCTAGTCTGTAATTTGTTGCATTGCATTGAACATCCGTGCTAGATTGGGCAAGACGAGGCGCGTAAGGAATGCCGTTTGTTGCTCTTTCAAGATCCCGCCCTCGAAGTTAGACCCGGCACGAGGTAGCGGTTGGTGTGGGGCGAAACTTGTCACCGGACCACGATACCGTCGGACCTAGCGGTCGTTTTAGCCCCCCCCCCCCCCCCATGTGTGGGCTGATGTACATGAGGAGATTCAAGTCGATGATGATGGATGATGGGTGATGGTGAGGTGTGTGCACTTTGTAGCGTGAAGAAACCATCTCTTTCCGAGTGCAGTGACTGTCATTTGCATTGTTGCGATGACCGTTTGAGCACCCCCACATGTGGGGATGAATTGCTGGCCCACGCAGAGTACAATGGTAGCTATAATTATTGCTTGTGTTGCTCAAGCACCCACGCGCATGGGGATGGATTGATGAAACCCAACATATGAATGTGTTGAGGGGTTGTTTTGGTTGTGCAATATTTGAGGGCAAGAGGGACGTTTGCACAAGTCTGGTACCAAACGGAATTCTGTCCTTCAGGGGCATATTGGGGTGTGGGTGAAAGACCTCCCCTTTCAGGTAAACTCCTTGGAAAAGTAGCACGCGCCGCGCGCGCGGCGCAGATACTCTCCCTGTGCGCATGAGGATACCAATCTCAGCATATGGATCTACAACTGAAACAATTTGTCCCACACCTAAGGGGAGATGTACCTTTTTGACACATTGCACTTGCCAAGATGTTCAATTCGTGAACCTCACAACAAAGCCTAGAGGTGCTATGAGCATCATATTGGGTGCAACACACCACACTGCCCTAGTCAATCAACACCTGGCTGCGCTCATAGATCAGCACAGGGGGACCGTTACGTGGTCCCAATCCCGGGAGATGGGGTGGGGGGCACCGCGCACAGTAGCAGGGGTGATAAAGGGGGGGCAGGGTAGTGACACTTTGAGAAACCACAGGTCTTTCGTTTGAACTGCACAGATTGTGGGCTCATTGCAAATGCGAGGGCCCATGGGCAGACACACCACAGTGGCAAAGCCCCCCCAGCCCCCTGTCCGAGGTGTGCTCAGGTCCCAAATCAGCGCCGTCCATACCCCTACTGTCCCAAGGATGAATCAGTGGTGTTAAGCCTGCAGCCTTGGAGAACATCAGTGGGGCACCCGGCCCCACAAAATGGAGTTGCGCATGTGGGGCTGATGGACCAAATGGTCATCTAAACCTCAAAACACACTCCGCCTCTTTGCTTGCCACTCAACTTCTTTCTGATCAGTACCAGTTTCCGAGGAAAAGGCAGCTTCCATCGCAGTTCCAGGTATGCAACGAGGCGTGTCTCTGCAAGTGCCATTGATTGGGGATAGCGCTTTTGTGCACCTCGTGGCCTTCCCATGGCCAAGTCGGTGGTGTCGTTGGGAAGTCCTGAAATGGGTTGTGCTGTTTTCTGCCCGTCCAACCCAAAGGTCAAGTATGGCTGGTAGAGACCCCAAGAGGATGAAGTATGGCTTGTCAAGCAAGTGCCCGATCCTCTTCATACAGTTGTAGCGTGGTTTGATTCAGTGGGTGCCTTTGAGGGGTGGGGGGCTCCTTGGGAGGACATGCCCCATGGCGGAGAAAGAATGTTCAGCCTCGGAGGCCCAAGAGTGCAGCTGGTGCTGCACGCAGGAGACGTGTAGACGGTTGCTGTGTGCTACTGGATGGGCATGTGCCGTGGTACCCCTTGACAAACATAGGGTCCATATGCCGGCCAATCGCAATGGTTTGTCACCATGTGCATCCACGCTGCTCATGACGATTAACGTGGCCATACAGATATTTGGTCCTGACCGACATCATGATGGTGGCCATGGGGGTGCATCATGATGCGAAGTCCCGTGACATCATGGCCTGCATGTGCACCAATATGAGCGCCGATATGATGGCATGTGTAGGGCCTTGAAGCGTGTTCTCCGGTGCATTTTTCCTGCAGTTGTTTGTGAGTGGGTGCATTCCTGGGGCACTTTGTCTCGGCATGCTCTTCTGCCGGTCTTGCCAGTCTCCGCAGCGCCAGTGCCACCGCCAGCGTAGTCCCGGATTTGGAATTCGATGAGATGCTCGAAAGTGATTTGGAGACGCTGGCGGCCAAAGTGAAGGACTGGGATGCGCAGGCGCCAACTCCTGAGCAGGCCCTGGCTGTGGGCCATATGGTGCAGGCTCTTCAGGTCTGGGGCTGTGGAAACAAACTCCATTATGGATGGGGGCAATGAGCCCCCCCCCCCCGCCCCCCCAACCACCAACACTTTGGCAGAGGGTTGCTCGGAAGGGGCCCTTTTGGCTGGTCCCCTGTGCAACCCCTCCTTTGGCGCAGTGCCGCACTGTGTGTAGAGGACACAAGCATATGCCGTTGTGGTCCACAGCCCTTTGCAAAGTGCCCATTGTGCACTGGCCTCCAAAGTCCTTTCGTGAGAGTGGGGGTGGGAGGTTGATCCGCAAGGGAGAAGCGGTTGGACGTTTGGCACTGGCAGACAAAGAGTGTGGACACAGCCCTTGGAACGTCCACCGGGGGCTTCGGCTTTTGGGGGGCCAATGACCATTTCAGATCACTCCAAGGCCCATAGTTGTTGCGGTGGAGTGTTTGCGGCTACCCACTGAGGCCATCTGGGCACTTCTCTGGCGCATTGAAAGGCGCCTGCGGCACTGTCAAAAGGAACGTCTCGCACACACACACACACACACACACACACACACACAGACACACAGACACACAGACACACACACACACACACACACACACACACACACACACACACACACACACACACACTGGGCTGCTACCCATCAGAATCCAAGGATATCAGTGTCTGACTGGTCGACCGTGCATACCTCTTAAAACAGGGTAATACCCCCTTACCCCCCACCCCGTCCCCCACACAGCGCAGTATTGAAATACCCCTATGGGGCTGCAAGGTGCAATGGCATGTGTGAGGCGGACGATTGCCCTGAACTACACACACTCGAGTATGATTTCCTGGCAGGTGCATCGTAGCCCCATGGTATAAGTTAGGCAACATGCAACACCTATGGTAGTGTGCACTGGGACAGAGTGCTGGGCTGTGCACACTACCACAACAGGCGTCGCCTGTTGGTACAAATGTTTTTGAGGCCAACGCCGCCAGCCCGCTGACCCTGTCACGCCTGCAGGCCTGCCTGCTCCCTGCACCGTGATCTGTTCCTCATCCCCCCCACTTGAAGTTCTTATCTCTGCCCTACATTTTGGGGAGATCATACGGTCATGCCCAGCACGTTGCTTACTAAGTGGCACCTCCCCTTCCCAGGAAAAGGGAGGGATAGGCAAGGTGAGGGAGGGGGAGGCATGCATTCAGGGTGCAGATAAGGAAATGGTGGTCACAAAAATTGCAGCACCACCATACAAGGCCCAGCCCCTCCTACACAACCACAGCACTCCAATTGTTGTACAAGTGTACACACAAAACACTTTGGAAATTCAGAGCGCCACAACTGGCTGCTGATCCAAAGCTCTGTGGCCTTGTGTTACATTTCCTGCATTGTTGATGCTGAGCACCCTTCGGCATGCACGGTTCAGGGGTAGGTGGCTTAATGAACTGTAGCGTCGCGTGGGTGCAACGACTGGGGCGAGACCTTGAAACCAGAGTCGTCACTCAGACTCCGATCGGAGGTCATATGAGCAAGGCACAAAACAAATGCATCCCAATCCACGTCATTTGTATGTTGGTCTGCTCACAAACACATTTAACTGTAACTGTGCTGTGCTTTGTGGAATGTGTGCTTGTCAGTTTCCTCCTGCCTGTATGGCTCATCACCCTCTCCTCCAGGCCTATCGTAGCCTGTCATTTTTGAGGACGGATCATGTACATACCTCTCGTGACTTCATCTGCTTGCTTGTCTGTTGTCTTGATGGATACACCTTCATACATGGAAGTGTATTGCCATTTTTTATTTAGTGCACCACCGTTGGATGTGTAAATGACAGTGTAAGAATGCATTGAGTGCTGTGTGAAAGGATTGTGCATGCTGTGCACATATGATGCTTCTTCTGACCCTACTTTAACCTTCGAGTGTCTTGGTTTCATTCAACCCGGTAGACCTCCAATTAGTGTGTGTGTGGTGGGGGTCTGCACCCACAACCCACATTGCCACGGGCATATTGCTCCGGAGGTGCAGATCATTCTGATGTTGGTGGGCTGGGGCCGGCTAGGACCGCAGTTTCCTTTTGTACCATTCCTTTCATTCCTCTTCCATTTGTACGGGCTCTGCAGGCTCTTTTGCATGAGTCTTGGCGGCCTGAAAATTGCTTTGCGGGGGGGGGGGGGGGGGGATGGCATGGGCGCCCGGCGAAGGAGGGGGGGGGGGTTCCAGAAATGGGCTTCCGTGCTGGGCCCTTTGTTTTGTGTAAGGACAGATGTCGCCATCAAAGGCGCCGGAACACAAATTTTGGCCCGGAAAATTTTTTTTCACAAAAAAAATTTCCCCCACATATGTGTAGTCAAAATGATCACCGCGACGTGGGGATCATTTTGAGCCTTGTATGTTGGGGTCGGACCCCCCCCCCCCCGTCACGGCAGGTAGGGCAGCCCCAGCCCAAACCCCCCTCCCGGCACGGTGACCAAGGAGGGGGAGGGGGGGGGGGCAAATGGGCTTCCGTGCCATCCCCCCCCCCGGCAAAGCAATTTTCTTCCCGCCCTTCTCTCAGGGAGGATTGGCTGCTGAGATGAAAAAGATCCGGGAGACACACAGCAAATTGAAAGATCATGAGAAGGAGTACAAGACCCAGATCACTAATTTGTGGCAGAATAATGGAAAATTGGACAACGAGGTATGCCGGTGCACTGAAGGAACCATATTCATTTGATACCAGATTTGGTTGTGGCGCCAAATGTATCCATGCATCGAGAACCCAAGAGTTTGGTTTCAAAGGCAGGCAGATTGCACACAAACAATTTGTGATTTGCACTTTGGAGGGTGTTTGGTGCTGCGACCTTCAAATGCGAGGCCACACCCAAATCAATAAGGAAGGACCAAGGGCAGCCTCTTTAACAACCCGTACTGCGCTGATTCCATTGGTCCGCTTGCTTTGGGACACAGGCCCACAAAAGGGGGCAGGGAGTAACAATTAGGATGGTCTTTGAGGAGTCACTTTGTTTGTTTGTTTGTTCGGCCACCCAAGAAGAGTATTTGCATGTGGAGCTGATGAACCAAATGGCCACACGAGTATGGCTCTAGTCCTGTCCACGACTGCCAGCAGATGGCTCTGGTCCTGTCCATGTCCTCAGCCAGCCTCACTAGAGACGCTTGGTGTGTCAGCACACTCACTTGGTGGATTGTAGAGCTCACAGTCTCTGGGCCAAACATCTGGTTGTCTACTGCTACTGATGGTTTTGGATCGCCGGGGGCATATTTTGGGTCATTGTTTGGTGCCGATACAGCCAGCCCAATGAACAGACCAAAAAATGCCTGCAAGCATGTGTTTGACAATTGCAAAAGCTACCACCATTTGGCGATATTGTGCCAAAGGCAATGGCATTTCTCCTGCTCAAATTTGCAATGTCAAAAATAATCTTCTGTTTCTCCCCAACATACAGATACATGGTCTCCGTGGGGAGTTGGATTTAGCGCAGCGCAAGCTCAAGACGATGGAGAATAATATGGTCAAACAAGGGGACAAATTTCAAACCGAAAAGGAGGGGCTCACGATTGGCACGTTGGATCAGAAGGTACGTTGTTTGCCAAGTTTCAGGCAGCCTTTTCCTGCTGTTGCTGTTGCTGAAAGTGTGTTTGTGAAGCATCTTTCTCGGCTTGACCAAGGCACCTGACCCTTATTCTGAGAACACATCACAGTGCGGCGAGTCATTTCTGTCGCTAGTGGTTTTGCCAATTGCACCGAACTTCTGGCAACAGGAGGCATTGGGTTGGCAAGCAGTAGTGCAGCCCACAGTATCGCCAGGGATGCCAAAGAGCATTTTCAGAATGGCGCTGGTCAAAGGGACGCATCAATGCTTTGCACTGTAGCCCCCCAGTATTGACCCACCCGAAACAACAAATCGTTGGCAAAATCGCACGAGGCATATCATTTTTGACATGCAAAATGAAACCGCAGCCCAGTTTTTCTTCGGCCCAACGAAGGGGGCCGCTGAAAATCCCTTCAGCAAATTTCCAATGCAAATTCATAGAAAATTCAGCAAACTCTGCCTGTCCATTGCAGAACATGATCATGCACTTGCAAACGGAGGTCCAAAAGTTAACAAGTCAAGTGGAATCATACGAGTCGGCCCAGGTGTGCTGCTTCGTAGATGTGAGCCAAGTGATGCCACCTTGCCACCTGCCCTGCCTTGCCTCTGCAGCCTCGAGACGGGGTATTGAGTTCGCTTTGGGTTTGGATTTTTGTGAGCAACCACGAAAAAATGGGGCTTCGCACTCATCGAAACATCAAAGTTCGTTTGGTTTGTCAGATGCTGCGGTAGTCATGGCACAATCAGTCGTCGCGGTGCACAGCAATGTATACTGTTTCTTTTTGATTGGCCGGAATCATGCATGTCTGACCCCGAATCATGCATGTGCGCTTGCCGATACCTATTCCCATGCACATGCCCTTGCCTTTTCTCAGTCTGTACCAGGGTTGTCTCATCTCCTGCTCTGTGCACCATGCATCTGATCTCCCTCTTTGCTTTGCATCACACTGTACAGGTATTGTGCCCCATACCAGCTGGCCCACTTCGCATCGTCCTGCTTTTCCTACAGCTCGTCCACCAGTGCTTTGCTTGCATGTCTGCGTTCCTACTCCCTCCATCTCTTGTCCCTCAATTTCATACAGCGCACTATCCCCCCCCCCCTATTTTTGCATAAGCACCACCTTTGTCCAAGCACCACTAGTTTGGAATAGGGCGGTCGTAAGGAACCCAATCCCCCCTCCTTTTTTTTTTGCTAAGGACCGCCCTTAAGGACCGCCCCCAGGGACCACCGACCGCCAACCACCAACCACCACCAACCGCCAACGGCGACCAACCGCCAACTGCCAACCACTGCCAACCGCCACCAACCACCAATCACCGACCACCAACCGCCACCAACCGCCAACCGCCAACTGCCAACTGCCAATCGCCACCAACCATGGTTGAACATATGAGCTCCACGCGGTCTTTTTGCAAAACTGCCGTTTCGGAGCACCTTTTTTTTCTCTCTTAAGGAGTGTCCTGCTGTGGAAGAACACATTTGGGGTCTGTTGATATGTTTTTACATTGTGCGGCAAGACAGCCGCCAGATTGGACCCCCTCTGTCGACAGGAAACCAGGGGCATGCACACCAGAAGGTGTGCATGTAAATTATGGTCTCTCCATCGTCCGATGTGCCCTGCCACCCCCCTCCCCATCCACATTCCTTGGTGGTTTTTTCCTTCTTGTTTTTGCGTGCCTAGATGGTTCCCTGGTGCCCATCCTACTGGGGGGTAAGGACAGCAGCCAAATGGAAGAATTTAAGGACGAAGGCAGGATTGACGCCAACAGAGCACGAGCGATGTGCTGGAGGCCACAGGACGCAAAATGCAGCAGCAGGAGACAGTGGGGACAGATAACTGGCCAGGATAGTGCCCAGCGAAGATGGGAAAGAGAGACCCCAGATACCAGGTCCTGAAATGACTGTCTTTGGCCCCACCCAATCAAAAGCTAGAAAGCCCAAAGGCATGAGGCAAGCAGACACCACTGGAGGCAAAGCAACAGCAGCATCAAGAAAGTGAAGCACGGAGAATGATGCCAGAGGAAAGGACAGCACATTGTCAGCCAGGGAAAAGTCGTGACCTACACACCATGATGCAATGTGAGTGTCCCCCCCACCCGAAAGCAGTGGCAGAGCAGCTCAAGGCAGTGGATCACCAAGTGAGTTTCCTCAGCACCTCCCGACCAGAAACCCAGAAATAATATGGTTGAGATGGAGGCAGGCATTAGCTGCATCAGATGCAGCAGCAGCACAGAACAGGATGAGGGAAGTGAAAGAATAGCATGGTGCCCACCGAAGAGGGGAAAGGAAGACAGCAGGTGCTGAGGTGAGCATCTTGGGGCCACCCAATTGGGCAAACACAATGAAAGATGAAGGAAGGAAGGCAACATGGGCTTGAGCCACAGCAGGATGATGCAGCATGCTTCATTCCAACAAAACATCAGTGATTTGGACCTGAGCCGCAGATCTGGACCACGACGTTCGTTCCCCCACCCAGAGGACTGCAGAGGGGAGAATCCACAGAAACCTCTCACAGGGCAATGCTGCTTGGACAATCACTCAGTTCAAGAAGGCTGCTGATGAGGAAAGCTTGAAGCACCACCCAAAACCAAAGAATAATGACTGCCGAAAACCTGGGGCAGCAGATTGCCCACAGGAAACGTACTCGGTGATGTGACCCAAAAAGGGTGCTCAGGGAAACCAGGACCCAAAACGGGCGCCAGAGGAAAGCAGGAGCAGCATGAGCAACAGTGGATTCCACCCTTCGCCAGGCACACTTGTGCTAATCGCATTGATTGAGTGCATGCACCCACAGGATTTGTGCAGACACATGTGGGACAAGCATATGGGCGGTAGCAGGCAGGGGGACAGGAAGTGGGGCAGGTGCAGTGCAGAGGGGGCAGAGCAGTGGCAGGGGTAGGGGCAGTCGGTGTGCAAAGCAATGCAGGCGGGCTGCTGTACCTTGCCTCAGGGGAACTCACGGATAACAGAGCTCATCTCCGAAGAATCGCAGAGCAGGGCGGCCCTCGTCATGCAGTACGGGCACGACCTAATGCGCGATGTAGTGCATGAGATGCCCACGCTTGTGGTGCACGCAGGCCCTCCACTGGTGGCGGCAGAAACACGAAAGACCAGGGAGGTAGCAGAAAGCGGGTATGGAGGCGATTTGTGAGTTTCGGCACTGGGCACACGGGGATGAGGAGCAGGACGGAGGATGAAATGTAGCCCCTGAGTGCAGGTTGGTTCAGGGTAGACCTTTGCTTGAAAGGGGCGAGATACCCCCCAATCCGCTGGGGTGCTTCCGTGCGCCACCAAAGTTGTTCAAGCGTTTGGTAGCCAGCATTTACCCCCCCTCCCCCCCCGTTTTGGCTTTTCAGCGGAAACTGGCGCAAGTTTTTCGGAGACGTTCTGTTGCTGGGCCGCGGTGATTCTTGCCACCCCCTCCCTCCCCGCTCCGAGGGGTTCATGATATTGACAGGACAACCTTTATGGGGGGATGCAAACAGACTGGTTGTGTAGCCTGTAGCTCGATCACGCCTTGAAATCACTGTGCGGACTGTTTTCTCGGGAAAACAGGGCCCAAAGTGCACCAGCGGTTGAGCCATGAGACCCGTGCGCTGAAAAATGGAATTTTCCGGAACGGATGCGTTTAATTTTGTGAACGGCAGCACGTTTTCGATCGGTTTCATGGGGATTCATTCCCAGTTTGACGTGGGCGGCCTCAGGCGGGGGGCTGGGGGGCTATTGGGGGTCCAGAGAGACTCAAGCATTTTCAGGCTGAATAATTGACATTTCTGAAAGTCGTTTTCTTTCGATACTTTGAACAACCAAAACGATTAAACAAGACTTGCGAAGCATTTTGTTGACCCTCTTTATATGTCTCGAGGTGGATTTCCAAAGGCAAAACACAGGCATTGCATCTCTGATCTGCACAGCGCTTAGCGCATTCGAATTGGTGTGTTGGAGGGTTCGAACGCGTGCGATCAGGGCTGTCTTTTAGCAGTGAGACCTTTGTTTGGTTTCACGACAGCACATCCGACGGTTTTCGTTGTGGATGCGGCAGATGGTGTGGGTGACATGCGACACCTGAACGCTCGAATCCTATCAATAGTAACAAAGTTTATGAGGAAAAGTGTCCTCAAAAATCAAAACATGGGCCAGTCTCAGTAGTCTCATTGTATTGCATTTCAGTAGACAAAGCGATCATTTTTGTTGTGTTCGAAGGTGAGACTACGCTCAACCGAAGGTGGTTGGCGATCAACTGCACCGCCCGCTTTAGACATAAATCCACTCAGGCGTCATACCAATCCCCCTCCCTCTCAAGAGGGATTATTGTCCCACTATCAGCCACCTAAATTCCTTTTCCCCAGTGGCTTGGGACAGGCAATGTCAACGATTTCCTCGTGAAAAGTAGTGCGTATAAACGGAAGTACCAACCGGCCCCCACCCCGGTCATGCGCCACCCCAAACCCACAGCCCTTCGCTCATCTCATGTGCACGCACCCGCGTACATCTCCCCCACATGTCCATTCCACAGTTCCCCTGGTGATGGGCCGCAGTCCCCGTCGTCCTCCTCCGGCGACACCTTTGGGTCCACCGTCCGCGCCGTGGCCCTGCGGCGCGAGCAGGCGCAGAAGTTGTCCGAGACGCTCACGGCGCTGCGCCGCCGCATTGAAGGGGCATTGGACGCGTGCGCCACTGACCAGGCCCCCGGCTCTTTTGAGGCGGAGGCGGCCGCATAAGCCCTTAGCTCTGCACTGGATGCAAAGGATGCGCAGCACCAATCAGGGGACTGTGTAATGCGTGCGTGGGAGGTTGTGTACGGCACACCCGACTCCCGCCCATCCCACCCCCCAAGGTCTCTGACGGTGCGTTTGTGCAGTGTGTATGTCACACACCAAATTGCATCGTCTTGCCTTCCAACTCTCGGCAGTTATGTGCCGTGAGAGTGGGTGCAGGGTACGTCTACCAAAGGTTCCCCACACCTTTGCTAAGCTAACCTTAGTTACCCCCCCCCCCCCCAAGGCCTTGGCTGGGGGCTGCGGTGGTGTGTGTGGCATAACCCACGAAAAAGGGGCTCTTGGCTCCAAGGCTCCACTCTTTTTGGTGCGCTGCCCCCCCCCCCCCCCCTGCCCACCGGGCTCAACTGAGCGTCGGTTGCTAGGCTGCAGTTCAAGTGACAGCAGTTGAAAGATAACCGGCAGTGGTGGATGCGATGAGATCGGGAATGCGATCCTAATGGGGGGTGCCCAGGGGGCTGGTGGAAAAATTCGCAGAAATTTTTTGTACCCCCCCCCCCTCCCGGGGGTACCCCCCGAAAAAAAAGGTACTGCACTTGTTAGGAAATTTTTTTCGCAAGCAGAACCCATGGAAGTGCCCGACCGTCGGCGCCAAAGGCACCATAAGAAAAATTTCCTTGATGCCCCAGAGGGTGACAAAATGGTTTTTCACCCCATGTGTCTCTACTCAAAATACCCAGACTTTTCAGGAGAACTCAATAAGGGATGAAAAACATATTGGACCAAATATCAATACCATCCCTAAGCAGAGCGCTGTCAGAGTTGCCTTGTACCTTAGTGGAAAAGCAGTGGTGCTGCGTTTGCAACATCCCAGGTCCAAATCCTGCTGCGGGCAATATGTAGGAACTCCAACATTGGTTGGGACACAAAGGCGAGCTACCCCCCCCCCTTTTTTTGCTGTGCAGTGTTTTGATTTCGTCCCCTTTCATGGGGACCCCCGAGAACACAGTGGTTACGTAGCAATTCCGCCCACTTTTGGGCCTCTGAGAGGGCAGGGGTTATGCAGCCACAGAGGGCGGCATCCTGAAAAAAGGCATGGTTCAGCCTGGGTGGGGCGCCACTGGCAAGGTGCCCTTAAACACAAACATCACCCATATCGGCTAAAATGGATAATGGAGACCTTGAAAAGTATCCTATTTGCACCTTCCAAATTCAAAAGAGTGGGATAGATTTCAACAAATCTCAGTTTTTTTGGCCCCGGAAACAATTTTTGCACAAAATTTTTTCCTACCCCCCTCCCCCTCTGGGGGTAACCCCCCGAAAAAGAATGCCACAGTGGTACTAGGAATTTTTCTTCTACCGGCCCCCTGGGGGTGCCTGTGGCAAAAAACGCGTGCGGTGATGAAGGACCGCCCTGTGTGCAAACCACTGCGGTGCCATATCCATATCATTGAAACACGGACCCAGAGCGTTTTGGGGTGGGGGGGGGGGGGCGACCCTTGTTCACGGAGGGACACTTGTCAGTGATGGCCGCCAGTTTGAGTGCCATCAGTTTGGGTTG
Organism: Eutreptiella sp. 'Long Island Sound 2002'; assembly: GCA_964036045.1. Taxonomy (NCBI): domain Eukaryota; phylum Euglenozoa; class Euglenophyceae; order Eutreptiales; family Eutreptiaceae; genus Eutreptiella; species Eutreptiella sp. 'Long Island Sound 2002'. The sequence goes on from OZ038382.1 coordinate 145,130,722, forward strand.
TGTGACCAAACAGATGACGTGTGAATACGTGCGAAGCGAGGCCTCAGGGGCTCGTGATGCGTTGACCAACGTTGCCACCAGTGGCCAGCGCGGGGCACACACGCTGGGCCAAGGGCCAAAGACTCTCATGTCAGGCGCTGCACATAAGGCCTTTGCATTGCAGTGGCACTGTCCCTCAGCTGCCACATGCTGCTGATGATGATCAGTGCTGTGCGTGCGTGTTTGTGGGTGTGGGGATGGATGTGTGCGGGTGTGTGTGGGTGCAGCTGCAGGTGTGTGGGTGTGGGTGTGGATGCTGAAGGCTTGTCGTCTGTCGTCCTCCCACACGCACACCCACACCCACATCCCGTGTTTAAGATCAGTCATCAATGCCCCCCTCTTTGCAGTGGTCTCTAGCAGAGCTTCTCGTGGGGGGCTGGTCTTGGGAGCATTTGGAGGGGAGTTCATAGGTAAGGGATTTGGACGGGATGCTCAAAACGCCGTGCACTGCAGGGATCCGCCGTAGTCTTTGCGCAGTCTTTGCGCGTTGCGACCCCTCGCCCTGACACGAAGTGAGCCCCTTCAGTGGTGTCCGGAGTCGAGGCTTGAGCTTTCCCTCCGACCGGCAGCAGCACCTTCCGTGGGGGGGGGGTGTCCAGTGCGGTGACTGGTCACATGACAGCCCCGTCCTCAGGTTCGGCGGCAGGGCGGAGGACCTCAGGGGGTTCAGTGGCCATCAGGGCCGGGGTTTGTGGGGGTTCAGCACTTTCCTTTGGGATCCCCCAGGCCCTGGAACCGGACACTGCAGCCCAGCACATCAGCAGTACCCATGCACACCGCTGCCGGAACCATTTTGTATCTCTTCGGTGACCGTTGAGGCCACTCACTGTTTGTCATCCTCTCTGACACAAGGGTCCCTCAGGTCTTACAATGGCCACTGCCGAAGCCCTGCTCCGCTGTATGCACCAGCGTGCGCGTGCGCACTGCCATGAACAGCTTCCCATTCGGGGGGGGAAGGTCACCAGCGAACATTTCAGCCTGGGCTGAGTGTTGTTGCCGGTGCTGTGTCAACGCACCTCCCTCCGCTCCACAAATGGTTTAACCTCGCGTTTTTTTTTTATTCTTAGGGGAGGAGGCCCAAGAGCCCCATGATCGGTATTGTACAGTTTGGGCTGGTCTTCTGGTAAGCCTTTGTGGACCTCTCACCCCTCACGTCCTTGTCCAAGCCGTTTCGGAGAGAAAATGACTGGCCAAGACTGTCCAACCAGCCTCAATACACTCTTGTATCCAGCGTTCTATTTCTTCGACCTGGTTCTGAGGGGCAGGATAGGGGCGCTTGCATCCCCTCCGTTCCTCAAATTCTGCTTGTAGTTTCAAGTCCATCTGGACCAATTTCTTACATGACATAGGAAGGGGATAAAGCACCATCAACGTCTTTATATATGCCCCTGTTTTTTTTCGAATCATTGATTTGTGTTCAAAAGACTCCATGTCAAAATTTTGATTGCGGAAACCCCTGCCCCCACCACTCACCCAAAGGCTCCTGCTACACCTTCGCTCAGCCCAACCGCGGTGGCTGACCCTCCCATCTCTACAGTTTACACATCACATGAATGATGAACGGGCCGCGCACCTTTCAGAATTGCTTGACGCAGTTGAGAGCGGTCTGCGATCCGCATGCGAAGGTTTTTCGTTCAGTCAGCTCATGTACCCCTCGTTGGTGGGTATTCAGGTGTTGCAACATGGGTTTGCTTGTCGGGCATATTCTGCTGTTTTCCTCTTCTTGGGTTTTTGATTTGCTTTGGAGCCACTGAGTGCGGACTCTGTTAAATCAGGGGCCTCTCCATCCTCCATATAAAATATGCCGTCTCGCCCTCTGCCTCAGCAGTGGTGCACCCCCTTGTGCAGGATGTGGCAAGCTTGCAATGCAGATGCTGAATGTGTGCATAAGCGTCAAAGTGCCTGGACGCCTTTATTTTCGGGTCCAAGGAACAGACATGCGCTAGCGAAGAGCTGTGTGATCGTCAGTGTGAGGGGTCGGGGGGGGGGTATTTGGAAAGCTGCAGCTCGTCTGGGGACGAGCAAAAGGAAATTATGCAGAGTTTGCAGAGCCTACATCATTAGCGGTTCAGGGCCCTGTGTGCTCATGCTCGTGTAGTAATACATTCAGTCAACCGGGGTTGTGGGGCATTGGGGGTGCCTGTGGCACTGTAAAACCATCAGAGTGGCTCCCTGTAGGACGCCAACAGACACTGTTCTCAAGCTGCACATTTTCGATCGTGTCATCGTATCGTGTTACCTGAGTGCATGGCACCATCATGTGCTGAAACTAAATCAAAGGGCCCCGCGCCAGGGCGAAGGTCCCCAAAGACCCGTCGATGATATGCAGCAGGGCATGTGCTGTGTTGCCCTTGGTCGACAATGTGAGTGTGTCATGTCGCTTTCGTGGGGTTTATGGCTTGGGAAACGTGCCCAAAGCTAAAACCTGTGTATCCCCCCAATGCCACGGTCTTCCACACGCAAACAAATACTTCGCACAACTCGGCGTTTCCCTTGTATTTCATGTGTGTTGTATTCTTAACGGCCATGCCCCTGACTGCATTTCATACTGCTGGTCAAGATAGACCGATACTTGTTGACAAAGACTGCTTTGTACATTTTCACTTTTGGTGAAGTCTGAATTCTGCTCTTGCAGTGAGCTACGCTCCGCTGCAGCCCCGCTGCTCTGTTATGAGTAATCTCCTCAACAGCGATCCTACTTTTGGAGCAAACCACATATAGACCCTCGGGAGGTTATGTTTCGAACCCAGCCTTAGATATTGGCATTGTAGAGTACACGCCGCCACATTGTTTTTGTGGAAGTGTGGCATTGGCACACAACCTAACCTGGACACAGCAAATGGGGGCTGCGCTTCTTGAACCTCGCCACAAGACCAGCGGGATTGCCATACATCGTATATATCAGGCATTTCAGGGCCTAATACGCAGGGGTACTGGCATCATGAAGGCAATGGCCACAACACACAGAGCAGTTACCAGGTTGTCGGAGGGTCGCTTATGGTGGCTCCTTTTATTTCACCACTGGACTTGATTTGAACAGAAAGTATTGAGCAACTTGCTAGAACCGGTGCACTGCTTTGCTCTTGCATGCCACGCCACATCAGGGGGTGCGTTTTGAATTATTTTTGGGTCAAGGACACATACATAGTGGATTGTTGTGTGCACTTAATGGCCCCTCTTTCCCTGTACAAGCGCACCACGAACACCCAATCAAAAACAGCGGTTCAACGCGCACCCCGTGCTCAGACAAAGCCGTGTTTGCGCAAGGGGGGGGGGGGGGATGCAAAAGATGAAGTTCTTTTTTTTGAAACCTCTCTTTCCCCATCCAGCCCCCAAACCTGGCTGCTGGGACCGGACCCCCCAGGGGGAAATTTTTTTTCAAAAACCCCCTTATGCCAACGCAGAGCGGTTGGCACATTTCGGGAAGTTTTCCAAGCCTGGGTGTTATTGGGTGATGAGGTCCCCCTTCATTTTCAAGGTGGGGGATTCATTTCTGACTTTTTGGTCACCATTGGACGATATGTTTGAGAATTTCTGCTTTTGTTGACATTTTGGCCATTTTTTGACTGCTGCTGCCAGACTGCTGGCAGGGGAAGAAATTGCGACATGGTGGTCACCATTGCCGCTTTTTCTAGTCTTTGATTGGGCATCCACCCCCTCCCCCCTAATTTTTGGGGCGGGGAATCCATTTTCACAGTGTTGGGTTGTGGTTTGATGGTATGATGTGGGGACTTCTGATTTTCAGGACGGCTGCGTGCTGTGGGTGCGTGGCAATTGATAAAGTGGCAAGTGGGAAAAAGTGGCAGTCAAGGCCAAATGAGGTCAATTTCTGACAGTGTTGGTGCCTTATTACTCTTTTGTGTATGTGCAAATCATCAAAACAAGTGGTTCAAAAACAATCATGCACCACATACCTACGATGCAGTGCAGTCTGTCTGAAACCTGACCAAAACAGGCCAAAAAACCCCAAATCGTCAAGCTCATGCAAAAGCCATCCCCACTTCGCTTGCGTTGACTATGTATTGAAGGAATGTTTTGGAGGGTTGAAAAGAAGAAAAATAAAGACAAAAAGCAGCTGAAAAAAAGCATCTCGATATGCGGTGTGGGCATCTGCCGGCTGTTGGCTGGTAAAGATGTACGTGTGCAGTCAACACCAACCGGCAAAACTGGTGCATGTGCATGTGCGTGCTGCCCTGAGCATCCGTTTTTGTCTTTGTCCTAATCATTGGCTTTGCACTGCTCCCTCCTATGTCTATGTGTGGGGAGTGGGTGTTCTCATCCGAGCGGATAAGAGACCAAAAGCCCCTCTCCCTGGCACCCAATATCGCTTTAGAACTCGCATCGGGCCGCGTCCAAGGGTCAAAATATGAAGACCACTGAATTCACCCCAAAAAAAATGCAATACCACCAACGAAATGGACAAATTTGACGAGGTAGAGTACCAAGCAAAACCTATTGAGAGAAACGAGTGCACAACAAGGCATGGTGGGCACTGAAGGCAGCACTGGATTGAGGCCACAACACTGCCACTGACATGGCAGAAAATTCAACGCCCCCACTGTACAAACACAAGAAGGATACTTTTGGATGGCTATTTTTGTTCATGGCTTGGTTTTGATTAATGTGTTGTCTATGATTGTACATTCTATTGATAACAACATTGTACCCCCCCCCCCCCTTGTATAAGCTACGCCCTTGTCCAAGCTACAGTAGGCGTAGGGACGGTATTAATTTGGGACCTAATTTTAATTCGGTACCAAACGTAGTGCAGCCACATAAGACATAGGTTTGGTGACGGATTTGGGAGTCACATAGAGTCATGGACACATTTGTTGTGAGTGTTTGCCCACTTGACCCAGAGAGCTCTGATTTTGGGGATGTTTGTGCATTATATGCCCCTTTCTTGCACCAGCTCACCATGCAATCGTCTCTTTTTGAACGTGGGTGCCCGGTGTTGGTAGTTGTATGTGTCGCACGCAAGCTACGCCCGTGTCCAAGCTACCGTAGGCGTAGGGACCGTATTAATTTGGGACTTTGGCGTAGCTTATACAAGGGGGGGGGTACTACACATTGCAACCCCGCGTTGTTTGTTTTGATGTTTATTTCGGCGACGGCTAACATTGCTATACCTAGCATGGATATCACATACGTCTGCAGCACAGGGGAATATGCGCCTGCCGCTATTATTGGGCCCCCTCGTCATCAAGACAACTACATCTACTTGAGGTATATGCACTCGTTCCGATCCGCAGCCCCTCGCCTTTTGCATTTGAGGGCACCCCCACATGTAGGCGCTCATTGACGCGCACTGCATTGCCACCTGCGTGGGCGGTATTTGCTTTAGCGACGGGTGGTCCGTCACCCCCAAGAGGGGAGAGCCCCCTTCAAGCTCCGCGGCAAGGAGGTCCCGCGGTGTTTGTCATCGATAATACATCGGGCGGTCCCACCACACTGGAGATTTTCTCGTCATCATCCTCGTGGGTGTCCACCCCAAAGCGACGGACATGGAGGCCTTCAGACGTACTGAAGAGGCAAGAGGCAAAGGCGCTGCGTCCAAGCGCGGCATTTACCCCCGTCAGACGGCCCCCGGTTCAAGAAGCCACCACAATGTCCGGGAACCCAACCAAAAAGAAATACCGTAAGCGCACGTTGGGGACACGCCCCAAAGCACGCCCAGCTGCCACAAGGAAGCGGGGGCGCTCTCCTACAACCCGGGGAGGGCCGCCCAAGAGGCACAAGCCGGAGCAGCGTGGATGCACGGGGCGCCTGACGTCACACAGCTTGTGCCAGCCGCCGACCTCAACCCCTACCCGGAGTCTGACCGCGGCGCACTCGGCCGGTGCAGGCACCACCCACAGAGCACCACCGCTTCCAATGACCAAGCATGCACTGGCATATCTGCACCTCACTCGGGCCATCACGCCCAACAAAATGGCACGAGTTTTGGGTGTGCACACACCGGTGGGGTCGAGTTTGACACCTACCAAAACCAACAGGGAAACTAGAAAGGCAGGCGATGCATGTGAGCGAACCGTGCCCCTAGGCATCGCGAGGATGCTTCAAAATATCTTCACTTGAATGCCAGAGGAGGGGAGAACCACTGCCTGTCGGGCCCGTCCCCCTCCCCCCTACCAACGCAGCCCCTGATGCCCAGCGGCCTACACCGAAGCTGCGGCCAAGACCCCACACCCCTCCTGTACTGCCTGAAGTCATCTCTAACGGGATGGATGCCTTTCACACCGTGGCTACTCCCTTGCGGATGACCTCACAACAGACCTGACGGATAGTGAATGGAGGTGGGATCAGGGCTGATGTGATGACTTGGTGCGATAGATCAACACACTCTTCTGGATTCCAGGCAAAGGTCAGTTCTCCTTCATGGAGCTATCAATGGACTTTGAATGCTTTGCTGGGCGCTCCCTGCCGGCATCCCCGCAGGTTCTGAAGCTAGCTCTCTCTATCCTACAGATCCATGCGGTGTCGGGTCAGGTTTTCAGGCGTTCTCACGAAGTGCTCGTCTCTTGTCCCACTAGGAGGCCTAACAGTGGTGGGAGTCTTTGGCGGCCACATTTCACATGCCGACCGGTGATGCTGGAGCTCCTAAAGGACTTACAAGAATACTGTGAAAGCCGGTGGGCGCACAAGCTCGCACGCGCCCCCTCCCCGGAGACGTGCCAGCGGGTGCACAAGGCACGGGAACGAAGAGACGGGCGAGAGTCAAGCCCCGGCATCCGAGAGAAAATTCCGAAACTGAAGGTCTAGGCATCCATGCTTCCTGGGGTGCAAATGCCGAAGCCCCTATCGGGTAGAGGAGACGGGAAGAAAAATCTGGATCTCTTTGCCTCCACATACTTCCTAGCTCACAAACATCGCCATGGTCTCACTAAGCCGTATGAGCTACTTCGGCCGGCTAAACAGGCCGCCCTCCCGACAGCAACCCCGGCTATGAGAAATGTACTGGCAATGGACAGTGCGGACACGTCCCAAGCACTGGACTTGGGTTCACGGCAGAATCAGCCCCTGCGGGAACCAGCGCCGGTCTTGTCCTCTCCGGCCATGGCGCAGACGCAGATGGACCAGGATCTGTTGCGAGACAATAACATCGACACTCATACCGATCCTTCTTGGACGGACTCATCTTTCATGGAAATTTTCTCATCTTCTGAGTCATGGGAGTCTAGGCCACAACGCAGGGCGAGACAACCGATGTACCCCTCACCTGGTCGCAGACCCGGCAGTACGCCAGTCAGGCGGCCCAGGGCGCGGGCGAACACAGCCTCGGGCAATCCGGCCTGTCGTAAGTACCGCAAGCGGTCGGAGCGGAAACGGCATGGTGGGAGCTCAATGATAGGGGTCAAACGGAAGCGGACGGGATTGCCAACGGCCGCGACAAAATCCCGAAGGCGGATGGCACTGCAAGTTGGCACCCCCCCCTGTGGTGTTTCCAAAACCCCAGCATGTGGCTCCTACTCATTTCGCGCCGATGCCTATGTCTAGAAGCGCGCTTGAATACATGCGAGTCATGGGGCTGCTCACGCCCACACGGGTGTCGCGTATACCAGTGCTGGGAACACCGCAACGGGCCACCCCTTCGCCAGAGCAGGGCATGGTACTACCTACTGCTCACAGAGCCATCCCCCCGGGCATAGAACGCATGATGCGGCAATACGCACCCCCCAGAGGGGAATGGTGCGCTCTACGCCCCCCCCCCCCCCCAGCGGCTGAAACTGCGGCTGAAGCTGCACACTAGCACTAGAGGAGGGCTGGGGAGCAATCGAGGCAAGCTGCTCGATTGGCTGCATCAGTGGACCCCCCGCCTCCCCACCCTTCACAAGGGTGCCGAGCACAGGTTGCTTTGTCACACACACTCCTCCCCCCTCTCTGTCGCTGGTAGCCCTCTGAGAGCACTAGTCACCGGCTGTCACGTCTAGCTGGCATTCTAGGAGAACGTCCCTGATGACCGACTGGTCTCCGGCGCGCACCTCAGGGGCAGGGTCGGATGACTTTCAGAATTCTCTGCTGCCGGTTGAGCTAGCGCCCATGTTTGCGGCCGCCTCTGCACCCCACACTTCTACCTCCTCTCTCTCACATGCCTTCCTCCGACCCCATGCAGGTAAGTGGTGAGTGTGCGGATTTGTCTAAATACACTATGTGCATTGAAGGGGCACCGAGGTCGCCGTTGGAACGGGATCAGGATACAGCTTCAGGTCGGGACTCCTGGCCTGATCTGACTGAATATGAAGTACAGATGGAAGAGGCGGTGTCAAGTAACCGAGGACGACCCGCAATTGGTGCGCCGCTGTGTTGAGTTGCCGGGCTATGCCAGGGGCTGGGTCCCCGTGCCTCCCCCATCGCATTCAACAATGCTGTATACTATGATGCAGGTAGACATGTCCCCAGAGGACCAAGTGGTGCATGGTAGAGCATCCACTGAGCAAACATAAATTGCCTTTAGGAAGGAGCCTCTTGTCATAAAAGGTTGAGCCAGTCTAACCGCCATGATGACCTGTTGCTAACGTCAGGTTAGGTGTAGATATGGCCATGACCCCATGGACTATAGCTCCTTAAAATGATTTCCTTTCCTTCTCAAAAGCATGATAGATGACTCATTTGGGCACCATTGTCATTGACTTACCATCTTTAAGACCAAACACTCGGGTCGTGCCACTTTTACCATTTCTTCCATAGCCTGGTACGAGGTACAACATGATTGGGTCGAGCCGGAGTACTTCTCCCCCCCCCCCCCCCCTTCTTGAGTGGAACCTGCGCTGCTGGGCCAAGTATCAGAAAGTAGCCCCCAGTGTTGGACGAGTTTATTGCGGGGTGGGCGGGGATATTGAGGAGGTGGCGATCAGAGAAAGAAATGGCAGGACCTACACCGCTTTGTGGGTATCTTGAATGGTTGGTTTTTGGACCCCTTGATGCCATGCATGGGACCACCGCAGCCACCCACCGATGCCAAGCCTGTGCAACAGCCCAATAAATTGCCAGAGAAAGAGAAGAAATGGGGCTTGTACAGGGATGCACCAGTGCTGCGCCTAAAGGCCCTAGAGGAAGAGGGTTGGGCGTTGGTATATTCGGATGGCTCAGCCAAGACAGTCCGGGGGAGGGCACATGCGGGGTATGGGGTATGGTTTGGGCCAGGATCCCCATGCAATGTTGCAGCACATGTCTTGCTAGGGGAAAGCAGAGTGTCAGTCGAGGAGGGCTGCGGGAAGTGCTGCATGCGCTCCTGTGTCGAAGGGCGGGGGAGAAGATGGCAGTAGTGATAGATTCCGCGTACCTTTATACGGGAATTATGGACTCGTTGCCGAAGGGGCAACGCCATGTGTGGCATACGTCCAGCAGGGAGGTGGGTCACCGAGATCTGTGGGATGCTATCGTGTGGGAATGCGAGAGGTCGGGGAAGAGTTACGGATTCATTGGGCACCATCCCACTTGGGGGTGGAGGGCAACAATGAAGCGGATGCTTTGGCGGAGGCAGGCTGCTTCACCCGGACAATCTGCGGCCTCTGCCCAAGAGACGGCCGGTGGAGCCACTCCGGGAGGAGTTGGGGCTGGAAGAAATGTCCTCAGAGGAGGGCGGAGAAGCGACAGCGGGGTGTCCAGCTCATCGGGGTCAAGCAGCTCGTCAGAGATAGTGTCGGGGACGGACAGTTCGTCAACGGTCAGTGAGTCGGAGAATGGGGGGTCATGGTCAGGTTTCAGCACGAATACGAGTGACAGCCGCAAGCAGAGGAAGGTACGGGAAGGGCCCTGCTAGGGAAGGGGTAATCAAGAGCACATCCACAGAGCCTAGGGCCCGTGCGGAACAAAGTGGACGATGCACAGCACAATCTGTGGCGGCGCCTCCGGCGCCATGTCTGCGGACAATCTGTGGCAGCGGCTTTGCCGCCGTATCCTTGACAATGTGCTGTGAATGTGTGAGCGTAGGTCTGTCGGTGGGGACCTATCACTGGATTTCCCACCGTCTATGGCCAAGCACGGGTCTGTACCGTCTGAGCATCTTTGGGCATTTCTCGGGACTACAGGAAAATCCCACAAAAACATATGCCATTGTCAAGGTGCGGATGCGGAGGACAAACCAGCTTTGTTTGCCGGTGTAACCGTTAAGGGCCACATGAAGTATCTGGGCATCCTACTTGAGAACATCTCAGTGGATAAGGCCTATGCGCCAGTAACAGCAAAAATGATGGCACGGGCTCGGTCAGCGGCAATTTTACCGCTGGGACTGGAGGAAGAAGCGTTTCTGTTTGCTTCCTGGATTGCCCCGGTCTGTTATTTAATGGCATGAGCGTATTGTCCCACAAAGCATGTGTGCACACAGTTGGATTTAGTGCATAAGATTGCCTTGGGGTTGAATGACTGGCATCTTACGATGCCCATTCTGCAGTTACCAGCATCGGAAGGGGGAATGGGGCAGGCCAGCCTATCAGCTTATACACAGTGGGTGCATAGCCATACTTCGCCACCTATGTTTTGAAGCCGATGCGCTTTTCGGAATGGCATGCAGGCCCCTTTCGCCGATGGGGATTCTCTCTAGGGCTGTTGTTGGAGGAGTTCTTGCCTTACTTGTAGTTGGGGCTGTTACTAGCGCCGTCTTTTCTGCAAGGGTGTTTGAAGGCCTATTCTTTATCCCCTCGGTGGGGGGGGGGGTCCCCCTCCCCCAGAGCATCGTTTGCAGTGCATGCCGGTGTGGCACGACACGTTGCTGAGTAAATCGCTATCGCTAACCTATCACTGTCCATCGTTGGTGAAGCGGGTGGTATATAGCCTGGGGGGTCTTGTGGATGAGGGTGCGATCCCCCTGCAGTTTTGGGGAATGTTGGCACCCACCTGGCAGCCCATGTACTTGCAGAAAGTGTCAGACGTCACGGCAGAGTATGCTTCTCCGTCCTTGTACAGTGGCCCTGATTTGGGGCGTTGGGTCCATGCGTGGACCCCAAGAAAAATGCTGCTGTACATGCAGCACAACCGCCGACATGTGGCGCGACAGCCACCAGAAGTGTGGCGAGTGTTTGTTAGATCGTATCTCCCAAAATGGGATCAAGATTATTCGGCGTTGTCTATGGAAAAAACTACGCGTTGGAACCAGGATGGAGAGGCTGGGAGGGAAATTGCGTCCTGTTGACTGTAAAGTTGAGGACCACAAGCACATATTTCGTCACTGTTTCTTTAACATGTTCATGTTTGATACAGTACATCGGGCGTTTGGGGGGAGTGGTGGGGGAGTTGGGCCATGTGGAGCCCAACCGCCTGTCACCCCCTCTCCCCCTTGTATAAGCTACGCCCTTGTCCAAGCTACAGTAGGCGTAGGGACCGTAACAATTTTGTACGTAATTTAATTATGCACGAAAGGTAGTGCGGCCACATAAAACATTGGTTTGTTGGTACATTTGCCAATTTCAGCACATGTGGCCCCCTGCTGGTGCACCTGATTATTTTTTTTAGTCTGATTGTAGAGGGAAAGAGGGGCTGGGTCATGTGTCACAACAACATTCTAATTGGTACTGGAACCCAATGCTATCTGTTTTGCTCTGGTTACTAGCCATGAATAAAGTTGCTGTCGCTGGCTTGGGTCTCTCGTACATCTGATCCACTGGTGGGCTGCCACCAAGCCACGTTTTCAAGGGCAAGCTTTACCTCACGATAGATATTGTTGATGACAGTTTTGTCCCCAAGAACAGGAAGCCTAAACCTATTCCACAACCTGCAGCCAAACCTGCTCCGAAGCCTGCCCCAAAGGGGAAGCATGTGCAACTGTTTAAGATGAAGCGCAAGGTTGGAAAGGGTTTCTATTCCACACCTGTTGACGATGGGCAGTAACTACACGAGGACCATGCAGAATTTTGCCTACACATCGTGTCCTAGTGCCATTTCTGTGAGAATTGTGCTTGGTGTGGGGAACAAGCAGGTTTTCTATGTGTAGTGTCTTTTTGTGTTGTGCATCTCGCGCAAGCATGGGCTTGTCTAAGCATGAAGACCCTGTGTGACTGTTGTTTTTTGGACCTGGGCCGTGCTTGCACAAAGGGGGGGGGGGGGGGCACCTGCAGCTCTTTCGCAGGTCTCCTGCTCACAGCCATGGGCCATGCCTGGTGAATGTGTCAACGACGCAAACATGCAGATGGTGAAACAGATGATGGCCAGCGTGGTGCTGCTGGTCATTGCTTTTGTCGTCTTCGGAATTCGCGTGTCGCTGACCCCGATGGTCCAGCCGTGTCATTGGAGGCAGATTGTGTTGCTTGGTGACTCCAATCAGCGGTGGATGTACCATATGATGGTATGTGATGATGCTCCTGTGGCCTTGGCAGGCGCTGCTGGTCAATCAGCAATTTCCTGAGGTTGAGGTTGTAAACCACAGTAGGTTGTTGCAGACCAGCCCGTGGATAACCAACACGTGACATAGTCATGGGGGGCGTACTGCGTGCTGTGCGAGCGCTGTGCACAAAGTTTGTACAGGACCATTCCCAAGCTGCATAGTAGTGCGTAGTACCAGTAACAATGAGCTTTGTTATGCATTTATATGAGTTGCTTGCATGCCTTGCCCTCATTTCTGGTGCATTTGTGTGTGTTGTTGTGCATGTCACTCAAAAAGGGTACCCCTTTTGGTGCTATGGTGATACATTGGGGTCCCCTGACTGGCCACTTTCTAGTTGGGGATATAGATTGGACCTCTTTGCTCCTCCTCCTATGCCCCCTGTGCCACAGAAAAAGGTGAAGGGAGAGAAGGCATTGCCAAGTGTGCCCCCTGTTGGTACTCGGAGTGCTGTCCCTCGTGAAACAGACCTGTTGGAGGCAGGAGATTGGTTGACGGACAAGGATACCTTGTGTTGGTTGAACCAAGAGCCGTTGAGGTGTTGAGGTTACAATTCGGGGCCTTGGGTGGCTTGGGGGATGGGGGTGGGGTGAAACATGACGCTGTCCAACAGTGTGGGATGTAGTATGGTCTGTATAGGCAAGAATGTTGCCAGATGTAGGAAAAATCCCCAATTTCTCCTTGTCATGTGCGTGCTGTGCCCAGCCCCATGACATGCACACCCCCATGGAGCTTGTCCCCCATGGAGTTTGTGTGGATGTGCATGATTTGGGTCAGCCGGACTGCGGACGAAAATTGCAATCTCCAATCTGAAACATCTTGTGACAAAACTAGGTTCCCCCACCCCGTTGTGCCGATGGCATGTGATCTCAACAACATGAGGTATGGTTTCTGCAAATTTTAGAGCAATGATTATTGCGGTCCTGACATTTGGTTGGAATAGAAGTCGGTACACGTGTGCTGATTTGGCATGGTTTGCTGGCTGGGAACCCGAATTTTTGGCCTTGGTGCAGCTGTCTGGTGTGGTACCCTCCCCCCCTTGAAATCTTCCTCCCCTCCTGCCACCCCCCTCCAAGGGGTGAGACTGTCACTTCACTGTTTTGCTCGGCAATATCTATTGCGATGGTTTGGTTTCCCCATCTGTCACACACAGGTTATTGCATTGCTTTCCCATTCCTTCAAATCAGTCACCTGTGTGTATTCTGTGATATTCTCTCTCCAAAGGCGGTGTGCATAGTGTGGTGTCCCTTTTTTAGACGCAAGATGTTTTCTCTTGGTGACGGTGTATGGTACCACTCACGCACACTTGGTGCACATGTGTTCGCCACTGTAGTGGGGCCTTCACCAAATGGGCTGCAGTTTTTCCACATTCGGTACATACGCCCTAGTGGCGTCAAGTGGATAATGAGAGTGCTCAACTCTCAAGGCTCAAGGCTGTGGTGTTTGCATCACCCAAGTCTCTAGAGTCGCTGGACAAATCCCCCCATCGCGCAACCTCAAACGCTGGCACAGCCCATATAGCCCATTGTGGTGGCAAATGTGAACCGGAAGCGCTGCTTGCAATCCACATTGGATGCCTTCTTGAAGCCCAATCCCATTGTCACGGACAACGGTACCAACAACATTGTGCATTTGATGGGCAGTCCCATTCAGGTCCTCCCCCCCCCCCCCAGCCAAAACCAAATTAACTTATTTTTGGCTGAGATGTGGAGGAGCAATTCGGTGCATGGTTGCTCCCTATTTTGGAGAGACTTTCTGACGACCTTGTATCTGCCCCTAAGCGGTGGTTGATGGTCATTTGAATCCAGGATGCTTGGGAGCGAATTTCTGATTAAATAACCCTGGGTGACATTGACACGGCATATTTTCCAAAGAGACTAAAACTTTGAGATTTGGAAGATATGGCATATTTTTCATGCACACACGATGCCCCCCCCCCCACAAAATTTTCATCTTCATCTTTGAATTCCTCATTATTGGGTTCCACATCTAGTGATGATCAATCACGACGAGAGGACTCCAATGTGGACTCCATGCCTTCAAGCAGTGAGGAGGAATCAAGTGAGTGTGATCGCGAGGTGATGTGGGAGTATGATGGGCAAAGAGTGCACTTGGGGTTTGGGGCTTGGGGCATGTGTTTGATGGAAAATTGTATTTCACTCATGATATATCTGAGGAAAAGTGGATCCCTAAGGTTTTGGCACCCCAAAAGAAAACGGTGGCTGCCCCCAAGGCAAGAGCAAAGTAAGCCCCCAAACAGGCTTGTCCGGATGCGCAACTGGGCGCTCAACGAGTTGCCAAAGCCTGGTGCCGCACACCCTGTGCCTGTTATACAAACTAAACATGTGCAACAGTTCAACTTGTACTATTCTCGTAGCCCCCCCCCCCCCCGTTGTCCACCCCCCTTGGGGGGGGCGGGGCGTCACTTGGCTCATGAACAATAACAAAAATCAATAGGAAATCATAGGCACCAAAGGTGCCAAAGAAAAATTTTAGTTGGGTATACTAGAATTTAGGTTAGTGTTGTGTGGTGTCCGCCCCCCCTCCCCACCGGGAAACCGTCCTTTGGTGACCGTCCCCATGGGGGGGGAGGGTACCCAGGAATTCTTTACCGTTCCTTTCGACCCCCAACAACGTTCGTATTATGTATTACATGAATCACATTGGCAGCGAAGCAATGCAAAAGTCGCTTCACCTATCCTCTATTTGCTTGCATTAGTGGAGGGTATCACATATTGCCTTGAAATACCCTTGCAATCCCCCTCCCCCCCCCAGGGGGGGGGAGACCATTACTTGGCGACGCCCCCCATGGGGAAGACCGTCGCGCGTTCGGGAGGGGGAGGGGCAGACCGTCGCGCACTATTGGGGGATATTTCAAGGAGGGGCAAGGTATGATGCTCCAATCCCACTTCATTTTCTGGCACAATATTGGGGTTTGGACGAATGTAGTTGCAGCAACTATTTCGTGACATATTGCATTTTCCTCATTTTTATATGCCGAAAGGTCTTGTCACATGAAAATTGATCATGCGTGCAAATGGGTTGGCCATCGAGGGGATGTGCGCCAGCCGGCTGTGCCCTCAGCCTGCAAGGGCGTGGGTGAAGGGAGTGCTAGAGGTGATAGAGGGTGCATCTCCTCCTCATATTCCTCTTGCTGCGGGGTTCGAACTAGCGACTCTAGAGTGGCAGGCGGCTGCGCTGCCACTGCACTAGGAGGCCAAAACCTGACCCTACGGTCGGCAGTTTTCATGGAAGCAACTGATAGGCATGACAGGTCACCACAGTCTAGAATAATGAACACTGAGGCTGGGCCTACCGCCCCCTCACACGTCAAACGGGCCATTACAACGCCCAGTGCCTAGGTTTGTTATATGTGCTGAAACTTCAACCTGTCACTGTCACAGGTAAGGCCGAATGAGTGCCATGAGTAGCAGCCCGGAGGCAATGGATGTGGTAGTAAACAGCTCACAACAAGCGCTTTAGGAATGGGTTCAGGTGCTGATGAGCGGTGACCAGGTAGACACAATGCAGCGCCCATTGTAGCAGCCGCAGAGCAGTCCGCATATACATACGATAGTACCCCAACCAAAAAGGGGACACGAGCAATTGTGTGTTGATGTCACTATTGGACTAAGGGCTGACACTGTCTATGGCGGGGACATTCACTCAATCGGAACCGACCATTGTTACCGGTGGGTCCACACCTGACCTTTTGCCCCCACCCCAAAAAAATAATGGTGCACCAATATTAAGGGGTGTTTAAGATCATGCTAGCCCCTCCAGCCCACAGCCCCGTTTTTTTTCTCCAACCCCCCCTCCCCCAGGGTTTTTTCTCCATCCCTGTTTCTCCCCTAGGGTGTTTCCCATTTCCCCCTGTTTTTCCGTTCTTCCCCATGTTCCGCTGTTTTCCTCAGTGTTGTCCATTTCCGGCAATTGCAAGTGCCTGTGGGAGTGTATCCCAGAAACATGGGGGTAGTTGCTGCTGTTTTCGGTCCTGTGTTTTGAGCAGTAACGGAATCTGTTGCTCCTCCATGCCTCTCAGGTTTACATTTTATCACACCATCATATTCAGGATGGTCAATTTGGCCACAGGAATTTCAGGTGTGCAGATTGCACGCTACTCTGCTGCGCTGACATGGACCCACTGAACATCATCATATCCAAGTAACGGTTGTAGGCAGTTGTGCATCTCCTGTCTGTCTGTGGTTTCAAGAATCTTTTCTTGAATTACAGACGAGTGAAGGCCTCGCTGGAATTCCACGTCCCGATGCTTCGCTGTGTGTGTCAAGAGGTCTTTGTTGCCTCAAGAAGGGGCCCATTTTAATTTGTTTGGGCTCTGCTTGGTCGCTTTGAGGTCTCCTGGGTCATTTTTGGACCGGTTGGCCATCTGGTTTGTCTTCAGCATGAAACCTTTTAGGAGACACTCACGCTTACACTAGGCACTGCCATGGCCTGATGGGCTGCATTTACAAAGATACCCCCCTTGCAAGAATAACGCCCTCGTCAGAGCAACAGTAGGCGTTGTTTCCGCAATATTTAGCCACAGCTTGCAAGACCAAAATAGGCTGACCTGTTTCCGCAATTTTTAGAGCTGCCGCTGGGTGGCAGGACATGCATGGGGATGAAGAGACGTACTTTGTCTCTCGGGCTGACATGCTCCAGCAACTAGAATCACTGGCGGCGCACTGGACTACGGTCTGGCAGCGACACCTGCAGCAGCGCCTGCTGCATGCCGCTCCAATAGTTGATTTTCTGAGTGGTTACTGTCCCCCAGTGGCTGCTGGGGGCAGGCCGCTGTTGCCTTACTAGTGGCTACCAAGGGCGCCGCGCAGAGCGCAGGCTGCAGGGGCAGTGCCAGTGCTGGCATCGGCATCGCCTTCATCACCATCGCCATCAACAGCATCAGCGGACCACACCTGCCATGCACGGCGGGGTCTCGGCAAGGGCAGGGGTCAATGAGCGGACTCTGCCCATTGCACGGAGCGCCATCCTGCGGCCGCTGCTGGTTGACCAGCCATGGTGTGGGGCACCCGCTGCAGGGGGGCGGGGCAGGCGAGCGGGACAGTACGTCTCCCGGCTGGGACTCCGCCGACTGGCTCCAGACGACACGGTTGCTGCGGCCAGGGGCATGGAAGGATGGCTTCGGCGACCTCAGCTGGAAGAGGGCGCGGAGACACGTCAATGCTGGAAGCTCGTAGAGCCACCACGAAAAGTGGCAAGAGTGGAGCGAGCCATAGGGGTGGCCCGTGCCACTGCCACCACCGCTGCTGGGACTAGATGCCACCCCCCTCACCTACCCCCGACTCCCGTGTGCCACGCGTATACTAAGTACTTGCGGTGAGTTGTTGGGTAGGTACCCACGGGCTTTGTCCAATATCGATTTGCAGCTGGGCATCTATAAGAAGGGATCGAATTTTCTGGTACCATCTTGCGGGCAGATTAAACCTGGCTCTAGCCTCAACCGTCTATATGCCAGGGTAGTGCATGATGATGTAATGTGCAGGGCAGAAGCTACCAACGCCTCGGGTGCATGCTCCTATGCATACCGCAGGGAAATGTCCCCACGATTCCTGTCTCTCATTGTCTGAGCGGCCATGTATCCACCCTATGTGCCTCTGCGGAGGCCCATATTGTGGAAGGCGACAAGAGCGGTGCCTTCGATCGTCCTGTTCGCCAGGATGTGGCGGCTCTGTCACGAGTCTGGCCTGGCCGCTGTGACTATGGCACCTGGGCTGATGCCTTCTATGCGAGATACATGGTCCACCTGCGGACAGTGCAGGGGCTTGCCGTAGCAGTGATTCCTCAATTAGGTTACTCATAGGGCTGTACACTCGTGGCCACGGCCTTCTCCGATGTCGGCAAATTCCGTAACAGAGGCTTGCAGGTGATGGGAGAGGGGTGGTGGATAATGTTAGGGGTCCCTCTTTTTGAGTACCGCTTCTGCGATGACCGCCGCTGGCTTGGGTAATTTGCCCGAGAGGTTGCGTAGGTCGTGACGCGCGCCCATCTGCTGTTGCAAGCAACATGCGCCCCGAGTAACCACTGAACCTTGTCTCAACTTTTGTTTGCATCTCCACTTAGGCAGTTTTTTTGTCTTTGTCTTTTTTTATAACTGCCATGGACGGGCATGATATGCAACCAGGTCCCAACTTGGAACCAAGCTAGCCTCGCAGGCCACAGAAATTCAGCAACTTCGCGAGCAGTGCGCCAGTGCGTCCGTGAAGGAGGGCCGTGCCCTTCCAGCCCTAAGTATTCCCGAGATCAACAAGGCCCCGGAGCGCTGCCAGCTGACTCAGTGGATGCGGCTCATGCTGTCCATTTTCAAGGCGTACTTCCGAGTCCGGGCAGGCGAAGTCGGTGAGATACCACACCCGGTTAAGTTCAAGGGTCAGGTGGCCAACGACATGATGGACCCGGGTGAATAGCTGGCGTGGTGCACATGGAACTGCGTCAAGTAGTCGCAGTCGGCATACACCAGGTGTTATGCATGTTTGGCGGGGAGTGCAAAGCTGGCTGCAGATCAATACCCTTATTTCGACAAAACCCTAGAAGCGCTTGGAGACAGCTTCTTCTGGAGGAGTGTCAAGTCCCGAGAAGTGGGGGGTGTCTTACAATGACAAACACCCCAAGGTGAGTGGATTCCCGTTGACTCCCCACCAACTAGGGAATGCTAGCGCTGCGCCCAAAGGGGCACGCGCCATTGGCATTTCCAGTGCCCCCACTGGTCCTGACAAGACACCCTCGGGCCCGAGCCCGAGGTCTCCGGGGCTGGGGACCCTGGCGCGGCCACAATGCTCCGGGGCGTCCACAATCCCGTAGACGGCCTGTATGTGGAGTACTGCTACCCCTTACGCCACCGCCATCTGCACATGCAGCCACCGTGTCGAGTACTCGACACGGTGGAGGTGGTGCGTGAGCCGGTCCGCTGACTCTGTCTTGGGCCCGTCCCCCGCGCCGGAATACCCATTTTGATGATGACAGCCACACCGCCCGGCGGGGCATCCCAAATCCCCCCACCTTTTGACGGAAGCGGGGCCACTCAGAACACTTGCCAGCTTGATGCCGCAAGAGACCCGTTAGCGCACGTTGTCCCTGCCGCGTGAGTCGCGTCTCCACCGGGATGGCTACATCCACCTCCCATGAGGCGACCTCCTCCAGGCGGGACCTCAGGGCGGTCACGTTGGAGATCGCGATGCGCATCACAACATCTGCTGCGACTCCGCGGCCTCCTCATCACCGCCCGGATCCTGCCCGCTTTGCGCTCCGTCGGCACCGGGGCGTTGTGGTACATGTCCTCCTCATCCTTGTCCTCGCCCTTGTCCCGTTTCCGTTTGCGTCGACGTCAATGGGCTCGTTGTGTGCACCCGGCGCCGTGGGCGGCGCTGCATCTGGTGCATTTGGGTCACTTTGGGCAGGGTCTGTCGGCACCAAATGGTCCCGCTTCCCAAAAGCCCTGTATTGTGGCCGCTTGGACTCACGCGTGACCCTTTGCCACACTCGATGGGGCAGGCGCGAGTCTGTGGACCGGATGTAGTGCCCCTGCCTATCCCCCGGACACCCTGCAGCACCAAATTGGAAATAGGGCGCCCGAGCCCAGTGGCGGTCACGTGCACACAGGATTGCACCGTAATGCTAGCTGAATTCCGTGGCCCAAAGACGTGGGCGAGCTCCTTGCGCACATTGGCGTACACCCCATTAGGGAGCATGAATGCAGGCTCATCCCCCCCCCCCCCCCCCCGCACACGGACCTCGGTCTTGGTTGCTAGGGCGTCCGCCCCAAGCAAAGATGCCATGGCGTTGGCCAAGTCCCTTGTGGGGGAGCGCCCCCAGGTTCGCACCCCGACCCTGCCCAGTGAATCCCCCCAGCTCAGGCCTGCCAGACTGCCAGATACCTCGCTGCAGCTTCCGCCAGTACTCCTAGAGAGGCCACTGTCTACCAGTGAGTGCGGGGGGACATTCCCACTCCCCCGGTGGTCTTCTCCCCCAAGAGGACAGGACGGCCACAACGCACATCCCGGAAATGGACGCCCTCCTGCCACGTGCTTGGGGGCCCATTAACCGCAAGTACGCTGACCGCCCACAACCGGACGTAGACCTCTTCATGGAGGCTTATGGACACCACCTCCGCTGTGTGCCAATGTTGACCGCCCCCCTCACAAGAGAGCGACTCTCGCGACGGGCCAGGGCCATGAAGCCCTCCGCGCTGGGGGCGCTGCACGACTTGCGGGCGCTGCCGCCAAACCTGATGGACTGGCTGGCGGCGCTCCTCGGCTTCGTGGAAAGGACAGGGAGGTGGCCGGGTGCCCTCACCCGTGCGTACACTGCGCCAATACCCAAGGAGGGGCCACCCGGGGCCCTCAACACCCGCCCCCTGACTGTCTTGTCCATTGTCTATCGCCTCCGGGCCGGGGTACGGCTTCAGGAGGCGATGGCATGGCAGGAGCGCCGGGCGCACCCCCTGGCCTTTGGTTTCCGGTCGGCACGCAGCACAGCCGATGGGGCAGCCGTGACCCAACTGCTCTTGGAGCTGGGGCGCCTCAAGGGGTAGCCGGTGTCGGGGATGGGGCTAGACTACCGAAAGTGCTTTGACTAGATGACCTGATGAGGCATCGTGTTCGAGGTCAGCACGCGACTGAGTTGGGACGCTAAGGTACTGGCGGCCCTATAGGCGATGTGCTGCCAGCTTGTCCGGGCCTTCAAGCTGCCGGTGGCCTTGGCAACTCGTGGCGGGCCACCAACGGGATTCTGTAGGGGCGCCCTTTGTCGGTTATCCTCGTCAACACCCTAATGGGGGTCTGGAAGGCGGAGCTGGACAACCTTCGCGAGCAGGTGGTGGTCGTCAAGAGTCATCCCCCCCCCCTGCACAACCTTGGCTGCAGATGACTCAACTTCAGTGGTGCTTGAGCGGCAAGGACCAGGAAGGGCGGACATTGGGGCCGGGGGCTATGCGGACGACACGGAGGTGGTTGCACCCAGTGCGGCGGCACTGCGGCGCACAGTGCTAGCCACCGAGAAGTGCCTCTAGCTGACTAGGCGGGACGTGAATGCGGGCAAGTCCACGGTGTGGACCTTGGATAGTGACGTTGGTCAGCCAATCCAGCTACTGGGGATGCCCATCCCGGAGGACACGGAATTCCGGCGCCTAGGCATCGGCATCCGGGTCCCCCCAGCAAGGGGGACGGGTCCTTTGCTTAAGGACCATATCACCGAGGAGCCAGCATGCTGCGGCGCATGCCGCAAATCACCTCCCTTCAGCGGCGCTCCACGGTGGCAGGTTTGCTTGCCATGGTGGCGGCACATGGTGTGCAGCTAGCTGACACTGCGGACATCGGCCTGGCGCAGCTAGAGACCCAAACAGTCCGCGCCATTTGGGGTCCCACCAGGCCCAGCAGGGCCATGGAGGTGGTGTTTAGCCTCCTCCCGCCTGGCCATTGTACGTCCCCTGTCATGCGTACCAAGTACGAGAGGTTGGTCTGGATGGCCCAACTGGGTCCTCATGCAGGCCATGTGGGAATGCAAGGATGCACCCCCGCTGCATGGGCCCGCAGGACGCGCGGTCCGCATGGCCAGGCCCCTGGGATGGGCCCCCCTAGGGGTATGGTGGCGTTGGTGCGTCCCGGGGCAGGGCGGGCCGCTGGACCTCGTGGTAGAGGACTGGGCCTTGTTGCGGCACCGCATACGGGAGTCGCTGTGACGGGCGGCCATTCTACAATTAGAGGCGTGGCGGCCACAGACGTTTGGGGGGCTGGCGGGGACCATTGACCGGCGGGCACGTTGGACGGGCCTCGCACGCTTCCACGGGGAGACCGAGCTCTCCATCTTGCAGGCGTGGCATGTCCGGGAAAAGGAGCCCAATGTGGCCCCTGTCCGACGCAGCTTGCTCTGCCCTCATGCGCGCAATGAGTACGGACAACGCCAACCCGAACATCGTGTAGACAAACTCGTCCACCTGCTCCGGGTCAACACCTTCCGTGGCCCAAGAGGGAATCAGACAAGCATGCTGCAGGCAAGCTGGCGAGTTATCGACTACCGTTCTCAGAGCAGGTAGGTTGCCCGTGGCCTCCTGCAGCCATGGGAGCCATGCGCCCCTTTTGGCCGTCCAGCATGCGCAGTGCCAGAGGATGTGCTGCTCATCCTCAGTCACTTGAGCCACGCGGTACGGACAGTTCAGGGTAGGCCTCATGTGCTGCTTGCCCGCCCAAGAAGCAATCCATGTGGCCCCTGTGAGCAGGCCCCACGACCAGGGCGGGGACGCACGTACCCGTGGCAGGGACTTGTCGGTCCACTGCCGCGGCCGTGCCGCGGGCCACAACTACGGTTGGCACCAGGTTTACCCCATAGATGTAAGTGGGGCCGGCAGCTGGCTGCAGACCTCGTCTCATGGGCTTCCATGCTGCGTTGGCGCGAAGGGGAGGTAACGTATGCGGAGCGCGCAATGGATTTTGAGGCCACCTCGGGTCGGGCACTGCCTGGGCGCCCGGAGCACGCACTGCGGATGACTGTGCTTCCACTACAGGAGCGAGCAGTGGTCCTACGGCAGGCGGCCCGGGCGCTCCAGCAGCACCTGCTGGTGGGCCACCTCCTGCCTGCGGAGGAGTCCCCCAGGTGCCACTCCCTAATTGCATTAGGGGGTGGCACGTGCCTTGGGCTGAAGGGACGCCCCTACTTTGCCGCCCGCGGCGAGATGGTGAGAATGCTTGAGGGCTTGGCGGCGCACTGTGTCACGCAGTGGCAGCAACGGCTAAGCAGACTCCTACATGTGGCACCAATGGCTGATTTTTTAGGAGGATTCTTCCCCCTAGCACCAGCAGGCAGGGCGCCCTTGTGGCCGTACCAGCGGGCGAAAGCCGCGCTGCCCGCTGGCGCGGCCGGCAGAACAGTCCGCCGGCTCGGGAGCGGCGCAGCCAGCGGCCGCACAGGGGGTCCCCTCCTCTCGGCGCGGGCTAGGCAAGGGACGTGGCTCCACAGGAGGGCTCTGCCCCACACATGGGGCGCTGACATGCGAGCGCTGCCGGGCAACGGGCCAGGGAGTTGCCAACTGCTGCCGGAACGGACACACAAGCCAACCCAGGGCAACAGGAGCGCCAACGGGCTGGGGATCGTACGTCACGTGACCGGGCATGCGGAGGCTGCCGCAGGCGGAGCGGGTCTCCGCGGCCACAGGCATGCATGGTTGGTTGGCTGCAGCGGCCGAGTAAGCCGGGGGACTAGGATGCGCCGTCGGCCCCTTCGCCGGTGGCCCAGGAGCGAGACAACCGGGAAGCGAGCGTCGGCGGGGGGGCCCGCAGACAGGGCCCAGCGCTAGCAGAAGCGCCACAAGGCAGCCAACGACGCGGAGCGGGGGTCACAGCCAAAGGATCTCGCCCCCCCCCCCCTTATTGGCCAACCTGCTCCCTGAGCGGGAGCCGAGGAGCGGCCTCCCTGCTCCCTCTCCCGACTTTCTTCCCCCGTTCCAGGAGGGTGCGGCAGCGGACCCCGCCCCCAACCCGCCGCCGCCGCCGCCGGCCGGGCGCCGGCAGAGGGAGAGGCGGCCACAATGGTGCCGCAGCCGCCACCAGAATCGGAGCGTCCACCCCAGGGAGGGGGCAGAGGCCAGGAGGGCAGCCAGTCGGCAGCCCCGCAAGGGAGGGGGGGGGGCAGGGGGATTTTAGCCAACCCCCGGCACACCGCCATCCCACGGTCGCGGGCAAGCGACCGGTGCAAGCCGAGTCGCCAGGGCTCTGCACCCCAAGCAAGCCCAAGAGGGGTCGGGGGGCTACAGGGGCCGGCACAGCAAGCAGGGCACCAGCACCAGGACGCCATCGCCCAGCCGCAGCACGCGTCCTTTTCACTCTGGGCTTCACCATATCGGCAGCTGTGATGCCGCCAGGGGATGCGGGGAAGGGGAGAGCGTCTGCGCCCCCGAGAGGATCGGAGACCCCGGGGAAGGGGCACGGAAAAGCCCACAGCGAAGACACTTGAGCCCTTGGCGCGGGTCCTTCTCGCGCGCCGTGTACACTAAGGGTGAGGCTTGGGGGGCGGCACAGTGGCTCTGCCAGTTCCTGCTCCTGCGCTGCCCCTGGTCGCACAGGTTGCAGTACCTAAATAGGCTGACCTGTCTTTCCGCAACTTTTAGAACCATGGAATTTGGCAGTTGGTTTTTCTGGTAGTCCATGAGTATGAGGTTTTTTCTGTGATTTGGGGTTGGGGATGCCATTGCCTTGCCTTCCCTCTCTGACAAATCCCTTGTCAGAGCAACACTAGGTGTTGTTTCGATCACATTTTCTCTGTGCACAACAGCCTGCGTTTGACACCCAAGCTTGAATTGAATTTCTTCTGGATTCCTGAGATGCTGAATTTGACCCACTTACCTGAGATGACGACGGATATTATCGTCAACACAGGTTCTTCTGCACGCTTTCATCGGGATGATTTCAAGGCCATGGAGGCACCCGGGGATAGGTGGAACCCTGGTGGGATTTGGACAGGGTGCCAGGGCATATGGTGGTGCCTGGAGCAACAGGCGGTGGCACTACAGGGCTTTTAGACCAAGGTCTTTTGCCTGAGGCTTGCCCTTGCCTCTTTTTGTTCACCGTCCGGATCCAAAATGTGGCAGGAAAGATTGCACGAATGAAGACTACACAGTAGTTCGCATGTTGTCTTGAAGCAGAGAATTGCGACAATGAATGGGACCATTCAGGCAATGATGTACAGACGTTGTAGCCAGGCCCAAAGCAGGATTAGGGGCTGGGATGGAAAACAGGGGACGCCTGCCTGCACCCTTCCAAAACATGAAAGCTGCGTAGGGTCGTTTCCCGGATGGCTCTTGAAGAAGTTTTGGTCTCCAGTGCTTTTGCTTCTGCGGTGTAATTGCGGTTTCCATCCATTCCTGTGTAGGGCGTTTTTCCTCCACCAAACCTTCACGATTTTCTGTGTGTGTCACCTATGAGGCAGTGACAATGAAATGGTGCAACCGCTGTTGAAGTGTGCCATGTCAAGTTCCAGAACCACCCAACCGCACTACAGTAAACATTTGTTAGTAAGCAAGTGAAAATCTGCGGTAGTTTCCTGAAATTCAGGTTGTGCAGCCTTCTTAGGATGTAGGTTTTTTTTAGTGCATTGAGTCCTGTAGCCTTCAAGAATTTTCTGCTTTCTTGGGCCACAGCAGCCCATTTTGTTTCTCCGACGTGGTTTCGTTTTTGCGCGTATTTACTGCATGCAGCAACAACGTGGGCTCAAAGCCTAAAATGTCTTTTTGCAATGCTGGACACGGGAATCTTCCTTTTTTGACCATTTGTCTTTCTTCATGGAGGACGACAGTGAGCTATCTGCAGTGCACGCCACGTGCAGGCAGCACACTGAGAGCCCCATTGGCACTCTGCAGTTTTTCAGGGTTCTTGAGGGAGCAAGTCAGCCAGGGGTATCATTTTACGGATGGGAACAGGCATGTGGCGAGGGCCAGACATATCAGAGGCTTGGTTCACCAAAGAGCAGGTGGTCAGAGAGCCAGGCTTGGAGGCCTGATGCTATGCAGGTGTGGGGCTGTGGAGCAGGGATGGCAATAAGAATCGCGTCAGCCAAGGGTTGGGGGGTGGAGGGGGGGGTTGGCTATCCATGGACATGTCCATGGGTAGATTTCCATGGTTGGCTGTCACCGTGTGGACATGGATGCTGTGGATGACATGGACAGGACATGGACGGGACATGGACGACCTACCCATGGACGGGACAGGGAGGGGGGGGTCACCGAGGGGGACCAATCCCCCCCCCGCCCCGTCTTATTGCCATCACTGCTGTGGAGGTGTAGGGCTGTGGTATCAAGTGCCATTGGCTGCCCAACCAAGGGAGAGGGGTGGCCGCACATTTGCACACCCACAGGGCATTGGAACTACAAAGTCATGAATGAAAGTGGCTTCGTGCCCTTCATGGATGAGTATTTCAAGCGGCTCCAGGTGTTTGCATAGGGGCAGCAGTGCAATTGCCATGTTTAGGCTTTGGCATTCCACACATCTAGAGCCAGCAAACTGGACAAGCATCGAGAGAAGTATGGTGTTGGGAACATGCCCCAGAAACTCGGAGGGCCTGGAGTTGATGCCAGAGTCCAGGTTCCATTTGCAATTAAACACGCCCACACAAACGTGTGTTTTTGCTGCAATGGCTGAGAAAGCTGTCAAACTGCAAACCAAATATTGCAACAGACACAGCCATGGAGAACTGAGATTTCATGCAAATGCTTCTATGTATCCGCTCCTCAATGAGCAATATTTGATGTTCTTGGTACTACAGGGGAGTTTCCAAAAGGGGTGCATTCCAAAGTCTTATGATTTTAAAGTGGCGAAATTTGTTCCCCACTTTGGAACGCAAAAAGCGTATTCCAAAGGCAAGACTGACCTCATTGCCTCAGCGTTTTCACTGAGAAAGGGAGGGAATCCAGAGGGGTTGTTTGATTTTGGCGTGGAAAAACACCCTCCCCAGGATGGCCTTTGACTTTGGAGTGTATTGACTTTGGACACCCCTCTGTATGCGATTTGGACCTGACCAGGATACTTGTGCGGGCTCTGTTGGCACTGGTATTGTCAGCTGCCAGCGAACGTCTAAGACATCTGGCGACCTCCCCCCCTTCGTTTATTCCTCACTTTTGGTTGTCAACCCCCAAGGAACACAGCTGTTCACTTCCTTTGCTGCTGCCTGTGCTGCTGACCTGCTTGCGTCGGTCTGCACCACGCAGTGCCGTGCATCAGAAGCAGCGCTTGGTTGTGTGCGCCCCTCCCCATCAGGTCGCCACGTTTCTCTTGCCCTTGCCTGGAGGAGCCCCATTGAATGCAGGAGCCTCCCTTGGTGGCAGACAGGATGGCTAGTGTGTAGCCCTGGTGGCTGTTTGCACGTGGTGCTTCATGGGAACGAAGCGTGTCACATGATCACCAATGATGAAGGCCTGCATTCCCCAGAGTGGGTGATGTATGGCTTACCTTTTCTGTAGGTCTTTTCAGTTGGGGTGAGCCTGATCCTGAGAATGTGCTTCTTCTTCCCGTGGCAAGGGATGGTGGTCCGGGACGCAGCCTTCGCAATTTTGTGGGGGTTGTTGGCTGCTCCATCAGTCCCAACCGGTATGGCCCGGCGCAGGAAGTCTGCCAAAGACAAAGAGGCCATGTTGGCAGTGGTGGTACACGCCATTTGCCCACGAGCGGGTTTCTTCTGACGCAGAGCGTATCAGATAGTGCAGCGTTCGCGTCCCCGTCCCTGACGTTGGCGTAGTGCACAGCATTTTGCACTTCCACATGTGTACAGTCGCTGGCACGCCGAATCTCACCGTCGCCATCTGTGATCTACATGTCGTCTTTCGCTGTACAAATGTCCAGCCTGCCGGAGTTCAAACAGAGGTACTCTGCGGTACGCTGTTCTCTGGCGCATGGTGACCAGACGACTGCAGTCTGGGGAGGGGGGGGCTGGAGCCTACCGATCCTGGGCTGACCCCAAATGTTTGGTCAGTGTTCGCCAAAACTCTTTTTGCAGATGGAGTTTTCAGCAGAACAGGGGGGGGAGGTGAATGGCCATCTCTCTGACACTTCTCCATGCGCTGATCGCAGGATTTCACGCAGCATTTTCAGTTGTTTTGTTTTTCTGCCGTGGACCGGGGTGTGGGTGCAGGTGCGGACGCAGGGGGCGGGGAGGAATTTGAATGGTCTTTCTAGCAAGGATTCCCCCTGGCCCTTCCCAAACAGAAACTCCCCCAGGGAATATCCAAATAATCACTAATTTTGGCACGCAAACTACACCCCCCCCCCTGCTCCATAAGCGTGCTGGAAGGGGGGTGCTGGAAGGGGGACGCAAACGGGTCTGGACGCAGCAGCCCTTCGAGTGATGGGGCTGGGGAAATAGGCTTCAAGGTTCTGTCTCGCACCTCCGCAATGGGTAGGTGGTCTTGCTGCGCAGTAGTCTTGCGTGCTTTCAATGCACAGGCTATCATTGTTGCATGCAGTCTCGTTGGAGCCTCCACGTCCGGCAAGCCCAGTGGTGTGCATAGAGACAGCCACGTGAGTGCTTTGCAAGGAACACGAGTGGACAGCAAGCGGGAGGAGTGGGGCACGTCGTGATCTGTGGGTACAGTATTGGGAGTGGGAGTCAAAATCCCTAGTCGCCCGGTGGCGTGACACACAGTAACAGTGCAACATTGAAGGGATGCCATCCGATGCTCGGGCGCCCCAACCAGACCAACCACCAATGTGCATGTTAGAATATATGTGTAATTTGTTTTGCGCTGATTGCATGTAGACTGTACTCCTGTTTACCACAAAAAAATTACATGACATGACAATTTTTTTGTACTCGCGTTTACCGCAAAAAAAGATTACTCGACTTACCACAGAAAAAGAAATTACACGATCTTAAATGTAGCCCATCCGCCCATTTGTGGGCCACTCCTGATTTTGTCACCCGCTGTCAAGTGTTCGGGACCCCCAAGAGGGCAGGGGTGATGCTGCCAATCTCCCCTGTTGTGGGCCACTTCTGATTGTGTCCCCCACTCTGAAGCGTTGGGGACCTCCCAAACGGTAGGGGTTGTGTAGCCAATCCGCCCACTTGTGTGCCTATTCCGATTTGTCCCCGTCTCTGAAGCGTTGGGGACACCCCAGATTGGACGAATGATGTAGCCAATCCGCCCATTTATGGCCCACTTTTGATTTTTGTCCATGCTTTCAAATGTTGGGGACCCCCTAGAAAGCAGGCGCTATGCACCCGAACCGTCCGTTTGTGGGGCACTCCTGGTTTTGTCTCCCCGCTTTAAAACGGTGGGGTCCCTTGGAAGCAGGGGTTATGTAGCCAATCCTCCCACTTGCGGGCCGCTTCTCAATTGGTACCCGGCCGTGAAGCGTTCGGGACCCCCAGGTAGCAAGGGTTATGTAGCCAATCCGCCCAGTTGTGGGGCACTTCTGATTTTGTCCACCACTTTGAAGCGTTTGGGACCCCCCAAACGGCAACAGTGGTGTAGCCAATCCGCCCTATTGTGGGCCACTTCTGATTTTGTCCACCACTCTGAAGGGTTGGGTACTCCCTAGACGGCATGGCTGATGTAGCCAATCTGCCCACTAGTGCGCCACTTCTGATTTTGTCCCCCACTCTGAAGCTTTTGTGAACCCCAAGACAGTAGGGGTTGTGCCCTGAAGCGTTGGCGACCTCCCAGACGGCAGGGGCTATGTAGCCAATCCGCCCATTCATGGGCCACTTTTGATTTTGTCCTCCGCCCTGAAGCGTTGGGGACCCCTCAGATGGCAGGGGTTATGTGGCCAATCCCGTCTTGTGGTCCATTTCTGATTTTGTTCCCCACTCTGAAGTGTTGGGGACCCCCTAGACAGTAGGGGTGATGTAGCCAATGCCCCCACTTGTGGGCCACTTCTGATTTTGTCCACCACTCTGAAGGGTTGGGTACTCCGTGGGCGGCATGGCTAATGTAGCCAATCCGCCCACTATTGCGCCACTTTTGATTTTGTCCCCTGGAGGTGGATGCCCCAGAGCTGTCATATTGGCTGGTGGCCTTTATTTGTGACAGGAATGTTCCTATGGTGATGTTCGGTTTTCAAGAGTATGTAAGGAAAGCTGCTCGGCAACTGCAGGACTATGCCAATGATGTTGTGGTTGCCTGTGGTATGTTTTTTCCTCCGAAGGTAGAGAGGGAAATCTTGCAATCCGCAGTCAACACGGATGCCCATCCCTTCAGCGGCCCATTGGCGTATGGTGTTATGTCTCGCACATTGAAGATTGTTGAGGTCCCCTACTACATTTCACAAAGGGCTGCTGGCTTCCGCTTTTCTACGGTGACGTTTCTCTTGGACAAGTTGGGTATTGATCCACTAGGTGAAGTGACTCTTGATGGTGGAATGAAGACAGTCCTCTACATTGCGCATGGCGATTGTTGTGCCACCGCCATTGGGTATCGTGTGGCTTCAATGCTCCATTACATGCCGTGTTTCGAAGTGGCTGTGTTTGCTTCTGGGGTTCTGGTGCAGTGGGATGCGCGGTGCCTGGAGAATGAGGTGGATCATGACATTGACAACTTGTGTACCAACGAACCACCTAATTTTGGTCACAAACATCATCTCCTGCAGCAGTGTATGATGCTCACATCCTCGTCTGTGGTGGCCCCACCAACCACTGAGCAAAAGGCTGAGGAGAAGCGGAGGATTAATGAAATGAAGGAGCAAGCCAAGAAGCGGAAGGCACCTAATACTGAAGATCCCGAATGGGAACCGGAGGTCCAGAGCCGTGTCTCTACAAGGACTATGGATGAGAGGGCAAAGGATCGGGCACCAAAAGAGGCAGCTGACGCTGCGGAGACCATGCCATGGCAAGGGCAGCTGTGCAAGCCGCCGCTGACGCCAAAAAGCTAGCTGCAGCACTCCAGCAGCAAGATGCAGCGAGTGCCCTTGCTGGGCTTGTGAGCCAATCATCCGGTGCAAGTTCCAGCCCCCCCCCCCCCCCGCGCCAAGGGCAAGAGCAAGGGAACACCTGCGAAGGCTGCACCTCCATCACCTAATTCTGGTGGAACTGCTTCTGCAAGCCGGGCAGGCCAAAGCAGCGCACGGGCTTCGGGCATCCCCAAGGCAAAGGCTTAGAAGAGTCCCATACCCACCAAAGGGGATGGCAGCAGCATTGAGCAGGAGCACCTTGGGCAACTTGCCTTGGCTGCCTTTGTGTTCCATTGCCTGCCATGTCAGCTGTCTAACATGACTATGGGGGGTGTTCATGTCAGCTGTCTGGCACAAAGATGGGTGATTCGGAGTGCCTGTCAAATGTCTGACATTGGATGTCTTGCATGTGTTTGCTACATGTGCTCGTATGCATGTGCATAATGGGTGTGCCCGTGCTTGCATGTGCAAGTTGCACGTGCGTAAGGCACATCTGCTCCATCCGGCACCGCCTAGTGTTCTTGCAATGGCCTCATCTTCTTCTGCGTCCTTTATCATCCCGGTGGCGTCACCCGCAGCAGAGACCGACGAACACACCCTTTAGCCCTTCCCGCCTATCGTTTGCCAAGACCAGACCAAGAGCGGCAGCCATGGCCATCGGCAACAACAACAACCGCAAAAGCGGAAGAGTACCCACACCTGATCGGTGAGAGGGGCACGTGAAGCTCGATGTGAAGCGGATCAAGCGTCAACAAGAGTGTTCCGAGAAGCGACTCAGGTGGCGTCTGGGTCATCAAGATGTCAAGAAGGAGCTGTGTGGAGGGGGACTCGGGCTGTGAATGAAGATGAGGACGGAAGGAGCAGAGGCGGATGCATTTCTGGCAGCAGCTGCAGACGACCTGTGCAACAGGCTCAAGACGGAGTGGGACTAGCACCGCAATCACAAGGGGGAGATTTGGAGATTTGGCCAAAACCATGCATGTCACCTGCAAGCGGACATCACTGCCCGGTACCACAACAGCCGAAAAAATAAAATCTTGATATCGTTGAGCGAAGAACAAGGAAACCCCGAGTTCCCTATGTGCTTGTGGATCCATGGTCCGGCCGATCTAGTTCATTCTGTTGCTCAGATGTTCGACACTTGACAAAATTTGTGACCTAATGTGACCCTCTGACCATTTTCACCGCTGTATTGTGTTGTCTTGTGTCAGGCGTCTGACATGAAAAAAGTGTTCCGAAGGCATGTCCGCGTTGGGCGTGCCTGGCTGCATGCTTGTGTCTGGCGTGCGTAGCCCTCTTTTTTTTTTGTTCCAGCGGCCTTAAGGCGGACTGTTGTGTTAGACGCCACCATGATAGTGATATACTATCTAACAGCCTGCATGCTAGTGTCTTGTGTGCTTTGGCGTTCTATTTTTTCGGGCGGTTGCCTTAAGGCACAGTGGTGTGTTAGACGGCTGACATAACAATGATGTACCCCTTGATCCAGTAGTCAACTGGACTAGAGTTGGGCAATTTTTAATTTGTGTGCAGACAATTTGAATGGGAACCACAATCTACTGCCAGTGGATCCTTGGGGGTTGTTCTGTGTTAACAATGCTGAGTTGTGTTTTGTGGTGTGGTGTGCCGGTATGTATCAGAACAGGTATTGGTATTCATAACAATTCATTGCACTTTTGATATGGTATTCTCCAACTGCACTTGCGCCTGTGCCCATACCTGTGTTTCCCTTGTCCCTCTGCCACATGCGTTGTTATGCAGGATCTTGTTCCTTCACTGCTCATCAAACAGAGAGCTTGCAGAGAAGATGGAGACTACTTGTGACATGAACTGGTGGTAGTGTGTGTCTAGAAAATGCTCTGGGACAAACAATTTCAGTCCTTACAAATTTCTGCCCATTGAAAACCATCAAATTTGGATGCCACACGTTTCAGTAAAAAAGGGCATTGGCGCCAAAAAACAAAAAAAAATTCCCCATGTCTGATGGCCCTTTTTACACCCCACCACAGCTTTGCACCCCCAAGCCCATCCCGCTCAAAGGCAAGAATGCCTCCTCCGGGCAAAGCATGGAAGGCCCGGAGGCCGACACGCAACTTTGCGTGGCCACTGCTGGCACAGAGGAGGACACCAGTCCCAAGGTCCTCATTCGTGCAGAGTGGCGCAAGGTGCCAAACCTACCCCAAATATGCATCCAGCTAGCTAGAGCGTGACCAGCAGTTCATCAATGAGTAACCAAGCAGTTGGTAGTTGAGTTGCGCCTGGCTTGTCAGCTAAACACTAGCCCTGGTTCAAAGACCAAGTCCACCGATACAAAAAGTGCCCTCATCTACAAACGTACATTGTGCAACTCCTTGTAACGGGTGCATGTTTTGTAGGCTTTTTGCTTTACTATGTTTGCCTATTTGGTGTGCCAATGGTGGAGCGTATAAGCATGCTATTATACTGGCCCCATCCCAATGCCTTGGTGGCCACAGAGAGTATAATGGTGGCACCAACGTTGGCTATGGCTTTGCTGGGACTCTTTTCTTGAGCCTAATTTTGTTTCTAGTGCCAATTATACCATATTGGCTGAGTCCGAACTATTTGGTGGCTTGAGTATTTGGTGCTTTGCGGATTTGGCGTCCCATCGTTAAGGTCGCTATGGGGTGTGGCACGGAAACGGCAATTGTACATGTTGTGTGCGTATTGCAAAAGTTGCTTTTTTTTATCTTACAAATTTTTTTATAATTATACAATTTATACACACACACACACATATATAGGCTCAAAATGGGCTCAAAATGGGCTAAAACACTTGTTTGAGCATCCCAAATGGTCCGGGATCACTTTTGGAAAAATGTGTTCTTGACCCATTATCGACCTAGTTCTGGTCCCAAAATGGCCCATTTTTAAGGCATTTTGGCATTCTCCATGGGCCAAAACGCATCTCCACGGGCTCAAAACGGGCTAAAAACACGTGTTTGAGCACCCCCAATGGTCCAAGATCAATTTTGGAAAAGCACGTTTTTTACCCATTTTTGACCCATTTTCTGTCCCACAACAGCCCATTTTCAAGGCATTTCGGCCTTTTCCATGGGCCAAAACGCGTGATCTCAGGCTCAAAATGGGCTAAAAACACTTGTTTGAGCATCCCATATGGTCCAGGATCACTTTTGGAAAAATGGGGTTTTCACCCATTTTTGACCCATTTTTGGTCTTGAAACGGCCCACTTTCAAGGCATTTTGGGATTTTCCATGGCCCAAAACGCGCCACCACGGGCTCAAAACGGCCTAAAAACACTTGTTTGAGCATCCCAAATGGTCTAGGAACACTTTTGAAAAAAATGATTTTTTTCGC
The DNA here is from genome assembly GCA_964036045.1 of Eutreptiella sp. 'Long Island Sound 2002'. Taxonomy (NCBI): domain Eukaryota; phylum Euglenozoa; class Euglenophyceae; order Eutreptiales; family Eutreptiaceae; genus Eutreptiella; species Eutreptiella sp. 'Long Island Sound 2002'. Next base: position 145,164,791 of record OZ038382.1, read on the forward strand.
CCCGGGGACCACGGTGGACCCAAGGTTGGCCCCAAACCGTGCGCCGCCTGGGCTGCCCTGCTCTAGGATGGCCGGAGTAGAGTAGAGCCCGGAGCGATGAGGCGGAGCAATGGCCAAAATGGAAAGGAGAAGTGCTTGTTGTTGCTTGCTTGCTTGTTGCTTGTTAGCTAGATTTAAGGGGAGAGGGGTGTAGTAATATATATATGTGTGTGTGTGTGTGTGTGTGTGTGTGTGTGTGTGTGTGTGTATTACTACACCCCTCTCCCCTTAAATTTAGCTAACAACAAGCAACAACAAGCAACAAGCACGTCACCATGCCGTTTTGGCCGTTGCACCTTCCCAACGCCTCGGGCCTGACTCTACTTTAGCCATCCTAGAGCCTAGGTGGTGCCCTTGCCAAATCCAAGTTTTGAGCCAAAAACTCACCGGTGGCGGCCCGGGGCGGTGGCGCCAAGTCGGGAGGTGCCCTCCCAAATCTGCGCAGTTTTGGGCCAAAAACAGCCAATTTTCGCCCAAAATAGCCCTAGTAAGGGTTCAAAACAGCCAAACGAAGGCAAACGGCTGCTACACTGCACGTGCGGCTTGACTTTCTCGTGACCAAGGGACCTTTGGTGCCCTCTAACTCCACGATATGTCCGAGAAACGGCCCAAAAAGGCGCCAAAAAGCCCCAAAAACTGCGCAACGTGCACCAGCACCCCGAAACCAAGAACGGGCCTTATCTTGGGCTACGTGGCTCAAAAACGAATTCCGAGGGCACCTAGTCCACCCGCAACCCCCCACTTTTTATGGTTTCCAAGCCTCAGAATGGCCCAACGAGACACGTAGACCCCCGTACCAGTGGTCACTTGGTGCAGCCGGAGGGCCGGCTAGCCCACGCACAGTGGTGGCCAACGGTGGGTCCACCAGGGTCCCCGGGGCGAAAAAAATCATTTTTTCCAAAGTTGTTCCTAGACCACTTGGGATGCTCAAACAAGTGTTTTTAGGCCGTTTTGAGCCCGTGGTGGCACGTTTTGGGCCATTGAAAATCCCAAAATGCCTTGAAAATGGGCTGTTTTGGGACCAACAATGGGTCAAAAATGGGTCAAAAATGTGTTTTTCCAAAAATGATCCTGGACCATTTATGATGCTCAAACAAGTGGTTTTAGCCCATTTTGAGCCCGTGGCGAGGGGTTTTGACTCATGGAAAATCCCAGAATGCCTTGAAAGTGGGCCGTTTTGGGACCAAAAATCGGTCAAAAATGCGTCAAAAACGCGTTTTTCCAAAAGTGATCCCGGACCATTTGGGATGCTCAAACAAGTGTTTTTGGCCGGTTTTGAGCCCGTTTTGATTGAGTTTAGCCCCTTCCACCACATGTATGCACCACTTTGTGCCCTTCGCACGTACCTTAGAGCCGTGTGGTGGAGCCACCTAGAGTTGGGAGAGGGGTGTAGATTAGAGGATATATATATATATATACATATATATATATATATATATATATATATATATATATATATATATATATATATATATATATATATATATATATATATATATATATATATATATATATATATATATGGCACAAGTCGACACGCCCCCCCCCCCCCCCACCCGGCCCCACCCGCCGGGCTTTGGTTGGGGCCAAGGACCTCCCCCCCCCATTTTTGGGTCGAGAAATTCAAAAAAACAGGAATTAGAGTGATTGGAGACGGTGGTGGGCCGCTATGACACTTCCAAGTTGCTAAAAATAGGTATTTCTTACCGAGTGACATCATCCCCAAAAATAGCCTCAAAATCCTAAAAATAGCCCTCTTCACCTCACAAAACCCACAAAACCCCCAGCCTATTGCCGTCAATGCCTTCATTTGGATCCATTCATCACCCTTTTGCCCCACTAGGGGCAGGGGAAGGGGCACCTAGACCCCAGCGTACCAATTTTTGAGCCAACCTTGCATTTTTTCGGGATGATGTCACTCGGTAAGAAACACCTATTTTTTGCAACTTTGAAGTGTCATAGCGGCCCACCACCGTCTTGGATCACTCTAATTCCTCTTTTTTTGAGTTTCCCGACCCCAAAATAGGGGGGGGGGGGTCCTTGGTCCCCACCCAACCCCGGCCCATAGGTCCCTGGGGGGGGGGGGCGTGTCGACTTATGCCATATATATATATATATACATGTATATATTACTACACCCCTCTCCCCTTAAATCTAGCTAACAAGCAACAACAAGCAAGCAACAAGCACTTCTCCTTTCCGTTTTGGCCATTGCTCGGCCTCATCGCTCCGGGCTCTACTCTACTGTAGCCATCCTAGAGCCTAGGTGGTGCCCTTGCCAAATCCAAGTTTTGAGCCAAAAACTCGCAGGTGGCGCCCCGGGGCGGGGGCGCGAAGTCGGGAGGTGCCGTCCCAAAACTGCGCATTTTGCGCCCCAAAACAGCCTTTTTTGGCCCAAAACAGCCCCGAAACTCAGTCAAAACGGGCAAATGACGGCAAATGGTTCCTACACTCCACGTGCGCCTCGATTGCCCCGTGACCAAGAGCCCTTTCTTGCCCTCTACCTCCACGATATGTCCGAGAAACGGCCCAAAAATGGCCAAAAATGGCCTGAATGTGCGTTATTTGTGTCAAACAGGCCCAAAACCAAGAACGGGCCGTATCTTGGGGTACGTGGCTCAAAACCGAATTCCAGGGGCACCTATTCCACCCGCAACCCCCCACTTTTTGTGGTTTCCAAGCCTCAGAATCGCCCAACGAGACGCCTAGACCCCCGTACCAGTGGTCACTTGGTGGAGCCGGAGGGCAGCCCGGCCCGCGCACGGCGCGGGCCAACGGTGGGTCCACCAAGGTCCCCGGGGCGAAAAAAATAATTTTTTCCAAAGTTGTTCTCAGACCACTTGGGATGCTCAAACAAGTGTTTTTAGCCCATTTTGAGCCCGTGGTGACGCGTTTTGGGCCATGGAAAATCCCAAAATGCCTTGAAAATGGGCTGTTTTGGGACCAAAAGTGGGTCAAAAATGGGTCAAAAACGCAGTTTTCCAAAAGTGATCCTGGACCATATGGGATGCTCAAACAAGTGTTTTTAGCCCATTTCGAGCCCATTTGGACGAGTTTTGGCCCATGGAAATCCCAAAATGCCTTGAAAATAGGCCGTTTTGCGACCAAAAGTGGGTCAAAACTGGGTCGAAAATGCGTTTTTTTAAAAGTCATCCTCGACCATTTGGGATGCTCAAACAAGTGTTTTGGGCCCATTTTGAGCCCATTTGGACTGGTTTTGGCCCATGGAAATCCCAATATTCCTTGAAAAGGGGCCATTTTGGGAGCAAAAATGGGTGAAAAATTGGTCCAAAACACGTTTTTCCAAAAGTGATATTGGACCATTGGGGGTGCACAAACAAGTGAATTGAGCCCATTTTGAGCCCGTTTTGATCGAGTTTAGTCCCTTCCGCCACGTGTATGCACCAAGTTGTACCCCTCGCATGTACCTTAGATCGGAGCCACATAGAGTATGGGAGAGGGGTGTAGATTAGAGGATATATATATATATATATATATATATATATATATATATATATATGTATATGTATATATATATATATATATATATATTTATTTATATATATATATATATATATATATATATATATATATATATATATATATATATATATATATATATATATATATATATATATATATATATATATATATATATATATATATATATATATATATATTCGTCATTCCGACGCAAAGTGGGAGATTTTTCAGTTCTCGCCATTTTTCTCAAAAATGTCGTTCCATAGGGGGAGGTATGTTATACCTTTTTGAAATCTCCAAGAGATGGCCGTTTCGGAAAGGTATGGGTTTGGGGGGGGGGGGGGGGGTAGGTGGCCATATTTTTTCGTACCGGACCTGAACTTTTGGGCGTTTTGGTGTCTGTTCCAATAATCTGGTTTGGTTTAGTGTGGTTTATATACAGGGTTTCACGGTGCTTGGCCCGGTGCTCCAACATGTCGTTAGTATGGCAAATTTCAGTGCTAAATAGTAATTGATGCAGATTTTTATGCCAAATACACTGGTGAAGGTCCCACCCTTCAACTCAACGATATCTTGGAGAAATCAGCCAAAAACTGTGTGCAGGCCTACGCTGCGTCAAAATGCGTCTGGTTAGCTTGACTTTTGCAGGCTACACTGCCAACAGTTTTTGGTGATTTTCTCTACAATATCGTTGAGTTGAAGGGTGGGACCTGCACCAGTGGATTCGGCATGAAATTCTGCATAATTTACAAGCCCACTGGAATTTGCCATAGTGACGATATGTTTGAGCACTGGGCCAAGCAAACCCTGTACGTATGCCAGACCAGTAGCAGCAAATTTCCTGAAAAGCGCCCGTGTTTGGGACCTCGGATAGGATCGTTTCAAGACCAAAAATGCGTCAAAAATGGGTCAAAAACGCATTTTTCCAAAAGTGATCCTGGACCATTTGGGATGCTCAAACATAGGTTTTAGCCCATTTTGAGCCCGTGGTGACGTGTTTTTGCCCATGAAAAATCCCAAAATGCCTTGAAAAGGGGCCATTTTGGGACCAAAAGTGGGTCAAAAATGGGTCAAAAATGCATTTTTCCAAAAGTGATCCTAGGCCATTTGGGATGCTCAAACACGTGTTTTTAGCCCATTTTGAGCCCGTGGTGACGTGTTTTGGCCCATGGAAAATCCCAAAATGCCTTGAAAATGGGTCGTTTTGGGACCAAAAATCGGTCAAAAATGGGTCAAAAACGCATTTTTCCAAAAGTGATCCCGGACCATTTGGGATGGCCAAACAAGTGTTTTGGGCCCATTTTGAGCCCATTTGGACGGGTTTTGGCCCATGGAAATCCCAATATTCCTTGAAAAGGGGCCGTTTTGGGAGCAAAAATGGGTGAAAAATTGGTCCAAAAGCGCGTTTTTCCAAAAGTGATATTGGACCATTGGGGGTGCACAAACAAGTGAATTGAGCCCATTTTGAGCCCGTTTTGATCGAGTTTAGTCCCTTCCGCCACGTGTATGCACCAAGTTGTACCCCTCGCATGTACCTTAGATCGGAGCCACATAGAGTATGGGAGAGGGGTGTAGATTAGAGGATATGTATATATATATATATATATATATATATATATATATATATATATATATATATATATATATATATATATATATATATATATATATATATATATATATATATATATATATATATATATATATATATATATATATATATATATATATATATATATATATATATATATATATATATATATATATATATATATATATATATATATAGGGGGGGGGGGGGGGGGGTCATTCCGACGCAAAGTGGGAGATTTTTCAGTTCTCGCCGTTTTTCTCAAAAATGTCGTTCCATAGCGGGAGGTATGTTATACTCTTTTGAAATCTCCAAGAAATGGCCGTTTCGGAAAGGTATGGGTTTGGGGGGGGGGGTGTAGGTGGCCATATTTTTTCGTACCGGACCTGAACTTTTGGGCGTTTTGGTGTCTGTTCCAATAATCTGGTTTGGTTTAGTGTGGTTTATATACAGGGTTTCACGGTGCTTGGCCCGGTGCTCCAACATGTCGTTAGTATGGCAAATTTCAGTGCTAAATAGTAATTGATGCAGATTTTTATGCCAAATACACTGGTGAAGGTCCCACCCTTCAACTCAACGATATCTTGGAGAAATCAGCCAAAAACTGTGTGCAGGCCTACGCTGCGTCAAAATGCGTCTGGTTAGCTTGACTTTTGCAGGCTACACTGCCAACAGTTTTTGGTGATTTTCTCTACAATATCGTTGAGTTGAAGGGTGGGACCTGCACCAGTGGATTCGGCATGAAATTCTGCATAATTTACAAGCCCACTGGAATTTGCCATAGTGACGATATGTTTGAGCACTGGGCCAAGCAAACCCTGTACGTATGCCAGACCAGTAGCAGCAAATTTCCTGAAAAGCGCCCGTGTTTGGGACCTCGGATAGGATCGTTTCAAGACCAAAAATGCGTCAAAAATGGGTCAAAAACGCATTTTTCCAAAAGTGATCCTGGACCATTTGGGATGCTCAAACATAGGTTTTAGCCCATTTTGAGCCCGTGGTGACGTGTTTTTGCCCATGAAAAATCCCAAAATGCCCTGAAAAAGGGCCATTTTGGGACCAAAAGTGGGTCAAAAATGGGTCAAAAATGCATTTTTCCAAAAGTGATCCTAGGCCATTTGGGATGCTCAAACACGTGTTTTTTGCCCATTTTGAGCCCGTGGTGACGTGTTTTGGCCCATGGAAAATCCCAAAATGCCTTGAAAATGGGTCGTTTTGGGACCAAAAATCGGTCAAAAATGGGTCAAAAACGCATTTTTCCAAAAGTGATCCCGGACCATTTGGGATGGTCAAACAAGTGTTTTGGGCCCATTTTGAGCCCATTTGGACGGGTTTTGGCCCATGGAAATCCCAATATTCCTTGAAAAGGGGCCGTTTTGGGAGCAAAAATGGGTGAAAAATTGGTCCAAAAGCGCGTTTTTCCAAAAGTGATCTTGGACCATTGGGGGTGCACAAACAAGTGTTTTGAGCCCATTTTGAGCCCGTTTTGATCGAGTTTAGTCCCTTCCGCCACGTGTATGCACCAAGTTGTACCCCTCGCATGTACCTTAGATCGGAGCCACATAGAGTATGGGAGAGGGGTGTAGATTAGAGGATATATATATATATATATATATATGTATATATATATATATATATATATATATATATATATATATATATATATATATATATATATATATATATATATATATATATATATATATATATATATATATATATATATATATATATATATCTCGGCCTCATTCATTGTGCGCCAACGCGGCGGGTTTTGGGATTTTTCCCGGGTTTCTTCAACTTTTCATCCGATGTGCCAAAATATTGTTCCCTGGGGCGGGGTATATGTATACTTTTTGAAATCTGTGTGAAAAGGCCATTTCAGAAATGTATGGGTTGGGGGGGGGATAGGTGACCATATTTTTGAGTACCGAGGCCGAACTTTTCGGCGTTTAAGGGTTTTCGGGCCTCAGGCTGCTCCGCTCACGCGTGCGGGACACCAACTCACAGGTTTTCCCCTGGGTGCTCCGACATATTGTGGAGTTGGAGCAAAGTGAAAGGAGTCAAATGGATGCATTTTGACGTGCTGAATCCAAATATTGTGGTCTCATGTCCCAACTTGACAGCCTGTTTGAGAAATTCTGCCATCTTTGATTTCTTGCACTCGGGTGAGCTTGATGCTGCAAGTTGCACCAGGCATCACCCGGGTGTCCAAGGTAGCTATTGGTCAAAGTCTTCAACATATTGGGGTTTTGAGGGGACCCATGTTGCACATGTCTTCTACACATCAAATGCAACAAATCCACCCGAATGATTTGTCCCTCATATGCCCATATGTTGGAGTAATGGGGGTAAGGGTGCGGTGCAGTCTGCCTGAAACCGGACTAGAACAGGCAAAAAAACCCAACCGGTCAACGGCAATGGCCAATTTTCGAAAAAATAAGGTTCCGGACCCCCCCCCTAACCCATACATCTCCGAAAAGCCCTTTTCAAGGGCTTTCCGAATATACCCCACATACCCCCCCCTCCGGAACACTCAGTTGGCAGAAATAAGGCATGACTTTACTGTAAAAAATAATACACGACTTTACCGCAATAAAAAAATAACACAACTTGATGATTTTTTTGCACGCAAGTTACATTTTTGACACCACCAACCTGCTGCAAGGCCCCCCTGCGGTGTGTGCGCGGTGCGCAATGCCCGATAGTGGCAATCCAGTGTTGCAGCCAGGAAGCGCCCCCAACGAGAAAGACTGACAGCTGTGAGGAACTCCGTGATGCACCACGCTGTGTGTGCAGGTTGAGCGCCTGGACTGTAAAGGTCAACAAAGATGGGGGGGCTCCGGCATTATGCCTTTTTTTTTGAGTTTTTTGAAGAGGAATCCCACGTACTGCAGAGGGAGAGCAGCACAGACTGCCTGAGTCGCATTCTTTTCGGGGGGAGGGGGGGTGTTCTGACAAAGCGCTGTGAGCAGACATGCTAGTGAGCTTCGTGTCAGGCGGTGGGTATGGTGTCCCCTGACGAGGGTCTCTTGAGCCTCCCATTCTCGCCGCATGTCAGGTGATTGCTGATAGGCGCTCAGAGTGTCTCCATCAGTGGCCCAAATACCTGAGCTCCCTGGTCCAAGGCAACCTTATTTGATCCCGTGCTTGGTGGGAAAGGGGGGTGGGTCGGAAAGCGCATTTTTGTTGCCAATTATTGCCCGCGTGCAATCAAAAAGCGCATTGTGTTGGGTGTGCATTCTATTTGTCGTTGATAGACCACCCCGTGCCTCTTTCTGCCATTTGTCCCTCAGTTGGTTGTTCAACAAACGCATCGTGAAGTGGAACAGACTTGCGCAATCCCATGCAATTTGGCACATGTATGACTGGTATGCATATGCTGACCTGTTGCTGCGCATTACCTGCTACTGCTTTTTTCAAATACACTCGCGCTGACACTGAAACACAGATTCACAACCCCCCCCCCCCCAATTTTCCTCGCCTGTCACATGATCCCCACTGGGGGACCCAAGATGGTAGGGGTTATGGGGCGGGTGAAGTGTCACGTGAGTGCAAAAAAAATGGAAAAATTCTTTTTGTGTCACGCGAGCCACTCGCGTGATTGTCGGGGGAAAAAAACCAAACTACACAAAGAATATGTATTTTTTTTTTGAGTCTCAGTGCGAGTGTCTATATTTTCCTTGAGTGTCAGCATGAGTGTAAAAAAAAGTCAAATAGCTTATTTTCCATTCTAACCCCCTTTTTGGGCATTTCTGGGGTATTTCGCCCTTTTGGCCCAACAAGCCCACATGCGGGCCCCTTCTGATTTTGTCCCCTGCTGCGAAGCGTTGGGGACCCCCCTAGAAGGCGGGGTTGATGTAGCCAATCCGTCCATTCATGGACCACTTTTTGATTTTGTCCCCCGCTCTAAAGCGGTGGGGGGCCCCCTAGATGACAAGGTGATGTAGCCAATGTGCCCATTTGTGGGCCACTTCTGATTTTGTACCCCGCACTGAAGCAATGGGGACCCCCCAAACAGCAGGGATGATGTAGCCAATCCGCCCACTTCTGTTTTTGACCCCTGCTTTGAAGTGTTGGGGAGCTCCCAAGATGGCAGGGGTGATTCAGCCAATCCGCTCGTTTATGGGCCACCTCTGATTTTGTCTCCCCCGTCTGAAGCGTTGGGGACCCCCCAAATAGCAGGGGTGATGTAACCAATCCACCTGTTTATCGGCCATTTCTGATTTTGTTCCCTCCTTGGAAGCGTTGGAGACCCGCCACACGGCATGGGTGATGTAGGCAATCCGTCCCTTTATGGGCCACTTCTGAATTTCTTTCCCTCTCTAAAGCGTTGGGGACCCCCTAGACGGCAGGGGTGATAAAGCCGATCCGCCTAGTCATGGTTTAATTCTGATTTTGTCTCCCCACTCTAACGCGTTGCGGGCGCCGCACACGGTGGCAGTGATGTAGCCAATCCGCCCATTCATCGGCCACCTCTGATTTTGTCCCCCGCTGTGAAGCGTTGCAGACCCCCCAAACAGCAGGGGTGTTGTGGCCAATCCGCCCATTTATCAGCCACCTCTAATTTTGTCCCCCGCGCTACAGCAGTGTGGACCCCCTAGACGATAGAGGTGATGCAGGCTATGAGCCCATTTACCACCCCTCTTGATTTTGTCCCCCGTAGTGAAGCGTTGTGGACCCCCCTACACGGCAGGGGTGATGTACCCAATCTGCCCATTTATGGGTCAATTCTGAATTAGTCCTCCCCTCTAAAGCGTTGGGGACCCCCCTAGACGGCGCTGGCGATGTAGCCAATGCGCCCATTCATGGGCCACTTCTAATTGTGTCTCCCGCCCTCAAGCATCGGGGGCGCCCAGATGACATGCCCGATGTAGTCAATCAGCCAATTTATGGGCTATCTGTGATTTTGTCCCCCGTTGTAATGCGTTGCGGACCCCCCAAATAGTAGGGGTGATGTAGCCAATCTAGCGATTTATGGGCCATTTCTGGTTTTGTCCCCTCTGAAGCGTTGGGGACCCCCTAGACGGCAGGGCGATGTAGCCAATGCGCCCATTAATGGGCCACTTCTGATTTTCTCTCCCGTTCTAAAGCGTTGGGGAGCCCCGAATCATATAAGGGGTGATGTAGCCAATCCACCTATGGATGAGCCACTCGTGATTTTGTCCCCCGCTCTAAACCGTCGCGGACCCGCTGAACAACAAGGTTGATGCGGCCAATCCGCCCATTGATGGGCCACTTCTGATTCTGTCCCCTCCTTGGAAGCATTGGGGACCTGCCACACAACATGGGTGATGTTTTATTGGCCACTTCTGAATTTCTTTCCCTCTCTAAAGCGTTGGGGACCCCCTAGACGGCAGGGTGATGTAGCCAATCCGCCCAGTTATGGGCTAATTCTGATTTGGTCCCCCACTTCGAAGCATTCGGGAGCCCCAAATCATAAGGGGTGATGTAGCCAATCCGCCTATTTGTAGGGCACTCCTGATTTTGTCCTCCGCTCTAAAGCGCTGCAGACCCCCAAGCAGGGGTATTGTAGCCAATCCGCCCATTGATGGGCCAAGTCTGAATTTCTTCCCCTCTCTAAAGCGTTGGGAACCCCCTAGACGGCACCGGTGATGTAGCCAATCCGCCCATTTATGGGCTAATTGCAATTTGGGCCCCCGCTCTGAAGTGTTGGCTGCTCCCCAAATGGCATGCATGATGTAGCCAATCCACCCATTTATGGGCTATGTATGATTTTGTCCCCCGCTGTGAAGCGTTGATGACCCTGCACACGGCAGTGGTGATTTATCGGCCATCTCTGATTTTGTCCCAAGCACTGAAGCGATGGACCCCGTGGACGATAGGGGTGATGTAAGCTGTGAGCCCATTTGCGAGCCCTTTCTGATTTTGTCCCCTGCAGCGAAGCGTTGGGGACCCCCCTACACGGCAGGGGTGATGTACCCAATCTGCTTATTTATGGGCCACTTCTGAATTCGTCCTCCCCTCTAAAGCATTGGGGACCCCCCTAGACGGCGCTGGTGATGTAGCCAATGCGCCCATTTATGGGCCACTTTTGATTGTGTCTCCCGCTCTGAAGCATCGGGGGCCCCCTAGATGACATGCCTGATGTAGTCAATCCGCCGATTTATGGGCTATCTCTGATGTGGTCTCCCGTTGTAAAGCGTTGTGGACCCCCCAAATAGTAGGGGTGATGTAGCCAATCTAGCGATTTATTGGCCATTTCTGATTTTGTCCCCTGTTCTAAAGCGTTGGGGAGCCCCGAATCATAAGGGGTGATGTAGCCCATCCGCGTATTCATGGGCCACTCCTGATTTTGTCCCCCGCTCCAAAGCGTTGGGGACCCCCTTAACAACAGGGTTGATGTAGCCAAGACGCCCATTGATGGGCCACTTCTGATTTTGTCCCCTCCTTGGAAGCATTGGGGACCTGCCACACAACATGGATGATGTTTGATTGGCCACTTCTGAATTTCTTTCCCTCTCTAAAGCGTTAGGGACCCCCTAGACGGCAGGGTGATGTAGCCAATCCGCCCAGTCATGGTCTAATTCTGATTTGGTCCCCCACTTTGAAGCATTGGGGAGCCCCAAATCATAAGGGGTGATGTAGCCAATCCGCCTATTTGTAGGCGACCTCTGATTTTGTCCTCCGCTCTAAAGCGCTGCAGGCCCCCCAAACAGCAGGGGTGTTGTGGCCAATCCGCCCATTCATCAGCCACCTCTAATTTTGTCCCCCGCGCTACAGCAGTGTGGACCCCCTAGACGATAGGGGTGATGCAGGCCATGAGCCCATTTACCACCCCTCTTGATTTTGTCCCCCGTAGTGAAGCGTTGTGGACCCCCCTACACGGCAGGGGTGATGTACCCAATCTGCCCATTTATGGGCCAATTCTGAATTAGTCCTCCCCTCTAACGCGTTGGGGACCCCCCTAGACGGCGCTGGCGATGTAGCCAATGCGCCCATTCATGGGCCACTTCTAATTGTGTCTCCCGCCCTCAAGCATCGGGGGCGCCCAGATGACATGCCCGATGTAGTCAATCAGCCAATTTATGGGCTATCTGTGATTTTGTCCCCCGTTGTAATGCGTTGCGGACCCCCCAAATAGTAGGGGTGATGTAGCCAATCTAGCGATTTATGGGCCATTTCTGGTTTTGTCCCCTCGGAAGCGTTGGGGACCCCCTAGACGGCAGGGCGATGTAGCCAATGCGCCCATTAATGGGCCACTTCTGATTTTCTCTCCCGTTCTAAAGCGTTGGGGAGCCCCGAATCATATAAGGGGTGATGTAGCCAATCCACCTATGGATGAGCCACTCGTGATTTTGTCCCCCGCTCTAAACCGTCGCGGACCCGCTGAACAACAAGGTTGATGCGGCCAATCCGCCCATTGATGGGCCACTTCTGATTATGTCCCCTCCTTGGAAGCATTGGGGACCTGCCACACAACATGGGTGATGTTTTATTGGCCACTTCTGAATTTCTTTCCCTCTCTAAAGCGTTGGAGACCCCCTAGACGGCAGGGTGATGTAGCCAATCCGCCCAGTTATGGGCTAATTCTGATTTGGTCCCCCACTTCGAAGCATTCGGGAGCCCCAAATCATAAGGGGTGATGTAGCCAATCCGCCTATTTGTAGGGCACTCCTGATTTTGTCCTCCGCTCTAAAGCGCTGCAGACCCCCAAGCAGGGGTATTGTAGCCAATCCGCCCATTGATGGGCCAAGTCTGAATTTCTTCCCCTCTCTAAAGCGTTGGGAACCCCCTAGACGGGGCACCGGTGATGTAGCCAATCCGCCCATTTATGGGCTAATTGCAATTTGGGCCCCCGCTCTGAAGTGTTGGCTGCTCCCCAAATGGCATGCATGATGTAGCCAATCCACCCACTTATGGGCTATGTATGATTTTGTCCCCCGCTGTGAAGCGTTGATGACCCTGCACACGGCAGTGGTGATTTATCGGCCATCTCTGATTTTGTCCCAAGCACTGAAGCGATGGACCCCGTGGACGATAGGGGTGATGTAAGCTGTGAGCCCATTTGCGAGCCCTTTCTGATTTTGTCCCCTGCAGCGAAGCGTTGGGGACCCCCCTACACGGCAGGGGTGATGTACCCAATCTGCTTATTTATGGGCCACTTCTGAATTCGTCCTCCCCTCTAAAGCATTGGGGACCCCCCTAGACGGCGCTGGTGATGTAGCCAATGCGCCCATTTATGGGCCACCTTTGATTGTGTCTCCCGCTCTGAAGCATCGGGGGCGCCCAGATGACATGCCCGATGTAGTCAATCAGCCAATTTATGGGCTATCTCTGATTTTGTCCCCCGTTGTAAAGCGTTGTGGACCCCCCAAATAGTAGGGGTGATGTAGCCAATCTAGCGATTTATTGGCCATTTCTGATTTTGTCCCCTCTAAAGCATTGGGGACCCCCCAAACGGGATGGGCGATGTAGCCAATGCGCCCATTAATGGGCCACTTCTGATTTTGTCCCCTGTTCTAAAGCGTTGGGGAGCCCCGAATCATAAGGGGTGATGTAGCCCATCCACCTATTTATGGGCCACTCCTGATTTTGTCCCCCGCTCCAGAGCGTTGGGCACCCCCTTAACAACGGGGTAGATGTAGCCAAGACACCCATTAATGGGCCACGTCTGATTTCGTCCCCTCCTTGGAAGCGTCGAGGACCTCTTAAGACGGCAGGGGTGATTAAGCCAATCCGCTCATTTATGGGCCACCTGTGATTTTGTTTCCCCCATGTGAAGCGTTGCGGACCCACCAAATAGCAGGGGTGATGTAATCAATCCACCCAATTAAGTTGGACGCCCAGAAGGGCCACTAGGAGGCGGTGTAGTCCGGTGTCGTTCGGCAGCGTGTCTGGGGGCTGGCAGCACACCCGGAGCTCCGGCGTCCAATCTTTGGCCTCCATGGCATCCTTCATGGTAGTCGTCACCTTGATCGGACAGCCCCCGACGTGTTGTGATCTCATAAGGTGTGAGGTGGTGTCATGTGGTGTGGTGTGGTGTGGTGTGGTGTGGTGTGGTGTGGTGTGGTCTGGTGTGGTGTGGTGTGGTGTGGTGTGGTGTGGTGTGGTGTGGTGTGGTGTGGTGTGGTGTCGTGTGGTGTCGTGTGGTGTGGTGTGGTGTGGTATGGTGTTGTGTGGTGTTGTGTGGTGTCGTGTGGTGTGGTGTACCGAAGGCGCTGTTACCAGAAGGCAATGGCCGTGATGTCTACCCACGGGTACAAGTAAGCGGGAGGGCTGTGCGTCTTAGTGGACGCTGTGTGCTAGTGATTCTGTCCAGAGCAGTGAAGCGTTCGGGACCCCCCTACACGGCAGGGGTGATGTACCTAATCTCCGCATTTTCGGGCCAATTCTGAATTTGTCCTCCCCTCTAAAGCATTGAGGACCCCCTACACGGCACCGGTGATGTAGCCAATGCACCCATTTCTACGCCCATGCTGATTATGTCTCCGGCTCGGAACCGTTAGGCTCCGGGATGGCTTGCATGATGTAGCCAATCCGCCGATTTATGGGCTATGTCTGATTTTGTCCTCTGATTTTGTCCCATTTGAAGTGTTGGGAATCCCAAAAAGGGTTGGGTGATGTAGCCAATGCGCCCATTTATTGGCTATCTCTGCCCCCCCCCCCCCCCTCCTCGCTCTAAAGCGTTGGGGAGCCCTGAATCATAAGGGGTGATGTGGCCAATCCGGCTATTCATGGGCCACTGCTAATTTGGTGCCCCGCTCTACGGCGTTTAGGACCCCCCAAATAGTAGGGTTGATGTAGCCAATCTGCCCATTTAGAAACCATTTTGGATTGTGTCGCCCGCTGTAACGTGTGCGGGACCCCTGGACTGCAATTGTGGTGTAGCCAATTCGCTCATTTATGGGCCACCTCTGATTTTCTCCCCCGCCCTGAAGCAATGGGGACCCCACATATGGCAGGGTTGATGTAGCCAATATGCCTAGTTATCGGCCACTTCTGATTTTATTCCACGCTCTAAAGCGTTGGGGACCCCCAAATAGTAGGGGTGAGGTAGCCAATCCGCCCATTTATGGGCCAGTTGTGATTTTGTGCCCCGCTTTCAAGCGTTGTGGACCCCCAAAAGGGTGGCATGATGTACCCCATGCGCCAAGTTATAGGCCCTTTCTGATTTTGTCCCCCGCACTGAAGCGTTGGGGACCCCTAGTTGGAAGGGGTGATGTAACCCATCTACCCATCTATGGGCCACTTCTGATTTTGTTTCACACTCCCAAGCATTCGGCACCCCCCCCCCCTCGGTAGGGGTGATGTAGCCCATGCCCCCTTTTCTGGGCCACTTCCGGTTTTGTTCCCCTCGGGGACCCCTTACGCGGCAGGCGTGATATAGCCAATCCGCCCATTTATGGTCCTTTTTTGATTTTGTCCCCCGCTTTGCAGCGTTGGGGTCCCCCAAGCGGCAGGGGTGATGTAGCCAATCCGCCCATTGAGGGGGCACCTCGAATTTTGTTTCCCGCTATAAAGCGTTGGTGACCCCCCAAATAGTGGGGGTGATGTAGCCAATCCGCCCATTTATGGGCTAGTTGTAATTTTATCCCCCACTTTAAAGTGTTGGGGACCCCCGAAATTGATGGCATGATGTAAGCCAATGCACCCATTTGTGGTCCACTTCTGATTTTGTCTACTGCTCTTAAGCGATGGGGACTCCCTAGACCGAAGCGGTGATGTAGCCCATCTGCCCATCGATAAGCCACTTTTGTTTTTGTTCCATGCTCGGAAGTATTGAGGATCACTCCCCCACGGTATGGGTGATGTAGCCAATGCGCCCATTTATGGGCCTTTCTGATTTTGTCCTCCGCTCTAAAGCGTTGGGGACCCCCCAAATAGTTGGAGTGATGTAGCCATTCCCCCCCTTTAAAGGCTAGTAGTGATTTTGTTCCCTGCTTTCAGGCATTGTGGACCCCCCAAATGGATGGCCTGTTGTAGCCAATGCGCCCATTAATGGTCCACTTCTGATTTAGTCGCCCGCTGTGAAGCGTTGCGGACCCCGTAGACGGAAGAGGTGATGTAGCCCCTCTGCCCATCTATGGCCTTTTTTTATTTTGTTCCGTGCTCCAAAGCATTGGTGATCCACCCCGACGGCAGGGGTGATGTAGCCAATGCCCCCATTCATGGGCGAGTTCTGAATTTGTGCGGCGCTCTTAAGCGTTGTGGAGTCCCTAGACTGCAAGGGTGATGTAGGCAATGCGCCCCCGGGGGGGCAGCCGGGCCGGGTCCTTGTATGCGACCCCCCCCCAGCCCCCCCCCCCCCCCGGGTTTCGAAAGATAGTGGTGCCGGGTCAGCCCTCAACAAGTGTCCCTAGAGAAAATTGTCCGGCGCCGAAGGCGCCAATTTTTTTTTTCATACTATGTGTTTATACTCCAAATACTCAAAATTTTGTAGAAAATTCATATTTGTGTTAAAACAACAAGAAAAATTTTTGACTTGAAGGAGGGCTACAGGAAGGCTGCAGGCCCTAACAGCAACCCTAGCTCTAACCCTAACCCTAGCTCAAACCCTAACCCTAACCCTAACCCTAACCCTAGGGCTAACCCTAACCCTCACCCTACTCCTAACCCTAACCCCCCCCCCCTCACCCCTGGCTGGACGCCCCCCTGACCACCCGGCCAGACGCCCCCCCCGGCCCCCGGTAGGAACACCCCCCCCCCCCGACCCCCGGCACAAACACCACCCCCCGACCCCCGGCTGGACTCCCCCCCCCCGAGTTTTGACAGATAGCTGGGGGGGTGGTCGCATCAGGACCGTTGGTAGTTGCCCCCCCGGGAATGCGCCTATTTATGGGCCACTTCTCATTTTGTTCCCCGCTCTAAAGTGTTTGGGACCCCCAATTAGTGGGGGTGATGTCGCCCATTCCCCCCTTTATGGACCAATTATGATTTTGTCCCCCGCTTTCAAGCGTTGTGGACCCCCCAAATGGCCGGCGTGATGCAGCCAATTGGCCCATTAATTGTCCCTTTCTGATTTGTTGCGCGCTCTGAATCGTTGGGGACCCCTTAGACGGAAGGGCTGATGTAGCCCATTTGCCCATCTATGGGCCTTTTCTGATTTTGTTCCGTGCTCGGAAGCATTGGGGCTTCCACCCCGACGGCGCGGGTGATATAGCCAATCCTCCCATTTATGGGCCACTTGTGATTTTGTCCCCCTCTGTGAAGCGTTGGGGACCCCCAAAACAGCAGGGGTGGTGTAGTCAATGCGCCCATTTGTCGGCCACCTCTGATTTTGTCTCTTGCTCTGCAACCTTGGGGACCCCACAGACGGCACAGATGATGTAGCCAATGCGCGCATTTATGCAGGGGGGGGGTGGAAAAAATTCGCGCGAATTTTTTTTCGTACCCCCCCCCCCCTCCGGGGGTACCCCCCTAAAAAAAGCTGGCACCCCATGTAGGAATTTTTTTTCGCCAGGAGGAATTTCTTTGCTGTGTGCTACTTGAACTTGCATGCCACATTCGCTTTGCTACATTGTAGGACATTGGCACATGAACTACTGGTGAGATAACAGTAAGTGGGTTTTTTTTTTGCATGGCGCCATTGATTTCTCTCCAGTTTCTCTCCGGGGACACTTGTTAAATGCAATTGTCAGCCAATTGTCGGCCCTTGGCGCGGGACGCTGCCACCCACATTGAGCATTGTGTCCGTTCCATCTACTATCCAAGCGGAACCGCTAGCCTTGCTACGCTAGCGGTGCCCCACTCAGCAATGAGTGTGGGCGAAGCGTGGAATCGCGTGACCACCAGCGTTTGGTGGCCGTGGCGAAACTCGGGAGTGGAATTGCGGTGCACAATGTGAAATGTGGGGTGTTCCACTTGTTTGTTTGTGTGTTTCGCAACCCCATATTGGTCAGTATTGTTGCGCCCTTTGAGTTGGGGTTAGGGACTTGCAATCCACGCTTTGTTGCTTGGCTGAAATATCCATGGTTACTTTGAAAAATACCCTCCTTGCACCCTCCAAACCCAAACACGTGGGGTAGACTTAAGGAAATTTCAGGTTTTTTTGGTACCCCCGTCCCCCTCCGGGGGTACCCCCCGAAAAAAAAAAGCTGTACCCCGGTACCAGGAATTTTTTTCTACCCCCCCCCCCCTTGCATTTATGGGCCACGTGTGATTATGTCTCCCGCTCTGCAGCCTTGGGGACCCTCTAGACAGTAGTGGTGATGTAGCCGATCCGCTGATTAATGGGCCACATTGGATTTTGTGCTTCGCTCTAAAGCGTTTGGGACCCCCAATCAGTGGGGGTGATCCGCCCATTGGTGATTTTGTTTGCCGCTTTCAAGGGTTGGGGACCCCCCAAATGGCTGGCGTGATGTAGCCAATCCGCCCATTTACGGGCCACTTCTGAATTTGTACCATGCTTTCAAGCATTGGGGACCCCCTAGGCGGAAGGGGTGAGGTAGCCAATCTGCCCATCTATTAGCCACTTCTAACTTTGTGCCTGGCTCTAAAAGCGTTGGGGACCCCCCAAATTGGGGGGGTGATGTAGCCAATCCGCCTTTTTATGGTCCACTTGTGATTTTGTCCCCCGCTTTCAAGCGTTGGGGAGCCCCCAAATGAATCGCGTGATGTAGCCCATACGCCCATTTATGGCCCACCTCTGATTTAGTCCCACTCTCTGAAGCGTTAGGGACCCCCAGACGGAAGGGGTGATGTAGCCCATCTGTCCATCTATGGGCATTTTGTCATTTTGTTCCATGCTCAGAAGCATTGGGGACCCCCCCCCCCCCCCCGACAACAGGGGTGATGTAGCCCTGACGCCTAGTTTTGGGCCAATTTTGACTTTGTCCCACACTATGTAGCCTTGGGGGCCCTCCAGAAGGCAGCGGTGATGCAGCCAATCCGCCCATTAATTGGCCACTTCTAGTTTTGTCCCTTGCTCTAAAGCGTTGGGGGCCCCCCACACAAGCCGCCCATTTATGGGCCACTTGTGACTTTGTCCTCCGTTTTAAAGCGTTGGGGACCCCGCAGACGGAAGGGGTGATGTAGCCGATCTGCCCATCTATGGTCCACTTCTGAGTTTGTCTCAGGCTTCGAAGCATTGGGGATCCCCTGAGACGGCAGCGGTGATGTAGCCAATGCCCATTTTTGGGCCACCTCTGATTTTGTCCCCTGCTCTAAAGCATTGGCGACCCCTTAGACGGCCCCGGCCCCGGTGCTGTAGCCAATCCGCACATTTATTGGCCACTTGTGACTTTATCCCCCACTTTCAAGCATTGGGGACCCCCCAAATGGCTTACTTGATGTAGCCAATTCGCCCATTAATGGTTCCTTTCTTATTGTGTTTCCCGCTCTGACGCATTGGGGACCCCTTAAATGGAAGGGTAGATGTAGCCAATGTGCCCATCTATGGGCCTTTTCTGATTTTGTTCCGCTCTCCGAAGCATTGGTGATCCACCCCGACGCCGCTTGTGATGTAGCCAATGCGCCCATTTGTCGGCCACCTCTGATTTTGTCTCCCGCTGTGCAGCGTTGGCAACCCCCCAGGAGACAGCAGCAGTGATGTAGCCTGCCAATCCCCTCTTTTATGGGCCAATTGTGATTTTGTCCCACACTCGGAAGCATTGGGGATCCCCTGACGGCGGGGGTGATGTAGCCAATTCCCCAATTTATTTGCCAGTTCTGATTTTGACCTACGCTCTGGAGCGTTGGGGACCCCCAAAAATGCAAGTGTGATGTAGCCAATCAGCCCATTAATGGGCCCCTTGTTAGTTTGTCCCACACTCGGAGGCGTTATGGATCCCCTGCCACGACCGGGGTGATGTAGATAATGCCCCGATTTATGGGACACTTCTGATTTTGTCCCCTTCCGTGCAGCATTGTCGACCCCCCAGATGGCAAGGGTGATGTAGCCAACCCGCCCATTCATGGTCCACTTCTGATTTTGGTCCCCGCTCTAAATCGTTAGGGACCCCCCCCCCCCCGACGGTAGTGGTGATGTAGCCAATCTAACCATTTATGGGCCACTTCTGATTTTGTCTTCCCCTCTCAAGCGTTGGGGGACCCCCGAGATGGCACCGGTGATGTACCGTGTGCGGTAGCCACACCGCCCAATTATGGGCTCCTTTTGATTTTGGCAACTCCGAGTCATCAAGGGTGAATTACCCGTTGAGCCTTTTGCGGGTGAGTTGTGATTTTGTCCCCCGCTCTTAGGCATTGGGCACCCCCTAGACCAAAGGGGTGATGTGGCCAATGCGCCCATTTATCGGCGAGTTCTGATTTTGTTCCTTGTTCCAGAGTGTTGGGGACCCCCCCAGATAGCAGGGGTGATGTAGTCAATCCTCCCACTTGGTGGCCACATCTAATTTTGTTCCACACTCTAAAGGGTCCCCCCCCTCCCAAACCATAGGGATGATGTAGCCAATCCGCCCATTTATTGCCCAAATCTCACTTTGCCCCCCGCTGTGAAGCGTTGAGGACACCCCAAACAGCAGGGGTGATGTAGCCAGTCCACACATTGGCTGCCCACTTCCCATTTTGTCCCCTTCTGCGAAGCCTTGGATACACCCCCAAACGGCAGGGGTGATGTAGCCCATCTGCCCATTTATGGGTCAATTGTTATTTAGTCCCCCTATTTGAAGCGTTGGGGACCGCCCGGACGGCAGGAGTGATGTAGCCGATCCGCCCATTCATGGGCCACTTCCAATTATCTCCCCCGCTCTGAAGCGCAGAGGACCCCCCCAAACAGCAGACGTGATCCAGGCATTCCACCCAATTATGTGCCACTTCTGATTATGTCCCCTTCTCAAGTGTTGGGGAGCCCCTAGACGGCAGGGGTACTGTAGCCAATTGAGCCATTTATGGGGCAATTCTGGTTTTTTCCCGTGCTAGGGACCGCGTAGACCGCATGGGTGATGTAGCCAATCCGCCTGTTTATGGGCGAGTTGTGATTCCAACCCGGGCTGGCAAGCGTTGTGGGCTCCTCAGACGGTTGGGAGGATGTAGGCAATCCGCGCTTTTTGGGGCCAACTCTCGTTTTGTCGCAAGCTTTAAAGCGTTGCGGACCTGTCAGAAGGCAAGGGGTGATGTAGCCAATCCACCCATTTACGGGCGAAGCCTGGTTTTGCCTCCCGCTTTGCCGCGCTAGGGACCCCCCAAACAGCAGCAGTATTGTAGCCAATGGGCCCAATTATCTGACACCTCTTTGTCTCCCGCTCTGCAACGTTGGCAACCCCCCCGGAGACAGCAGAGGTCATGTAGCCGGCCAATCACCTCTTTGATGGGCCACTTGTGATTTTGTCCCACGCTCGGAAGCATCGGGAATCCCTTGACGGCGGGGGTGATGTAGCCCATTCCCCCATTTACGTGCCAGTTCTGATTTTGACCTGCGTTGTGAAGTGTTGGGGACCCCCCAAGCTGCAAATGTGATGTAGCCAATCCGCCCATTTATGGGCCACTTCTGATTTTTTCCGCCGCTCTAGAGCGTTTGGGACCCCCCAAATTGTAAATCTCATGTAGCCAATCTGCCCATTGATGGCCACTTCTGACTTTGTCTCCTGCTCTGGCGCGTTTGGGAACCCCCCCCCCCCCCGCAGCGGTGATGTAGCGAATCCACCCATTTATGGGCCACTTCTGATTTTGCCCCGCGCTCTAAAGCGTTGGAGACCCTCCAAATTACAAGTTTGATGTAGCCAATCCACCCATTTAAGGGCCACTTCTCATTTTTTCCCCAGCTCTAAAGCGTTGAGGACCCCCGAAATGGATGGCGTGATGTAGCCAATCCGCCCATTTATGGGTCAGTTCTGATTTTCTCTCATTCTCTGAAACGTTGGGGACCCGCTAGAAGGAAGGGGTGATGTAGCGAATCCACCCATTTATGGGCCACTTGTGAGTTTGTCCCGCAACTTGGGGACCCTCCAAATTGCAAGTGTGGTGTAGCCAACCCGCCATTTTAAGGGCCACTTCTCATCCCCCCCCCCCCCCCCCCCCGCTCTAAAGCGTTGGGGACCCCCGAAATGGATGGTGTGATGTATCCAATCCGCCCATTTGTGGGTCAGTTCTTATTTTGTCGCCTTCTCTGAAACGTTGGGGACCCACTAGAAGGAGGGGGTGATGTAGCCAATTCACCCATCTATGGGCCACTTGTGTGTTTGCCCCACGATGGGGATCCCCCTCGACGACAAGGGTGATGCAGCTACTGCCCCCATTTATGGCCCACTTCTGATTTTGTCCCCCTCCATGCAGCGTTGTTGACCCCCCGGATGGCACCGGTGATGTAGCCAATCCGCCCATTCAAGGTCCAGTTCTGATTTTGTCCCCCGCTCTAAATCGTTAGGGACACCCCCCCCCCCCGGACGGCAGGTGTGATGTAGCCAATCCACCCATTTATGCGCCACTTTTGATTTGGTTCCCTGTTGGGGACCCCCTATGCTGTAGTGGTCATGTAGCCAAACTAACCGTTTATAGGCCACTTCTGATTTCGTCTTCCCCTCTCAAGCGTTGGGGACCCCCGAGATGGCACCGGTCATGTACTGTGCGCGGTAGCCACACCGCCCGTTTATGCGCTCCTTTTGATTTTGGCAACTCCCAGTCATCAGGGGTGATGTAGCCAATCAGCCCTTTGCGGGTGCGTTGTGATTTTGTCCCCCGCTCTTAGGCATTAGGCACCCCCTAGACCAAATGGGTGATGTTGCCAACACACCCATTTATCAGCGAGTTCTGATTTTGTTCCTTGTTCCACAGTGTTGGGGACCCCCCCAGATAGCAGGGGTGATGCGGTCAATCCGCCAACTTTGTGGCCACGTCTAATTTTGTTCCACACTCTAAAGCCCCCCCCCCCCCCCCAAACCATAGGGATGATGTAGCCAATCCGCCCATTTATTGCCCAAATCTCCATTTGTCCCCTGCTGCGAAGCGTTGGGTACACCCCCAAACGGCAGGGGTGATGTAGCCCATCTGCCCACTTATGGGTCAATTCTTTTTTTGTCCCCCGATTTGAAGCGTTGGGCACCACCCGGGCGACATGAGAGATGTAGCCGATCCGCCCATTTATGGGCCAGTTCCAATTATCTCCCCCGCTCTGAAGTGCAGAGGACCCCCCCCCTCCCCCAAACCGCAGGCCTGATCCACGCAATCCAGCCACTTTTGGGCCACTTCTGATTATGTCCCCTTCTCAAGCGTTGGGGAGCCCCTAGACAGCACGGGTAATGTACCCAATTTAGCCATTTAAGGGGCAATTCTGATTTTTTCCCCTGCTAGTTACCGCGTGGACCGCATGGGTGATGTAGCCAATGTGCCTATTTATGGGCGAGTTTTGATTCCATCCCCGGCTGGCAAGCGTTGTGGACCCCCCCGATGGTTGGGATGATGTACCCAATGCGCCCCTTTTTGGGCCAACTCTTGTTTTGTCGCAAGCTCTAAAGCGTTGGGGACCCATCAGAAGGCAGGGGTGATGTAGCCAATCCACCCATTTACGGGTGAGTTCTGATTTTGAGACCCGCTCTGCCGCGCTAGGTATTCCCCAAACGGCAGCGGTGTTGTAGCCAATGAGCCCAGCTATGTGCCACCTTTTTTTTGTCCCGCTGTGCAGCGTTGGCGCCCCCCCCCCCCCCCCCGGGAGACAACAGTGGTGATGTAGCCGGCCAATCCCCTCTTTGAAGGGGCCAGTGCTGATTTTGTCCCACGCTCGGAAGCATCCAGGATCCCTTGACGGTGGGGCTGATGTAGCCAATTGCCCCATTTATGTGCCAGTTCTGATTTTGACCTGCGTTGTGAAGCGTTGGGAACCCCCCAAACTGCAAATCTCATATAGCCAATCAGCCCATTCATGGGCCACTTCTTGTTTTGTCTGCCGCTCTAAAGCGTTGGGGACCCTCCAAACTGCAAATGTGAGGTAGCCAATCCGCCCATTTAAGGGCCACTTCTGATTTTTCACCCGGCTCTAAAGCGTTGGGGACCCCCGAAATGGATGGCGTGATGTAGCCAATCCGCCCATTTATGGGTCAGTTCTTATTTTGTCTCCTTCTCTGAAGCATTGGGGACCTGGTAGAAGGAAGGGGTGATGTAGGCAATTCACTCATTTATGGGCCCCTTGTTAGTTTGTCCCACACTCGGAAGTGTTGGGGATCTCCCTCGACGACCAGGTTGATGTAGCTACTACCCGCCATTTTAAGGGCCACTTCTGATTTTGACCCCCTCCGTGCAGCATTGTTCACCCCCACAATGGCACGGGTGATGTAGCCCATTCCGCCCATTCAAGGTCCAGTTCTGATTTTTTCCCCCTCTCTAAATCGTTAGGGACCCCCCCCCCCCCCCGACGGCAGGGGTGATGTAGCCAATCCACCCATTTATGGGCCACTTTTGATTTGGTTCCCTGCTCTCAAGCGTTGGGGACCCCTGAGATGGCACCGGTGATGTACCGTGCGCGGTAGCCACACCGCCCAATTATGGGCTCCTTTTGATTTTGGCAACTCCGAGTCATCAAGAGTGAATTACCCGTTGAGCCTTTTGCGGGTGCGTTGTGATTTTGTCCCCCGCTCTTAGGCATTGGGCACCCCCTAGACCAAAGGGGTGATGTAGCCAATGCGCCCATTTATCGGCGAGTTCTGATTTTGTTCCTTGTTCCAGAGTGTTGGGGACCCCCCCAGATAGCAGGGGTGATGTAGTCAATCCTCCCACTTGGTGGCCACATCTAATTTTGTTCCATGTTCTAAAGGGTCCCCCCCCCAAACCATAGGGATGATGTAGCCAATCCGCCCATTTATTGCCCAAATCTCACTTTGCCCCCCGCTGTGAAGTGTTGAGAACCTCCCAAGCAGCAGGGGGTGATGAAGCAAGTCCACACATTGACTGCCCACTTCCCATTTTGTCCCCTGCTGCGAAGCGTTGGGTACACCCCCAAACGGCAGGGGTGATGTAGCCCATCTGCCCACTTATGGGTCAATTGTTATTTTGTCCCCCGATTTGAAGTGTTGGGGACCGCCCGGACGGCAGGAGTGATGTAGCCGATCCGCCCATTTATGGACCACTTCCAATTATCTCCCCCGCTCTGAAGCGCAGAGGACCACCCCCAAACAGCAGGCGTGATCCAGGCATTCCGCCCAATTATGGGCCACTTCTGATTATGTCCCCTTCTCAAGCGTTGGGGAACCCCTAGACGGCAGGGGTACTGTAGCCAATTGAGCCATTTATGGGGCAATTCCGGTTTTTTCCCGTGCTAGGGACCGCGTAGACCGCATGGGTGATGTAGCCAATCCGCGTGTTTATGGGCGAGTTCTGATGCCATCCCCGGCTGTCAAGCGTTGTGGACTCCCCAAACGGTGGGGAGGATGTAGGCAATCCGCGCTTTTTGGGGCCAACTCTCGTTTTGTCGCAAGCTCTAAAGCGTTGCGGACCTGTCAGAAGGCAAGGGGTGATGTAACCAATCCGCCCATTTACGGGCCAGTTCTGATTTTGCCCCCGGTGTCAAGCATTGGGGAACCCCAGATAGCAGATAGCAGGGGTGATGTAGCCATTCCACCCACTCAATAGTGACTTGTGCTTTTGTTGCCCGCTCTAAAGCGTTGGGGATCCCCCAAATTGGAGGGGTGATGTACCCCTTCCGCCTATTTCTAGGGCCACTTCTGACTTTGTCACCGACTCTAAAGCGTTGGGGATCCCCCAAACAGTATGGTTCATATAGCCAATTCGCCAATTTATGGGCCAATTTCGATTTTGTCCCCTGCTTTGACGCGTTTGGGAACCCCCAACCCGTAGGGACGATGTACCCAATCTGCCCATTTAATGGCCAACTCTGATTTTGCCCCGCGCTCTCAAGCATTCGGGATCCCCCAAGCGGCAGCGATGATGTCGCCAATCCGCCCATTTGTGGGCCACTTCTGATTTTGCCTCCCGCTTTGCAGCGTTTGGGACCCCCCAAACAATCGGGGCGATGTTTCCGATGGGCCCATTTATGGGCTATTTCTGATTTTGTCCCCAGCTCCAAAGTGTTGGCGGCCCCCTTGAAGGCATGGTTTCCTTCACTTTCCGAAGAGAGTATTGCTAGAGACAAGCAGGCTCTCGAATGCTTGGGACGATGCATTTGATGGTTGCGCTCCCGACCCTGAACCGTGGATGTGGCACAAGGCACAAGCCATCCATACCGCTCATTTTTTCTACGACGATGGTGGGTGCCTCTTTGTATGGCAAGGAACGCTCTCCTCCAAGCGTGGGCGCTCAGGCAGCTCATTGGCGCCTATAAGGCCGTGACTGAACATGTGCGCCAATGGAAGGACACGTTGGCAGCAATGGAGCATGGGGACCCTACTCCTTGGCCCATATTTGTGGGTTTCATTCGCCTTCGCGGCACTAGTGCCTCACATTGCATGTGTGGTACGTCCCCACGTATGGGTGTTTGTGAGGACATCGTGTTGTGGGACCTTCCACGTCCCGCTTGTGTATTCTTGGCGATATTTGGTTTCGAGACGTTATTAATTTTCAAAGGTTCGGCGCGGCGTAATGAAGAGGGGGGGCGCTTGGGACGAAAGGGGTTGGGTGGGGGTGGGGAGGGCGAGGTAAGGTCAAGGGACAGGGACCTTCCTTGGTCCTGCATGGCAAGGACGGTGACTCCGATGTTTTGTCGCACGACATTGTTGTTGCGGTTGCCACGGAGCCCCAAGACCTCATTGCGGTTCCGCGGACCTCATTGGTGCGCAGGATGAGAACCACGAGTGGCGTAGTGGGCAAAAAATATGGCATGTCTGTGCCTAAGTCGGCCACCTTACACTTGTGCCCAATGCAATTGCAAGCGGTGCTTGTGGTGCACACATTGTGGTTGGTGCGCTTTTTGTTTGACTACTACCGATTGTCCCGCCGCGGTGGGGTCACTTGCGACGCAGATTTTTGGGTTCACCATCCTGCCAATCAAGAGCCTACTACGCCCCCCACTGTTACACATGACAATGGTAGCGACACTGCACTGGTGGTAGGAACTCCTGCCCGCCCCAAAAAGCAGCGCAAGGTTCGCTCCCAGGCAGACACTTCTGTGACCACCACCACTCGCACCACGCGTTTTGCGCGTCTGAAGAGGCCCCCTTGTGCAAAGGATGGTGGGTATCTTTCTAAAGGAGATTCAACGACGAGAGGTACACAAAGAACGACCCCACCCCACTGCGCCGTCTTGAAGGCGCGGGTCTCCAAGAGGTCTTTTGCTGCACGGGAGAGGTGCTTGCGCCAAGGGCTTCATCAAAAGCCTTGGATGGGTGTGCCAACCCCAAGCATGTGGACAAGTGTGATCCCACGATGTCACCAAAGCCCCATTGGTGGTGGTGTTAGTTTTTGTTTTTTTCGACGAACAGCGATTGTTCCTCCGGTCCATTGGTTTATTTTAGGGGCAGCTGTTGAGCCCACCATTCATGTCTATTTGCCGGATACCAAGGGAAGTGACCTCTGCATGCGCCCCCTTGTTCAGCAACTTCGCGACAAAGGCATCCCGCTAACCGCCAAGCCTTTGAGTTTCCAACGCCTTGATGGTCAACCTGGACCTGCGGTTACCAATTCCGAAGTTTGCTGTAGCAATTGTTGCAGACGGACCCCGGTACCGATTTGGGCAAGTTCACTGCCGAACGAATGCCACTGACCTTTGTGACGCATGTTCAAGACAGTGCTCCCTAGGGCTATGCCCCTTTTTTCTCCTCCTCTCTCTCTGTTCTCACAACAACTAACATATTGCACACTGTGTTTTTACGTGCAGTGTATCCAATATTCATTGCTCCCCCCTCAATCCCTTCCACTCCTATTTCCTCTACTCATCAAAGCCGATAGACCCTAACCAACAAACTACTCTGTTCTACACATGCTACTTGCAGTGTATCCAATGCCCACCCATTGGTCTCCCCTCTTATCCCTGTTTTCATCCATCTTCGCCACAGCTCCATTGCCTTGCCCATGCTTGCAGTAGCCAAAATGTCCGTGGGAGTGGGTTTGCCTCCTTTTACATCTCCAAGTAGCAATGGTGGTCAGATTGTTTTTTTTTCCATCAGCATTCGCGCTGACACTTAAAAAAAACATTTCTGGGGTACACTCGCGGTGACAAAAATTATGCAAAAACATTTTATTTTTTTTAGTGTCACGCGAGTACACTCATGTGACACTTGTCAACACTTGCGTGGCACTTTGCCCTATGGGGGAGCACTTGACGCGGCGCACGCGCACGGCACGGAGATTTAGCCGTCTGGCCTAACCAAGCAGCTGCAGCTTCTGCCCCGGGGGCCCCTTGTCCAGGGGTTTTGAGCCTAGTCCGTGATACTCTTGAGTTTAGCTACCGCACCAAGTTGTTCCAGCAAACCGTCCATGCTTTGAGCGCCAAATTGTGCAAGATGGGGCGCTATACAAATGTCACTTGTTGCTCTTTGAAGAACCCGCCCTCGAAGCTAAGCCCCGGCGTGTGGTACCCAAGGGTTATCTCTCCTTAAGGGGCATTTTGGGAGGTGTGTCAAAGCTACCCCTTGCAGGTAAACATGTTGGAAAAGTAGCACGGCGCAGATACTTCCCCTATGTAGCCTCCATACATTCTTGCACTTGTGAGCTTTCCATTGCATAATTTGCGCCACCAGTGTGACCCATGACTTGTTTGGGTTTGCAATGACACTGATGGAGAGCATGCTTGTGTCCCTCCCTCAACCTAGGACAATGCCATCCCATGGTCCCCAGCAGTTACAACCCCACCTCTCCACAAAAAGGTGCACAGACATTGCACAAAAACTGATGGAGATGTGGCCCCTTCAACGCACACCACATGTTCTGGGCGCATCAAGCTACCGGCAACAAGCTAGAATGGTGGTGCTATTTCAGATAGAGACACCACCCTTGAGGAAAGCTTTGCAACCCATGACCCCACTCCACGACCCCTTCTTCAAGGTGAAGGAATCGTGGTTTCTACTCTCTATTTGGTTCATGGGTGCCCCCTCCCAGAAACTGTTCCAGGTGGTCTCCATACACAAGTTCGTGCCATGCCTAGAGGGTTGGGGTCTGTCTGTCTATCTTTTGTTGCAATGTGCCCCCCATCAACCCATACCAAACCCATGCAGCATACTCATTCAGCCTTTATGACACACCCTCCTACCCCCCCCCCCCCCGAAAACCTCTTCAGGGTGGTTGCAGATCAATGCAGCATAGAACCTGGTTTGTGCATTGCAGCACATTCCTCCATTTGGCTCTTTTATTGAAAAGGTCTAAATCTCTCAGGGCAGAAGTGTAGCCAAATATGAGCAACCATATTCTCCATCGCTCTGCAACGACTGTCGGTGGTGCTGCTGCTCCCACTGTTATCTGGGCAGGGGGATTATACAAGCTAGAATTTCTGCAATTCACATTCTGTATGCCATTTTTGTACGCAGTTTGTTCGGTGTTTTTAAGGATTTGTGCAGGTATACGTTAGGCATTGCCTTTGCAACCTGACGACCACGCCAGAAGATTTGGTTAATTGGTTTCCCATGGAAGTTGCAGAAGTGCTGAAGTACATACCGATGTCTGCATGCTCCCTGTGCTGTCCACACATCGCCGCTTGGTGTTTTGTGTCCACCAGGAAATAACAGCAACTATCTACAACCAAAGTCCACCAGAAAATAGCAGCAAGCACCCACTGTTTCTCATGAGCAATTACTGGGAACCGTACATAATTTGTTCGCTCATTTTTAAGAAGTGGCAGGGAGTTTGTTGCGACAGAATTTGTAGATTAATAATTTCCCCCGCATGGAATACCCCCCCACCCCCACTGCTGCTGCTGCTGCTCCTACCACTGCTGCTGCTTTTACGTGCTGGTTGTTTGGCTGCTTCATGTGTTGGGGTTGTTTCCTGTGCTGCGGTGGGATTGCCTCTCCCTTAATACACCCCTGTGCCTGCTGCAGGTACGATGCATACAACATGACAGAAGGTCTGCACAATGCATCTTCGGACGGCGTGCATTACAATGTGCCATCCCCCTGGACCGGCGTGTATTACAACATCGCCAGGGATTTGGTGGAGCAATTAAATCTGCCTTGCGGAGCACGAAAAGCAGTGATATCAAAACATGCCATCAAAGATGCTATGATGTATTTGGCCAGATCTGCGCGACATTGAAGAAAGCGCCCTCAATGCACGTGTTGCTGCTGTGAGGCTGCTCTTGTCTGATGGGAAGCAGGGCATTTTCAGAGCCCAGTTGGACCAAATCAGGCCTGCGGACCGATTTTGTGATAACAACCAACCCTTTGGCAAAGACAGTGGACCAATGGTGAAATCAAACTCGGGTTGTGGACCAAAGTGGACCAGTGGGGCGTCATTGGGTTGAATCTCTGCTTGGAATCATGAGGACGTGTCCAAACAACTCCATTGCAAACACTACCCCCACCACTTCA
Source organism: Eutreptiella sp. 'Long Island Sound 2002' (assembly GCA_964036045.1). Lineage (NCBI taxonomy): Eukaryota > Euglenozoa > Euglenophyceae > Eutreptiales > Eutreptiaceae > Eutreptiella > Eutreptiella sp. 'Long Island Sound 2002'. Next base: position 145,195,226 of record OZ038382.1, read on the forward strand.
CAGCCACACATGAAGACACCCAAGCCACGTCGCACCGCACTAACAGCTGCTCCCACCACTGGTCTTTGACCCGTGGAACATATTCTGGCGGCACTGAAAGATATTCCGGACCCCGCGGAATATCTACCGGACCACACGCAATGTACCCTGGACCACCCTCAATCCAGACACCCTGGCAGACATTTCGCACCAGTCAGAACACCACAATTTCAGCAACACCCAAACCATTTTACACCCACTCCGATGGCCACTACAGCGCGCCAGACTCACACCCTAATTTCCGACCAGCGCAACGCGTTTCATTTTTTGGTCGCCTACACTGTGGCACCCCCCGTCTGGAGAACTCGAGAGGGATAGAGCGGGAGGCTGACGGATGTATCACTGCAACTGTCACTGTCACAAGTACTGATTGTGCTGGAGTTAGCCAAATTTGGTCAGGGGTACAGGCGTACACATCGACGTGGCAGATCGAACTGAGGCGTCACGAAGCCGCAGATGTGCTCTATTCCGAACACACTGGGCCGGCGGGATGGATCCGACAACGTGGAGCTGCGAGAACCCGCCTGCCCTACCTCTCATACGTAATGGCGCATTGGAAGGAAAGTGGAGGAGATACCCCAGGGACACTGCTTCCTGCGCTGGCCTGACAACAAGCACCCGCGAACCATTTGAGGGGGATATCCCCCCGTGACTGAGAGTGGTGCAGCAATGTCCCGCAGAGCTCAGCTGCGCTGTGGATTGTGCCGGCCTGGCTGGTTAAGGCGGTGCCAGTGCCAGTGCCAGTGCCCATGCCAGTGCCGATGCCCATGCCCGTGTTGAGGATGATGGCCCATGCGGCCCATCCCCGACTGCACACTGGCTGCATTGTGGGTGCTGGTTGGACTGCAGAGTAAACAGAGGACGTCGAAGTGTGATTTGGTCGCAGAACCATCCGCACACTGCTGCTGTGGTGCTGCTGCGGTGAGCGTGGTGCCTGCACAGGAGGTGAGAGCATGCCTTGGAGGGTGTATGATCCTTCATGATGGCTGGTTGGTGGCTTTCTGCCCAGCGAACTCTGCTTTGGTGACCCCCGCTCCCATGCCACACAACATCCGCAGCCCCGGGGCTGTCAAACAAGGAGACCCGCCTGTCCCTCACGTGTGACGGAGTAGAAATCAAATCGTGTTTGACAATCACGCGACCAGATTTGGCAAGTGCCGAAGCGCCTTTGTCCAGCTGCCAAAAGGCGCGTGCTGCAACGTATGCCGCTCCCCCACTGTCTTGAACTGCGTTTGGCGTATTGTGCTGTGCCTAGTAACGCTGTTGGTGTAAACGCAAGCCCAGTACCTCGTCCTGCAGTTTCTGTGCACAAGTGCGGGACAGGTGCCATGCCTGAAGGTGTGGGGTCTGTTTGTCGTTGCAGTGTTCCTGTCCCACCACACTGTTTAGGGTCGTTGCTCATCGGTGCACCATAGACCTGGTTTGTACATGCAGCTGGTTCCCCCAGGCAGAAAGTTCATTGGGAAGGACTGAGTCTCTCAGTAATGTATTTTGCTTTATTTTCTTCCCATTCAGGTGCTTTTGAACTGCTGGAGCCAGGAAGTGCTGCGCTTTCGTGTTTCAAGTGGACCCAGTGAATAATGGCCTCCAGTCATTCCAGACTACCCACCCAACAGCTCACGCCCTGTGGCAGAACTTCGTGCAACACCAGCAGCTTCGGGTGGGTGATTTCCAATGAATGATGGATGAGGATCCGCCAACTAACGGGGGGAGGGTGGAAGGAGGTCCCAGCACACCGATATTTTTGTTCTCCAAAAGATCACTCCCAATGCAGAAAACGGGCCTCTACTCTCCTCCGTGGGATACTCACCCACCCGGCTTCTGCATGGAACAAAAGGCTTTAGTTATGCTTCTGCTCCGAGTGCTGAGGTGGCGATGGATTCCTGTGCGGTGGCAGCCTGTGCCGTGTTGATGCATTATGCACTGCTGCGATGTCCCGCTGGCGCATGTTTTGTGGAATGTGTGCATTCTTTTCAACCTTAGGGCTTTGAGACCCAACTGGATGTCAATGTTTTGTGAAAATAATTATCGGTCTCTGGTGCAGAAAATAGGCAAAAATTACCCAAAAAATGAAACAATTTTCCGGCCAATTATCTTTTCGACAAGAAAGTTTCGCAAAAAACCGCACAACCACTTAATTTGACCTTCAAAGAATGGGGAACCTGCCAGGGCATGTCGATCTTTCGTTGCGCGTTTTCAGCAGCTCTCAGCTGTGGAGCTCAAGCGGTCCAGGCCTGCCCAATCAGCCCCTGCTTCCCAAGCCTGCCCAACCGCATGTTGTTCTGTGGAGAGGAGTGCCATTACACCAAGGGCACGGGGCCTGCATTTCGTTGGCATGTGCCCATGGTCTGTCTTGCTGTGCCTAGGGGCAGGCCTACTAATTCTTGTGTTGCTGTGTATTTCTTGTGCTCACACACATTTTCGCATTTGTTTGCGGATGCGCACTTTCGATGTGCTCGATCCGGTTTTCAGGAAATCCCAGAGTCCAACCAACCCACAATTGTTTGCATGTGTGAAATGGATTGCAATCCCAGAATCCACAGGCCCCAAAGTACAAGTTTTGCACAAAACCATCCCAAACATTCATCTGAAAAAAATTAAAACAATTTAGCAAGTAACAAAGAAAACACAATGGAATGAAATAGTTGTTGACTCCGGCACCATTGTAAAAGTGCATTTGCGAAAAGCAACTCCGAACAATCATTTTTTGCCTGGCTTTTGGGTGCTTTTACCAAAATTTTGCAAAAATCCAATTGAATTGCTGATTGTGATGACATTGTGGAGTGCACAGTTGCTGCATGGGTCAATGTCCCCGCTTTTCTTTGAGCAGAAGGGTATTACTATCTTATTAGAGATCTGCCGGGCACTAATTTTTGTGGCAGAGGCTGCACGGCAGTCCTTCTACAGAAGCTACCAGGGCTTCAGTGGATGGTTCAGCCGTGTTTGACTGCATTACCTGAGTCAGGGTGTGACACACTTCGAATGTATGTCCGAGTCGCAATGTGCAGCCCGATGCACAGTGCACCTACCTGCCAACAATGCCTGTCCTGCTCAGATTGCACAGTACTGGTCACGCTCAGCCTGAGCCAAAATTGCGAATGCTATATCATTTTAACAAGTTGCTGGAAGCTGTTGTGTAATTTGCCATTTATTCCATTTCTGCCTCTTCCTGTGCTGATTGGTTTTGTCGGTGCGCTGTCGAAAATATGGTACACTAACTCTGTCTGATCACACCACTTTGCTCATAGCTGTGTGCGTACGACACATACGGGAACGGATTGTCAAAATGTTTTCACTTGGAATAGGGCTAAGTTCGGCTAAGGCAAGGTACCACTGGGACTGCGTCGTCTTTTTTTTTTTTCTGGTGACCCATTTCACTAATGCCCTGCCAATGGTCACTGAGTGATTTTTCATTCAACTCGAAGTACACAACCAACATGTAAGGCAGTTATGGTCTGTCAAGGAGTGCTCTTTGGATAATGCCATCATTAAGCGGCAAGAATGTATGTTTCACGGAGTTTTTCCACTAAGGCAAATGTACTGCATGTATCCTAATCATACCTTGTGTTTCACTTTGAAGAGTTAAGGGCGTGGCATATTGGACGGCGTATTCGTGAAGCCCATCATCACTTCTTCCACCCAGGAGTTCACACCTCTAGACGGTGGAGGGGGTACAGGGTGTTGCACACCTCTTGGCCCCTTGTGCTGCACTTGGACGTGTACTATGGCGTCATTGCCGATGGGGTACTAGCTCGGTTGGTCAAGTTCTTTCAGAACATTGCCATGCATTGTGATGTAGTACTACTCTGGCCGGTCTTGTCTTTCAAGGTCTTCATAGTGGTCATTAGGTGCGTACGTATGATCATGGTCCCTTCCGAGTCCTCGACAAGAATCTGTATCTCAGAGGATTGAGAGGGGGATCGTTCGTCGGGGAGACCTGCAGAGGTTGCGACTCCTACTGTCATCGGGTGCCATTTGGTCTTCTTTTTCACCTGTCCTTGGTTGATGCAAATGGCAGTGAGTGGCCTACGTGTCATCACAGCCCGCTGGTTGTGGGTCCCGTGCCTGTGTGAGAGCCAACTTGCACGTACCCATGTGGTATGGGTGGCGGCTCTGATCCGCGTCTACTTGGGGGTGTAAACCTGACATCCGAAGGTGTTGGCCTCCACCCGGGATAGGTAGTTTCACTTTTGCAGAAAAATGACCACAAACCCCAAACAAATCCTTTGATTTCCGAAAACACCAGTTTTCAACCAACACCGTTTTGGGGATTCCTCTTGTGACACCCCAACCTCCTCCAGGGTTTCACTGTCAACAGTGAAACCGTGGCGCAAGGACCGTGCTGTACTACACTCTAGGCTGTACGCAACCCTTTACGCCTGTCTACATAACCCCCTTGGGATGGTGGTGGTGGTTCATTTTGGGTGGGATGGATTATATGAGCACCTAGGTGTGCTTAATAGTGTAGGGTAGTTTCATTGTCAGGTGTGAAACTCTGCCGTGCTCCTGAGCATATGAAATGGTGTCAAGGATTGGAGCACATAGCTGTAGGAGCTCGATGAACGGAAGTAGTTTCACTCTTGACAGTGAAACTAGTTGTGATATTGCAGCGTGTGTGTGTGTACTGAGAAAACAGTAATAGGCGTCAAAGACTTTCACTGTTGACAGTGAAACTATTTCCCATACTGTGGTGTCCAAGGGTAAACAGGGAAAACGGGTAAAGTGAATTTTATTTTTGGAAGAGGCCTGTAAAAAACGGAACCGGAAATTTAGCCGGACTGTCGTCTGGTCCAATGGTTATCAACCTCGTCTCGTACCACTGGGGGCTGGGTTTGATTCCCAGTAGATCCCCCCTCCGAGCCACCATGTGGCATACCACACCATTACATGGTCACCCACTAGGCATGGTAAGTGCCTAGTTGCAACGGGGGTACACTACTAGTACTACCAAACCGGTGGTTTTTAGACATGTTTGTAGTATATAGTTGACCATGTAGTGAGACACCACATTTCTAGCCCTGGTGGTAGGAAAAGTACCTCACCAGGATTTGGAGGCATCAATAGAGTTGTACCAAGAAGCGTTTTGGAGGGCAAAGATAGTCTCCACGTTTCGCCTTTCTTTGGATGAACGAGTTTTCATGTTGCGTTCTTGCATCCTGCCGGTACTCTTGTGGGTTGCGCAAGTGTTTTACGCGCGAGAGGCAGTAGTTCATGAGATGAAGCTAGTGTACCACCTGATCCTAGGCACCAACAACTGGGAGTTGATGCTTCCTATTTTATCGAAGCCGCACTCAGAGGGTGGTTAGGCGCTGCTAGCCTCAGAGAGTTTCCTAATGCATCTGGCAGTGGCATCATTTGTGAGTATGTTACGGGAACCGCACAAGTTCCCGGTGAAAGCGGTGGAGGAGTTTCATCGATGGGCGACGTTATTGGGCTTTAGCCCCAACGTGGACACACTTTTGAATGTTCAACTAGGGATGGTGTGTATGCACATCAGGGCTCCGCTTCCGGGGCTGGTTAGCAAAGGCGCACTCTAGGGTCCAGCAAGTGGCACCGGAAATAGCCCCGCCTCAAGACAAGTCCAATCTTCCCCTGTGGCATTGTGTATATTTCGGCGATAATTTTCGGTGTACATACGACAACACCAAGTTGATCCGGAGAAGGTGTGATGACATGGGGGCAGTACCAGGCAATCGACAACCAAAGGCTTCTCAATTGTATGCCGCGCACGTGGAGGACGGTCTATTCGCGTGGGACCAGTGCAATGAATTCAATGAATCTCAAGAGGCTTTTGACCCGCCGGTAGTACACACCATAAGCAAGACGAAAGGTGGGCTACTCCGGTTCTATGCATAGCAACCAAGTGTCTATGGTCCGCGGCCAGCGGGAGTGTGGGAATTGTGGGCTACGGCAACACTGCTGCCCCATGCTAAAGTTTTTGTCCAAAAGGTGCTTTGCACGAAGTTGCTGGTCCACGAGCGGGTCCAAAAACGCTCGGGCACGGATAAGGGCCCAGATTGTGGGAGGACCGAAGGCATCAAACACGCCACGGTGGATTGCTCTATGTTCAAGGCGGTCTCGGCGGTTATTCAACACTTTTATGGGTCTCTCACGTGGTAGGATAAGGAGGTGACAATCAAGGAAGCATTGGAGTCAGTGAGCCAAGAGGGGTCGTTACAAACAGCTCAAGGTTTGGCAATCTAGTCTGCCAGACAAGCACGCCGGAGATACCGATGTGACGTGAAAGCGAGAGCCACAGCGATCTTTACTTCCACCCTGACGACATGGCTGCGAGTGCTGAGTGAGTGGCTCCCATTCTTTCACGGGATTGCAAGAATTAGTGGCACGAATTTCTTCGGTTCATGGAACGGCTCAGAGAAACGGGGATACAAACAAGGAGGGGAGATTTCCAGCCAACCACAGGGTTGAGCTCATGGTGGCTGTTGCACACAACCCCCTTCTCGCAAGTCAAGACACAAACACATGAGATAGAGCAAGCGGCCAAGAGGCCGCAGACAGCGAAACCCGAGGTTTTGCAGCAAGTCCGAGCTTTGATCACGGGTTTGATAAAGGATGGGTGGCGAATTGTCTACACGGATGGCTCCTCCAAAAAAAAAATGGGAAAAAAAAACAACAAAAGACCGAGCGGGCGGATTTGGGGTGTTTGCGCCAGATGATGACCAAGTACCCGAAGTCAGGTTTTAAGGCCATGGCCCAACCAAGTACAAGCAAACCAACAATGGGTCGGGATTGTGGGCATCGCTGGAGGCACTGCAAGGGTTTTGGGTACCCAAACTGGCTATCCTGGCGGACTCTTAGTTCCTGCAGCAAGGTGCCAATGGTAAAGCCTAGAATCGGAAGTCAAGGGGTTGGGCAACGGCGTCTGAGACCCTGAAAGCGAATGTGCCGGTGTGGGAACTCCTCTCACAAGAAATGAACAAACCGGGCAGACAAGTGCGGTGGGATGTCCCGGCGCACGTCAATGTGAATGGCAATGAGGTGGCCAATGGACTGGCAGTGGAGGGGATGTGCTCCAGCCCGCTGGGGTCTAGGAACGTACGACAAGACTTGGATTCTGAATCTAAGGTGGGGCTGCGGGGAGGATCAGTTTTAGACACGGCTGAAGTGATCTGGGAAGAGTTGGGCCTACAGCCCATGGACAGCGAAGAGCTAACAGGAGAAGCATTGGGTGTGACATCGACAGAAGGCTCACGCACTGACAGCGGTTGTTCAGAAAATTGTTCAGAGAATCATGAAGGGTGGAGGGGAGAAGGGCAATGTGACGGCCTATCATTAGACGATGGCCAGTGTAGCACGGATGTCAGTGACACTCAGCAGCGGCGTGCCAAATGCCACAGGGGTACTTTGGTAGGGTGGGGTGGTGGCTCTGCTCAATGCAGCTGTGTCATGCCACATTCCACAGCCAGCAAATGGCCCTTCTTTTGAGGTCTTATCAATGTCATTGATCGCCTAAAATAGTTGGACGTGGCCACATCCAGCGCCAGCAATTCAAGGTCAATTGGGTGCGGACCGAGGGAGCAGTGGCGACGGCCGAGAACGACCACAGGGCAAACATTGGCGATCTGCGAAGCTGGCATCAACAGAACGGGTTCATTACGGCTGCAGGCGGCCCAACGTTGATCAGTGAGTAGGATTCTCAGTGCTGGCTCGGCTCTATGGGGATGTGACAACCCAGCTTCACTATGTAGGACGCGTGAGGTGGATCGGGAAATAGAACACGCAACACCACCCCTTTGAAGTTAGGGCGATAGTGTAGCTAGCGGGTGGATCAAAGGACATGGTCATCAGGGCGAGCACAAGGAGGGGGGGGGGGGGGGCATTACCTTTGGATTTGTGGAAACCCGGGCGTGATAACCCAAATCAGAGGCATGATTTATGGAGCACATGCGGGGGTGGGGTCAAAGGCATACATCCATTTTTGCCTCTTGCGTTCGGAGCCCAGAGAGGCCGGTGAAATACCAGTGTGTGACTGTCATGAGAACCCAGTGGGCCATATGCCTCTCACAGCAGGGCGTGAGGCAACCTCGAGTGGTGCAGATGAGCAAGAGACTGAATCTGAGCCCCTATTGCCCTTCACCCGAGCCTTTACTTGAAGCGTGCTTGTTAATGAGCCCCGGTTATGCCACCTCTTGTGCCCTCGTTGGGTCTAACCCGTCATCGCAGTCCTTGGTACACTGGTACATGCCTAGTCTTCCACGGAGTATCGTCGGTGGTTTGAATCCCGAGGGGGGTGGGGAAGCACCGAACGCCCCGAAACCCCCCTTGTTTTTGTGGACGTGAGACACGGAGTTGCTTGAGGACTCACTAACGGCACAAGGGTCAAGTTGTTGTTTTGTTGTGATACGCTGCTGCTGGTGGCAAGGCACAGTGGTGGCTCTGCTGAACAAAATGTGTGATGCCACACCTCACATTGGACCTTCTCCCAGACGGGGTAATGGCTCGGGTACGGCCACACGGAGGAAACCAGTAACGACACCCCGCAAACAGAATGCTCAGCTCCGGCCGGCTAGCCATGGAGCCGTTGCTTTTGTTTTTGTGTGAATTACGGTAGAGAGAGTGAGCTCTCAGATGCAAGGTTTAAGACTAACTGGCACCTGTGGGAGGGGGTAGAGCTGACCCAGGCCGCCCATGAAACATTCGATAGCCGCCTTACGTGGTGACCTCAAGGCAACATTCGGGACTGGTCTAGTTTGTGCTGCAGTGCAGCAAGGCAAAACAATGAACTGAGAATGGTGGCTATGACCATATGCCTGTGTCACGGGGGTATATGCGAGCTCAGTACCAAAGCAAATTTCAAGAATCTTAAAGCTAATTAATTCCGAGGAAGTTGTGCGTCTAAAGTTACTTGTTCGCGGAAAATAATTTATTACGAAAAAAAATTAATTCCACGCGGACGATCAAAAAAGAGCACATAGTGACGCGGAATTCAACAAAATCGCAAAAAGTAAATTAACTCTTTGGGTTATGTTACATGTCGTCTTAGGTAAAGGTTCATAGGACCAGAGGGTTGCCCTCCAACCTCCTTTCCTCCCGTAGCACCTTTTGCGCCATGTTCACCGTGCAACATTTGTTCTCCGCGATTCCACACGACACGGCTGTGCAACGCTATGCCGCCCAAGGGGAACACGTGGCAACACACGAATTTGTCGTGGGCTTGTTACGACTGCCGTTTCTGCAGCACTGGAATTGGCTAGAGAGGAGGCACTGGAGGAGGAAACAACAGCATTCATTCAGAGAGGACCAAGAGATAACATCATGTGACCAGGGGGCACCGAGGAATAACCATATCCAACCAAAGACTGTAGGAAGTACCATATCCCTTTTTTTGTTGCAGCAACGCAAAGCCCGAAAAAATCGCAAAAAAAATTAATTGTAGGCAAACAGTTCAAATTTTTCATCGCGGAATTCGAAAAAATCGCAGAAAATTAATTAATTAATTTTTGACAACACATTTCGCGGATTCTTCCAATTCTTAAGATTCTCGGTATCCGTTGCTCATGGCCCTGATCACGTGCCGCCAAGTGATTTTTTTTGCCCCTTTCAATGACACCCAGTGCACTATTCTCAGTTGAGCACGGCAGGGATGATTTCGCGTCCGAGAGTGAACCACGCCTGGCAGGCATGCTGGGTCTCCAGTGGGTGAATTCTGTGGGGAGGGGGGGTGACTGCATGGTGCGCGCAGCAATGGACAGTGGGACAATGGACAACCTGTCCAGACTTGCCACTGCATGACTTTGACATTGACCTTGACTTTGTGATTTCGAGTCAACACCTTGCGATGTTGGATTTCAGCCGCAAACTTGGAGTGTCTACTGTTCGCCCCTGCAGCATGTGCGTACCATGCGCATACCGTGCAGCGGCTCCCTCTGGGTGCCACCAAAGTCTACACCCCTGCATGCTTGGAACTGGCAGTCGCTGATTTTGATTAAAAAAGGGTGTCCCCACGTCGGTGTCGGTAGTTCGACGAGTGCGGGGCTCTTGTCAATGCATGGGCTGAATTCAGCTGTGGCCAACCAACTAAACTGCTAGTCTCATGAAATATGCTGCATCTGTCCTGTACCTACATCTGCCCCTTTTTATGTGATAGACACTACCATGCTTTTGCCTGGTATCTGATGACACACTTGTGCCAGCCATTGTCCTGTGCCGTGGTACTTGGGCTGGCGTTGTGTAACTCAAGTACATCTGGTTCAGCACCTGGCCGCTGGTGTTTCACTGCTTTGCTCCCAAAGCATGTCGGAGACTGGGCCCTGTTTGGTACATCTGGTACATCTGCATGCACATTTGAGGCTTTTCTATGGCAATTGTGTGATGGCATCTTGCTCTGTCAATGCAGCTGTCATTGGGTGGGGATCAGATGTTCTCTTACCTTTGGCATGTCCCCTCTGCACACGAGGAAGAAGATAGAGATCATGTCCCGGTGAGTCAAGAAAGGAGACATTGTGGATATCCCCGTTGCATAGCGCCGAGGCGTTTGTTTTTCAGCTCTTGGCCGTTGTACATGGTGTTTTCAGTGGTTAGTGGATTCTTAGGTTCTGGTCCTCGGCAGTCCATTGGGATTTAACAAAGGGAAGCAGCTTTAAGGGTTCGTGCCATGTGTGTTTGATTTATGATTTGTGGTACATGTATTGTTGTGAAACATCCTTTTTACTACTTGCTCACTGTAAATAGGGGTTTCAACCTATGGGATGCTTGATGGGCAGCTGTGATGCCCCCCCTCTTTTGTCGTTCCTCACCCCCCTTGTTTTGTATCGTTCCCCAAGGGGTGCTGGGGTGTGCTAGGGACTGTTACCGTGCCAAGCCTGACTCAGATACTGCATCAAATTCCACCCGATGACAACGATAGTTCCGATGCCGAATGCGAGAATGGCTCCGACCACTCTTCTGGTGGTGATTCCCAAGGACCGAAGGGTGCCCCAGACCTAGAGAATGCGGCGGAAAGCAATCTCTCTAGCCAGACTTCTGTAGAAGAATGAATTCTGACATGGAGATCTGGAGAGATGATCACAATTGGGCAAAAACTGCCCATGGTTTTTGGGCCTGAGGCACAGTGATGGGAATAAAGTGTATTTCACAAGGGATGTTCCTGAAGAGTAGAAGAAGCTTACCCAACAGCTTGCTAGCCCCTGTTTCTGCCAAGCATCCTGCGAAAAGGGCCATCCAAGGGTGCTGCCCAAAGCATTCCTGTGCACAGTGGTGGCCACATTCAGGAGTTCAAGGTGAAGTGGAGCAGGACCAAGAAATGGCACACTGAGCGCATCACAGAGTGAGGTCCGTCACATTGATTTGCGGTGGAACAAATTCATGTTTTTCTTGTGCACATCCTTGCTCATGTGTTTCAGTGCAATTTCTGTGTACACAACTCTCTCACACACACACAACTGTTCATGTGTTTGTGTACAGTCATGGTGCTGTTCCCAGGGGGGCGGGCCGCGGGGGGGCGGGGGCTGTCACTCAGCAATTGTCCCGCAGGTATCTGGCCATGGAGCCCACCATGATAGCTGGGGGTTGTGGTCCAATGCGCGCTGGGGATGCGGCACCCAGTGGGCCAACCCTGGGGCCCTGCAGTGCACAGTGCTGGTGTGCCATGTCCATGAAGGTGCGCGCAATGCCCACGTGCACCACACGGAGAGGCGGAGTGATTGGGCCTCGGGCACACAGAAACGCAGGGAGACATGGAGTAGACAACCTGGACAGGAAGGAGAGTGGGCAGCAACAACCGTAAAACGATCCCACAACAACCAACGCGGACACAACACCACAAGGAACAACTGTCACAGCGGCTGTCAGAAAGTATTGACCCGACACAGCACGCAAAGGGAAGAACGGGTGACCTGTCCAGGCCCCGTAAAGAAACCGCAACCCGACAAAATGTCACACGGGGGGGCTGTCCCTGGGCAACTGTCCGGCAGCGGATAGCGGAGGGCCATGTACCATGGGTGGGGAACAACAAGGGGGGGGGGGGGGGCTGAGGGTATTTCAGATTTATTTTTTGTTTGTCCAGGCAGGGGCTACCTGGCCAGCCCAGTCCCCCTCCCAACTGTGCACTGGCCACTGCATTACATATTAAACCTGTGGCTGCAGCCTCAAGGGTTCCTGCTATTGTGTATTTGATGATAAAAGATTGGTGCATGCCCTGTGCATGAAACTGATACACTGGGGGTTCAAAATGTAATGTTGTGTTTCCTCACCCATGAGAACACTTTACGTCGGCATATTATTCCTCTCCGCCTCTCCCTGATGCGTTACAGGTTTTGTTGCCATTCGCTAGATGCAGATGCAGGTGCAGTAATGAGGATGAGGGACTAGCAACAGAATGATGCTGGTTGTGACAACAGGGTTCAAGCAGGACGTATTCACTGACTGCCCCTCGTGTGATTTGTGTGGTTCAGCAGTCAAAACAGCACTAGCCAAAGTAAATGGACGGTGTGTGCATTGTGGCATTGTCGTTTTTGGCTTTTTTGAAAGAGAGACATAGGACAGACGCCACGCAGGTGAGAATAGATGGCGACGGGATTGAGTGCATGACACACTAAGCATGATGGATAGACTGAAGAAATGCATGAAGCCAAGCCAGATAGTGGCGTCTGACTGCAGATGCACAGCCGAAAGGCATATAATGCTGGCTGGGAATCTGGGGAATGTTTTGTGAAACACCCGAGACAGACCAACATGTTATGGACCGTGGCGTGACCATAATTCTGCTCCCTGAAAGGGGCTGAACTCACGACTGGCAGATGAACAAACAGAATCGGTCGTTTTTTGCTTTTTGGGTGTGTAGTTATTTGACCTAGTGCCCATTTGCCCCGTTTTTCCGGGTACATGCCATGTGTTTATAGTTGTGTCTTGTGACCTCTGTGTGAAATGCCACCCATGATTAACAAACCGTGTGCCTAAGTTTCCGCGGGAATGAGAGGGGGCGCCTGACGCGGCGTGTGCACAGCGTAGAGATTTGGCCGTTTGGCACGGCCAAGCACCTGTATTTTAGCCTGTAGCCACTTCTGATTGAGTTTCTTGAACCTTCCAGTGCTGTTGAGGTGTTGTTTGAACACCCACACATGTGGGGATGAATTGATGGCACAAGCGGTGGGGTAATTGATTGTATTACGCCCTTGAACGTGCAATTTCTGAAGGAAGGAGGGGTGTTTACGCAATTCCTGTGGCCAACGGGTTTGCTCCAGACTATGTGTTAGTGTGTGGCGGGAGGTCGGGCCTGCGTGTGCCGACGTGTGGCCGGATGACATGCTTGTGTGTGCTGACATCTGGCAGAGTGCCTGGTCTGCGTGTGCCGACGTCTGGCAGATGTGCAGTGCAATTTTTTCGCCCCTGTGTATGTTTGAACACCTCACTGGTATAAGCCCCCCCCCCCCAGGGCAGTGCAAACGTCGGTACATACCAACACCTACACGCTGTACATAGCCAAAGCACACCAATACTGTTGCAGTGGAAATGATGATTGTGCCCCAAACGTCGGAACACTGCACCTGGGCCGCATACCAGACCGTTCGGAGGTGCCCGATATTGGCGTGTGCCGACGTCTGGAAGATGCGCCCACGTGTGCCGACGTGTGGTTTGACGCACACTCAGGTATAGTCTAGTTTGCTCTCCTGAGGAGTCATCTTGGGAGGGGGTGAAAATCGGGCTGGCCTGGATGTACTCACTGCAAAGGAGCAAGTGGCGCATGCACGGCACAAATGCTCCCCCTGAGAGAGGGACAATTTGCAACTTTGAGAGTGCGCCTAGCTCCGACCAGAACCATGTGCATGTTGCTGCCTTCACTTGTGCACAGAGTGTTATCTGCCCGTCGGCCCCTGGGCCTATGCGGATTCTGCGGGTGAATCAACTCGATGCCCAGGTCCTGGACGACCAGATTGCCGGGCTGCTGCAGCCGCATTGGGAACGCATCTTTGAGCGAATGGCGGGGCCCGACTTCATCGAGAAGTACGAGCCCGAGGTCAGTGCGACGCTGAAAGGGCTCATCTTCGCACTGTCACGCCTGTTCTGCCATCAGTCCTACGCTGACAAACTGCACAACCTCGTGTACCGCAACGAGTTCGCCGCTGCACGAGGGGGGCACGCGGCGGAAGGGTTCGCAGCGCGCGACACGCGGCCGCCCATCATGCAACAGTTGGCATGTGGGGTCACGGCCATCGGGCTGCACTACTTGTTCGCGAAGATCAACAAGCACTCGATTGAGCAGCAGTGGTCGGATCTGCCGGACACATCCCGGCGCAAGCGGCTCTGGCATGCGCTGAACCGCCTGGAGCCGTACCTCAAACTCATCGCCTGCGTCAACTTTCTGGTGTTTCTGGTGCACGGCCGGTACCGGAGCCTCTGGGACCGCCTTTTTGGGCTCCGGCTGGTGCTGGAGAAGCGGCACGTGCTGCGGCAGGTGAACTTCGATTACATGGACCAGCAGCTGGTGTGGCAGGGCGTGGCCCAGTTCCTGGCATTCGCCACCCCCTTCATCCGCCTGGGCACGGCGTGGGGGTGGCCGGGCCTGGGCAGTTGGCGGGGCACGCCCCGGGCCTTGTCAGCCGTGCCGGCCGCGCCTGAGACCTGCGCCATCTGCGCCGCCCCAATGGAGGTGCCCTACACGGCGCAGTGCGGTCATGCCTTCTGTTACTACTGCGTCCAGTCGCGCATGATGGCCCACGCCACGTATCGGTGCCCCATGTGCACGGCAGTGGTGGCGGAGGTGTGGAGGAAGCAGTCGTGAAGGGTCCGGGCCGTTCCGGGCTCCCGCGCGCACTGAGATCCCGGCGTGACCGGAGTTGTGCTCGGGTCTGTCCAGGAGGATCCGCCACCACGGGTCTTCTCGTGGCCCAGGGGAGAGAGCGGGTGATGAGGGGAGGCCTGTGCATACCCCCGGTACCCCAGGCGCCGGTTTCCAGTTTGACGTGTGCGACCGTCGGACAAACAGTGTTGACGAAGCCTCCGGAGGACTGACCGCTTTTCACGGATCCGTCCAACACACCTCACCTCTGGAACCACTTTACTTGGGGGCACGGCACTATGGCACAGGGTTGTGTGCCCCCCCACCCCTCCCCTCAACAGCAGTCCGATGCCCGCAGGTTAGGGAAGGTTTTAGGGCATGTGATCACGCTCCACGAGGCAATGGGATGCTGAAGGCGCCGCAATTAAGCGTACAAAACTCTGGAAAGACGGCGCATGTGTGGGAATGGCCTAACAAGAGGTGCAGGAAACTGAAAATCGACAAGGGAAAATGCAAAAAAGAAGGGCAATTTTGTTTGCATTTTGGTTGCCTGGGTTTTTGATACGTGATTTTGTGGCGCATACCCCGCCCTGCCTTGCTGGATGCAGTGTTGTAGATGCGCATTGTTGCCGTGTCTCTTCCGGACCGTGATTGCACGGTGGGTTGGTGGGTGGTGGGCGGCGGGTGGCAATGTTGCGCTTTCAGAGGTGATCCATTTGCGATCCTTAGCACATTCAGTATGCAGCAGTGGTTTGCACCAGCACCTTTGGGCCCCCTCAAGACGCGCGAAATCCATTCAGCATGGACCACCCAGGCACGTGGGAATGGCACCCGTGTCCACAAGCCATTGTGCTTCTCAGCAAAGCAGTCGCCGGGTATACACTGCACGCGACACGAAATGGAAGCCGGGTATAATCCCAATCCGTTCCACAAGTGGGCGTATGTTTTACACCACCGTATGGTTTAACTGATTTGGCCAAAATGGCTGAGACCCCTCCTCAGCACCTTCCTGGTACCGGCAGGGGAGTGGACGCCGTGGGAGCTGGATGCTGCAATTGTGAAACCGAAACCGCATTTTCACCCACGAAAGTGCATTCCTAGCCTTTCATACTGTGTGGTGTGCCAATTTAGCACACTGTGCGGCAGAGTACTCATGGCAGTGGCTATTCTGGGAGTCACTCCACTGCCCTTGTCAGTGCCTGTATGTGGTGCGTGCATGTGGTATTGTTGAGGCCTTGTTCCTTTCTGGGCTTTTGGATATGCCTCTCCACAGGGAAGGCCGGTTAGTGGTACAGGTAGATGTTGTGTGCCTAACCGGTCTCCAAGACTCCACCGTGTTACTCCCCGTAACAGACAGGGGCATCCCTTCTTGCTGGCAGGATCACCCTGGGCCACAACCTGCCGTTTCCTTGTTCCTTTTAAGATTCAAACCCGTTGATCACCAGCACGGCCTTTGTTATGCTGTGCATACACACAAGTTTGGGAATCCTGTCACTTAGAATCTTTTTTTATTTGATTCTTTGGGGGTGTGCACTGTCCCCCCCACCCCCCATCTCGCTACATATTGCGGAAGAGACACCAACTCACCTTGCCACGAACACCATGGAAGTTGGAATGGTGCGGGAGAGGCATCAGCGGCTACCAACCCGGCCCATGGATGCTGCAATTCAGGAATTGGGTACTGGGCCCGTATGAAATCAAAAAGACCAAGGATTCTGGGGACCGAGCGACGGAGTGGCTGATCCAGCAGCAGGGGGACTTGGTAGTGGCAAGCGTCGGGGACAATGAGATCAAGGTCTTCGCAGGGGCAGCACGATTGGAGCACCTATAGACGGAGGAGCTACTAGTGGCAATCAGGGCATACCATGAACGACGGGGCCTAACGGCCGATTTTCGGGGCAAGGCATTCCACAAGGCGGAGCCAGAGGCAGCCAAAGCAGGGCCTATTTAACTGGCAGGCGATCGACCCGTCAACAGTATGACGGGGAACATCGACAACGTTGAGGTGGCGGAACTAATGTAGATGCTTGCAGCAACGAAATTGCAAAACGAAAGACTCCGCATAACGGGGGCCGAGTTAGCGAAATTGTTGGCTAAAGAACTTCCATACACATGGCAGCAGTCCCTCATCGTGTCCCTAGGTGAATTCACCGTGACTGACAAGGAATGGTGCAACCACAGCCTGGCGAAGGCAGTGTGGTGAGTCATCCATGAGGAACTGTGAAACAAGCGATAGGGCCGAACGTCGGCGCTTTCCATCCACCAGCTAGGATTTGGAGACCAACAGATGACTAACGCAACGACAGGTTGCGGCCACCCGCTGGCAGGTTCAGCCTCCCGCTAGTAAGTTCGGCCTGCCACACCGGGCGATCGTGAATCGGCAGCACCGGTACGCACACTGTTAGAGTTGTGGTCAACGATGGCATTGGGCCCGCAACTGCCCCGCAACTGCAATCATGGGCACCCTCCACCAGCCCCAAGTTCAGGCGAAAATCAGCCAAGTGGGAGACCGTCCTCACCAGCAACAAGGGTTGGAGTTTTGACGTGACTGGCCCCCCACTTTTGGCATGCAGATGGTGGGAGGAAACCATTGAGAAATATTCCCATGTGGACCGCAAGGACAAGTGTCCCTCCTACAACAGGGCCAGCCCGGATGCATGGTTTACCAATGGGGGTGCCTCAAGCGCAGTGCGCGTGCAGTGCGCGTGCAGTGCACGTGCAACTATTTGGGCGTCTGGCCGTAGTAGAAACCCATACTTTGTTGTACTTTGGGCATCATTGTTGTTTGGTAGTAGATTTTGATGCATAGGGGATATGGCATTTTTGGATGTTCACCGTGGTTAGGGTTACGCACTCTAAGGGGTGCAGGGATGTTGTGACAACATATGCCTAATAGGATACAAAAGGATGTTTTTGGCAGCTTCTAGGTTTCCCTGGGGCCGGTCATGGCCCGTGTAAAAGACGCAAAATGACTATTTCTGCCAATAGTGGCTTACATGTGTGCATGGAGTGGTACACAACCTGCTTGTGCAGTTTTTCACCTTGTGTAGCTTAGAAATCAAAGTTTCCGAAACTTAGTTTTTTGATATTGTGGCCACTCAAAGTGATCATCCAAGCTATTAAAGCATGTTTTATGCAGTATTTATGTGTTTTTCACCGTATTTGGGCCTAAGGTAGATTCTCTGCAAGGTGGACTTGCCAAAGGCAATAGAATTTTAACGTATCGAGTTCTAATCCTTCCACTGACCTATCCATCCCACCCTCTCACATATGACGAGGGGATGCCAGCAATGACCTTGCATTAATGGGTTGATGCGCGACCTTGTGCTGCACAATCTTGTTTTGGTGCTTTATGTGCCGCTTTGCGGGGTCCAATGGGGTTATCCTAATATGGCATGCAGGGGTACGGTGTGCGCAGTGCACAAGCACTTGCAACATTAGGGCAATGTGGAGTGGCAAACGGGCAAGATTCGGAATTGAGGGAGCCTCACTGTGCAGGGCAAACTTGGGACTGTAGTAAAACCTAGCAAAAAAAAATTTTCTAAAAATTTTTTTTACTTGGTAACATTTTACAAGATTCACTAGTATTTACTAGGTATTGGGAACCTAGTAAAAAAAGTTTTTGTTTTTACTAGGTTTCAGAACCTAGTAAAAAAAGTTTTTTTACTAGGTTTCAGAACCTCCAAAAACAAAAGAACTACTTGCGCCCACTTGTGGGCCGGCCACCTTTGACTTTGTCCCCTTGTTTGGGGACCCCCGAGAACGCAGGGGTGACGTAGCACTTCCGCCCTTTTGTGGGCCACTTTTTTTTCGTCCCCTTGTATAGGGGACCCCCGAGAACGCAGCGGTGACGTAGCACTTCCACCCTCTTTTGGGCCCCCGAGAAGGTAGGGGTGGGGCAGCCACTTCTGATTTTGTTCCCCTATGTTGGGGATCCCCGAGAATGCAATTTTACCTCCCACTTTCTTTCCTTTTTTTTAACCCCCTCACTTTGTTGCGTGGCCCCTCGAGTTGGGGTTAGGGACTCACATTCCACGCTTTGTTGTGTGGCCCCTTGAGTTGGGGTTAGGGACTCACAATCCACACTTTGTTGCGTGGCCCCTCAATTTGGGGTTAGGGACTCACAATCCACGCTTTGTTGTGTGGCCCCTTGAGTTGGGGTTAGGGACTCACAATCCACGTTGTGTTGCGTGGCCGCTCGAGTTGGGGTTAGGGACTCACAATCCACGCTTTGTTGCGTGGCCGCTCGAGTTGGGGTTAGGGACTCACAATCCACGCTTTATTGCGTGGCCCGTCAAGTTGCGGTGAGGGACTCACAATCCACGCTTTGTTCGTGGCCCGTCAAGTTGGGGTTAGGGACTCACAATCCACGCTTTGTTGCGTGGCCCCGGGAGTTGGGGTTAGGGACTCACAATCCACGCTTTGTTGTGTGGCCCCTCGAGTTGGGGTGAGGGACTCACAATCCACGCTTTGTTCGTGGCCCGTCAAGTTGGGGTTAGGGACTCACAATCCATGCTTTGTTGTGTGGCCCCTTGAGTTGGGGTTAGGGACTCACAATCCACGCTTTGTTGTGTGGCCCCTCGAGTTGGGGTTAGGGACTCACAATGCACGCTTTGTTGCGTGGCCCCTCAAGTTGGGGTTAGGGACTCACAATCCATGCTTTGTTGTGTGGCCCCTTGAGTTGCGGTGAGGGACTCACAATGCACGCTTTGTTCGTGGCCCGTCAAGTTGGGGTTAGGGACTCACAATCCATGCTTTGTTGTGTGGCCCCTTGAGTTGGGTTTAGGGACTCACAATGCACGCTTTGTTCGTGGCCCGTCAAGTTGGGGTTAGGGACTCACAATCCACGCTTTGTTGTGTGGCCCCTCGAGTTGGGGTTAGGGACTCACAATCCACGCTTTGTTGCGTGGCCCCGGGAGTTGGGGTTAGGGACTCACAATCCATGCTTTGTTGTGTGGCCCCTTGAGTTGCGGTGAGGGACTCACAATCCACGCTTTGTTCGTGGCCCGTCAAGTTGGGGTTAGGGACTCACAATCCATGCTTTGTTGTGTGGCCCCTTGAGTTGGGTTTAGGGACTCACAATGCACGCTTTGTTGCTTGTGGGCAGTGCCATCGGAAAGTTCTTATGGTGCGTCTATTGCGAGGGTTGCATGTGGTGTTTGGAAGGTGAGGAGTGCGTTGCTCGCAAGTTTAAAGACAGAGATGAGTCGCGATGGGTCTTGCAAAAGTGGGAGGAGGAGGTTGAGGTTGGGAAGATCTTGCATCCCACGCAATCCCATGTTGAAACTACCCCCTCCTCCCCGTGTGCTTTGTCCCCCCCCTCTCCACAGCCAGATGGTGACAGCAGCCTCCCCGCGATTACGTCCGCAACTGCCTCTCCTACTAGCCCGCCTCTAGCCATGGAGGAAATGGACGACCATCCCAATGCTCCGACGGAGACTGTCCCCCCACCCCCATGCTCTAATGTCACCCCGCCATCAGAGACTGGAATGGTTAATACGAGGCCTGTTTGTGGAGATGACATCTTGGCCGCAGTGTGCCATGCCCTGACTAATGGCCTAGGCAGCCCTACGGCCTAATAGCAATATGTTGAGTCATTGCTCCCTGCCGAATGGGAACGACCACTTGACGTGATCATTCCAAGTTCCGGGTCTCAACAATATTGGCTGGATGCACGCCATTTGAGGGATATTTACTCAAAATCTTATGTCACGAAAATGCCAAGATTGTTGTGTATTACTGGTGGCTCACTCCGACAGCTTTGAGTGCGGACTGGGATGTTATGGGTGTGGTGTGGGTTGTGCGTGACTCATTGTGGAATGGGTCATCTGTGCCGTTGGGTCGTAGGTTGGTGTTGGCTGAGTCATGGGTGCTGCGTATTTTGAAAGCAGCGTCCCTTGATATGGTCTATGCCCGTCCCTTGCTTGCGGCGCAAATATATGATTCGTGCAATGAACATTGGCTGCTGCGCTTGTTGTTGGTTTCCCCAACACGCACGTTCTTGTGCCTCGTGCTCGATCCGCTGTGTAACAAACCGTACATAGCGGGTGCAAACACCGAGGAGTTGGCCATAGTCAACCTCATTGCCGAACGAGAAGGCATCGAGCCAAGGCCGCAGAAGAGGTGGGATAGGTTTTGGGTGAGTTTGGCAGTGTAGCTTTTGCTATAGCCCCCCTCTACTCCACCTTCCTACATCAAGAAGACGGTGTGAGCTGCCACCGTGCCTGCCTTCTGATGCTACATTGCCTTTTGTCTAGGCATGTTGTCAACGGTAGCATCCAACTTCCACAAGACAAATTGTGGTTGTTGCGTGAGATTGCACAGGCAACTTTGCACTTTCGCGATTCTCCGCATGCCGCCCCTCTTGAGACCACACCCAGTTGGGCCTTGGCACGGATGTATGCTAGGCCCCATTGTTCACCCAGCCGTTCGTCGTGCTTTTTTTGCGACGACACAGCCCACATCACGTGCCGTGAATGTGGAGTTTATCAGTGTGCCCTGCATGCTTGCGGTTTGTGTCCCTCGGAGATATGTGTGGCATTGCGCAACTGGAGAGTGCAATTTACTGCCACACTGGCATGCATTGTGTTGGCATTCGCCTTGGGTGACCGGCTTGTGGTTGACAAGCCGCCTTCTGTGGATGAGGTATGTCCAAAGGTGGTGATCCGTGGGAAGGAATCACCTCAAAGAGAGGTTGTTAGATCAAGCGCAGGCGCGGGCGTCATATACCCCCCTTTTTTGGGGTCATTCGCGTAGCATACCCCAAGGCATGATATTGGATGTCCAACCCCTTGTAAAATCATTATTTTGCCCAATGGATTTTTTGATTTTGAGGCCTCTACCCCCTAAAACTGGATATCACTTTTTTGAGGGGGGGGGTGGGGGGGGGGGGGTCAAAAGTTTTTGCTTAATAGGCTACAAGCAGTGGGGACACATGATGCTAGTACCACAGCCAGCGGTCCAATGGTAATGCAGCCGATGCCAGATTTGCAGGCGTCGGTTCGAATCCTGGTGTGCTCATTTTCGCCGCCGCTGGCGGCGGCGCCAAAGTGGCCATACTGGGGTTCGAACCGCCGACCACAGGGATGCCGGTCGGCTGCATTACCACTCGGCCACTGCTTGGATTGCGGCGAAGGGCCTCCCTGTTGCTTGGAGCCGCATCTGCCACTGACAAAAAACCCAAACTGTGTGTATCTGTCTGACTGCCTGCTTGCTGGCTCAGGGACTGATTGGCTGACTGTCAACCTCTCTTCGAGGTGCACTGCCGAAGGCAATAGAATTTTTTGTTCCGGGGCATTACCCCAAAGATGCCTCTGTGAAATTGGAGTATGACAAAAATCTCATTGAAGAGTTGGATACAAAGACCACGGGCGTGCTTCGCAACATGTGCAAGCACAACCCTCTGTCTGCGCAACCCACATACAAAGATAAGAAGGCAGACCTCATCTACAAGTGCATGTTTTGCGACTTCATATAAAGCACACGTGTGTGCACCTCATTTATGTATATTTATATATATTTATGATATAACAGCTCCTTCTTTTCTTGAGCCTCATTTTGTTTCTGCTGACCTTGCAACAAACGGTTTGGCCCGGGTGGGGCGCCACTTACACAAGTGGCCTGGAATAGACCAGGGTGCACCATGCCCTTAAACACAAATACCACCTACCGTTGACCCCCCCCCCCCCATAAACTTTGTGTTTTTTGTTCAAATTCGAGTCCAACTTTGTCACTACCTGGTAACCTAGTAAGGAAAATTTTTTTAATTTTTTGCTTTTTTTACCTAGTAAAAAAAAACTTTTTAAAACAAATTTTTACAAGGTTTTACTACATTTTACAAGGTTTCCCTACATTTTACTAGGTCTTACTCCGGCGCATACTAGGTTTCACCAAATGCCCGGCAAATTTTCAGGCCTGCACACCCTTGATGTACGCCATCCAACTCCTCCCTCCTTTCAGCACCCAATGTGGCAAGGCGTATGTGGCCACATCACCTCGCCGCTTTGGGGACCCCCATACAGCAGCGTTGCACAGCCACATGTGATCCCTGCTTTGGGGACCGAGACATGGCAGAGGCTCTGCAGCCCGCCTTCCCATCATCCGGTTCTCCTCTCCAAATTCAGTGCGATGTAAGCTGAAGGTTGCACTAGTCCCGTGGTCCACATGGCCCCGTGAATGCAGCTGGTTCCTCAAACGCTACTGGGCGATGTGTCCATACTGTTTGGTACTGTTTTGTGCGTCTTCGTGTCACTTTGCGGACATGCGTGTGGCATGTATCATGTGTGTGTGCGTGATTTGCGGGAGCCCAGGATATCAGTGAAATACAGAAATGTTGGGACATGTGCAGCTGGGCTGACATTTCCATGTCCTGCAGCTGTTGAGCTTCATTATGCTGGGGCCCAGCCCCAGCTGCAACATGTCATGACCGAAGATGATGCAGCAGCAGCGGCGCGATCAGCTCCTGCGTGTGAGGTATCCTGCCTGGTCTGTGTGCATTCATTATGACTTCCATGCTGGGGTGGCGGATGGGGTCCAAGTGCCGAGGTATGGACCGGAGAGATTCCGGAGCCAATGTGACTGTAAGGGCCCAGACCCGCCATGAATCTCTTGCCAACAGGTGCCTGTGGGTCATGCGTAAGTAAATACGGCTTTGTGGAAGCCCGTGATCCCCAGACTGTCGTTTTCACCGTACTTCAGCCGTGCTTGCGCAGGGGTGAGGGGGCGAGGAGTAGAGCACGGCCCCTTTTGGGTATGCAGGTGGGGGGAGGGGGGAATTGTGGTCCGCAATTTGCCGCAATTTACTGCAATTTTACCGCAACTTTTCAGCCTTGCCTCTGTTCAAAAATTCCACTTTTCCCCTGAGGAATTTTTTTTCACTCCCACTGCTATCACTAGGCACACTGTAACCACACGAGTTTGTTATGGCCCCAGTCCCACCCCTGTGCTTTGATGTTTACCCATTTGCCTGAGCCCTCGGCTCTGTCCTGCATGTCATTTCTGTGGTCCTGCGCTTTCTTGTTTTTGTGTGCCTGGAATTCTTACCATTCACCCAGAGCCCACCAGGAATTAATGGCAACCATCCAGAGACCACCAACAACTAACAGCAACCATGCAGAGACCCCAGGAAAGAACAGCATCCACACAGAAACCACCAGCCACCAGGAACTACCAGGACCTTGCAGCACCCATGCAGAGCCCATTTTGGGATGTTTCTGAAGACCGCAATTTTACCGCAATTTTACCACATTTTTTTCGGGGGGGGGGGGGCAATGCCCCCCCCAACAGTGGTATGAGGAGGCCAGAGCAGGCGTCGGGGAGCGTGGTAGCGACCGTTGAAGAGGTCTGGAGGGCTTTGTGGTATGTTGAAGGAATGGGAGCGTCCAGAACTGTTGCGGAATGTTGTAGAGGGGCTAGAGGCAGCCTGCACTTCGCACCCCCGCAGGCATGGTACACGGACTGGGCCGGGTGTAAAGGGCAGGACAGCCTGGCCGACATTGTTCAGCAAGATGCCGCCTTTGAAAGCCTGGATCAAGCCCAAAAGATGCGGGTTCTGCTGGCCCCACTGCACGCCAAGAAAGGTTTTCAGCGCAGTGACAAATGGAGGGCAGCCATTCAGGTCCACCCCATGTCTATGTGCCTTTACAATCGGCTCCCGGACCCGGTGATTGTTGCAGACCTGGGAGGAGCACCCACCCACCTTCCTGCGGAGTGTCAGAGTGGTTGGCATGCTTTGGCGCTTGCAGTCTGGAGGCCAGTTTGATGATGTTGTAGGGGAGAAGAAGTAAGGAGGGTGGAGTTCTTCGGCGGGAGGGGGCATAAAGGCTCAGTAACTTGTGTGTCATAGACATACCAGACCAGCAGCCAGAACCACAGTGCCACGTGAAGTGTTCATCACCCCAAATGAGACCTCTGCACTGTTGCAGCTGTGCATCATGATTGTGTCATAAAATCTCAGTAAGTATGCCGGTTGGTACTTCTGGATGTACACACTTGTTTGAGTTTTTAGAAATCAGTTGTTTCCATTGCTTGTTCCAAGCCACTGGGGAACAGTATTTTTATTGTGAGGGTGGTGCAGTTGTCTGTCTGCTCAGGTGTTTGGGGAGGTTTGCATGAAAATTTTCCCCCGATGAAATCTTGAGGGTGAGCCCTAGACCACTGACATGTGAGCAGCAGCAGTAGTTTTCATACTCCCAGAATTTATAACCCCCCCATTTGCTGAGAAACGGCAAAAAAAACTGTGAGCCAGTTGTAGTGGGAAAAAGTGGCTGGGCCATGCCTGTGAAGAATTGTTGCTGCTCATGATGACATTCTGCTTGAGACTGGTAGTCACTTTTGTTGACAAGATCTTTATTTGTGTTGCAATGCAAATGTGGGTGCTGAGGAAGGTATTATCTAGGCATGTGACCACCGTATGACCATTGTTTCCCTGGATTGTGGTTATGCCTGCGCAAGGAGGGGAGGGGGTTAAGGGCAGGTGCAAATGTGGGCTGCTGTGATGCCACTAAAAGTGGCCAGTGGGTCTTCCAAATGTCTTCCCCGAGATAGATCATGGGGCATTCTTCTCTGTCAACATGGTCTGGGGTGGTGAGGATTTGGAATAGGCGACATTTTTTTTGGGATTTTGGAAGGGCGAAATTTGGCACAACAACATTGTACCAAATTTCACCACGGCATTTAAGGACTGAAGACATTTATTAAGGTGTCGTGGTGGTCTCAAGGTTCCAAGGGGCTGAATTGTCCGACAGGTAATATCAGCGCCACATGTTGTTCAGCACCACATCATGGTCAAGGTTTGGACCCTGTTTTACTGAGTAGTAACAGGCTCCGGTGATAGTTGAGTTGTTACAGCATTGCATTCTGGAACCTAAGGTCCTTGCTTCAACTTCCTTGGTTCAATTTCCTGAACACAGTACTTTTGCCTGTGAGAATTTCGGTGTGTGCTTGTTCTTATGCCATGATCTGGAACTTTTATACCAAATTTGGCCAGTGTATTTAAGAATTGGTGCCAAATTTTCAATGCAACGAGTTTTGCCATTCCAAATTTTGCACGTTCCAGATTGTCACCCCCCCGGTATAGAAGTTTCCCATTGGTCTCCTTTTTTCATTTTACCACCATCCTGTGGCATCTCCTTGCAGAATGTGCAGTGTTCTGAAACTACAGGGAGGGGAGGGGACGAATTTACCACCGCCACCCGCCACCCAGAAATGCTGCACATTTGGTGATTTGAAGACCCCTGGCCATGTATTAACCCCCACCCCCCTATTATCAAGCATCAAAATTATATCAAGCACGCATGATAATATTTTACCCTGTGAAAATAATATCAAGCACAGAATTCTTGCAGCTCCCAACACACATTGCGTTGCACGATTGCACACTAACTCAGAACTGCCACAGGTTCAGCAACTTTAGCACCCTCATCAAATTCACCACCTGTTGAGAAATCAGAAACAGCAAAGTCCTCATCTTCTGTGTTGGTATCAAAGCAGTGCTAAACAACAAGTTGATCATGTTGCCGGGCCTCAAGTGCACTGGCCACAAAGGGTCCATGTCCTTTGAGGCCATGAAAAGGGGGAAGAAAGCTGTGTGCAAGATAAAACCAAGCACAAAATATTATCAACCGCTTAACATTACAGGGGGGGGGGGTCCCAGATCAGTGGTGGTGGTCACCCTCCAAACTTCACTGTCATGGAAATGACTGAATGTGAAGCATGCTGGGCCACCAACATGGGAGGAACCCCAAGGGGCAAAAACAGCACCTGTGAGCAGCAGAACCATTGGACCACTATCAGCTACCAAAAACAAATTTCCCCAGTGGGGACAAGCAGTGTATACAATCTACTTCTGACAACCCAAACCAATGCATACACCCGGAAGTACCAATCAGCACACTTACTCAGCCTTTATGGCCCCACACCACCCTCCTGTCTCCCACGACATTGTTTCCTCTCGCATAGGGTCTGAGGATGTGGCAAGGGGGCGTTGCCTTGGTGAGCACCAGAACAGAAATACTTAGCACAGAATCTTGTTTTTTGTATGGAGGATATATATCTCTCAGGGACATTCATAACATGCCAACGCGGAGCAAATTCATGTTTTTTCAGGGTTTTCTCAATTTTTTGTCCAAAGCACCAAAATTTCATTCCGTAGGGGGGGGTATGTGTATACTTTTGGAAATCTGTGAGAAAAGGCCGTTTCAGAAATGTATGGGTTAGGGGGGGGGGGGGTAGCTGGCCATATTTTTCAGTACTGAGGCCAAACTTTTCAGTCTTTCAGAGTTTTGACCCCCAGGCTGCTGCAAAGCCGGCATGCAAACATGCACTGAATATGTCACACTCGCGACCTGGTGACCTGCGTGTTTCACATTTTGCTCCAAATCGACGTCGATGCAGGTTGCCAGAAATTCATGTTGTGAAGCCTTGGTGGGGTGCGTCTTTTTATCCCAAAATTGCGCTGCAAAAGCAGCGGCCTCAGAAGCGGATAGAATCTGGTGTTCCTCGTGGTCACATGCAGGTTGCTGTGAACCGGCTGTATGAGGCTTTTTTGCCTGGCTGCCAGGCTCATGCACCTGCACCCACCTGACACCCCCAGAGCGAGCTCTTTTCCGCACCAAAGGTTTCTGTGGTGCATCGGGGGAGGCAACAGCACGTTGCGTGAATTTGTAGGCAGACATGGTGCGTGCCTATTAACAAAAGGGGGCAACAGGAAGCACACACATCGTCAGAAACGGACAAAAATCTCACACATGTTGTCAGCACAGCATGCAGACCTGGGGTGTTCCAAATAGCCCTTTTCAAGGGCTTTCCGACTGTATCCCACATACCCCTACCTTTCGGACACTCAGTGGACACAAATGAGGCAACAATGGATCCGAGCCCTGAAAACGCTCCGTGTTGGCATGATCAGTACCGTCCCAGAGATATATCTCTCTGGGACATCCGTTCTATGCCAACACGGAGCGTTTTCACATTTTTTCAGACTTTTCTCAACTTTTGGCGTAATGCACCAAAATGTCGTCACCTTGGGGGGGGTATGTGTATGCTTTTCGAAATCTGTGGGAAAACGCCGTTTCAGAAATGTATGGGTTGGGGGGGGTAGGTGGTCACAGTTTTGCGCACAGAGCTGTACAAGGGAGGACACACAGGGCACAGGCAATGGTCCAGGGATCACTCATTATTCCGAATCCGATTCGTTGTCATCGTTGCCCCTTTCTGCAAGGGCCGGGACTCCATTGGGGCACACATCCCCGTGCTTGTGACTGGGAACATATTTCTTCAGTTTTTCCCAATCCTGCAGCCTGCGTGGCTTCACTGGTACCCACCCTGTGTTCAGGGGCATGGCCCACAGGCCGTCAGTTGTGAGGTCCACATTTCGCTGTTTGGTGAGCTGGACCTTGCGCCATGGAATGGCCTCACTGTACCCTGATTTCACCCAGACAAAACCGGGGTGGGCCTCCAGGTTTTCAGGGTTAGGTGTCTTGCCAAAGTCCAACCACTTTATTTTCTCATCTCTGATCAAAACAGGCTTCTGCTGATGGTCCAGGTGGCTGCCTGAAGACTTACATGCACCGGCCAGCCACCTGGACACATTTTCATCGTCCGCTGAGCTGTTTTCAATGAAATCTGGGGCTTGAAATCTGCTTTGCCCCGCTTTGCAAACTGATCCGCCTCCTCCTTTTGGAGCCAGTGGATCCACACATTGTACGGTGACGCACGACGCCCACCGACAGGGGCCAGATGGACCCACTCAGTGCTGGGCCGGGCGGCATCGCTGAAGCGGTTCTCAGCCTGTGGCAGTGCCTGCAGAAATTTCTCAAATTTCCCTTTGATGGCTGAGGTCCGCCGTACATTGTCTGCTCCCTTTTTCCGGGGGCTTTTCATGGGACTCAGGGGGTTGGTAACGGCCGCGGCTGCTTTGGCTTTGGCCACAGACTCCACAACGATGCGACTAATTTTGAAATAATGCAAGAACTGTGTCTTGCAAGTTTGCCGACGCGACCCACGGTAGGGTACAAAGTACGTTGCCTGGTGCCCCCTTTTTCTGGTGTACTTCTGACGACCTGCGTGTTTCACAGGTCAGTCCGGCAGGTCAGTCCGGCGCGAGTCAGGCCGCCGCGTCACCTGCACCCAATTTTCACCCCCAGATCGCGCTCTTTTTCGCACCAAAGGTTTCAGTGGCGCATCAGGGGAAGCAACAACACGTTGTGTGAATTTGTATGAAGACATGGTGGCTGCCTGTTAGCAAAAATAGGCAGCAGGCAACACAGGCACTGTCCAAAGCGGAGAAAAATCTCAAACATGTCGTTAGCACAGCATGCAAACCTGGGGTGTTCCGAATAGCCCTTTTCAAGGGCTTTCCGAATATGCCCCACATACCCCCCCCAACCGGACACTCAGCGGGCACAAATGAGACCACAAAGGCACCAACCCCTGAAAACGCTCCGTGTTGGCATGAAACCGCACGTCCCAGAGAGAGAGAGATATATATATATATATATATATGTATCCTCTAATCTACACCCCTCTCCCATGCCGACGTTGCTATTTGTCTAGATGCCTCACAAGGAAAGTAGGGGTGTTACTCATGTGTGTGTTGTGGATAAGCGGAGAGGCGGACCCAATCTGCCACCTTTGCCGGGCACCTCCGAACGGTTGGCTATGCGGCCCAGGTGTGATCCGGCGGTTCGCACCGCCCCTCACCCCAATGCGGGGGAGGGTAGCATCGGCTTGGGTATTCGCAGCCGCACTGCGAACCTCAGGGGGGTGGGCTCCTGAGGCGGGCAAGGGGTTAGATTTACAACAGACACACATATATAGGGGAGGGGTTGAAAGGTTAGTGTGGACGTGTGGCCATTGAAACTCGGGTCGGTGGCTTTGGACCCCCCCGCCATCAAGGTACCGCCTACACCCCATTTGCACAACCCTTCTTCCCCCTCAAACAAAAGATGATTTGGCCCCTTGGGACACTTTGTAAGCAGTTGCCAAAAAAAATGGTTGCAGGCAAATGGGCCAGTGTGGAAGTGTGGCCATAGCAACTCGGGGCGGTGGCTTCGGACCACACCGCCATGAAGGTACATCACCCCTCCCTGCTTACACAGCACTTGCACAACCCTTCTTCTCCCTCAAACAAAAGATGGTCTGGTTCCTTGGGACACTTTGTAAACAGTTGCCAATAAAAATGGTTGTAGGCAAATGGGCTAGTGCGGACGGTGGCCATAGCAACTCGGGGCGGTGGCTTTGGACCACACCGCCATGAAGGTACATCACCCTCCCCGCTCACACCCCATTTGCACAACCCTTCTTCCCCCCCCCCCAAAAAAAGATGACTTGGTTCCTTGGGACACTACCTAAGCAGGTGCCAAAAAAAAGGTTGCGGGCAAATGGTCAGCATGGTACTCTTGGGAAACAAAAGTAATGTATGGCACGCGGTTTTAGAAGGTGGGCGGAGCCTCAGAGGGGTAAGCTGATGAGGCGGGCAAGGGATTAGTATAGACACACATAACGAGGTGGGGCGTTTCAAGGCAAGTGCGGTTGTATGGTGGCTTTGGACCACACGGACATGAAGGTAGATCACTACTCCCCCTCCCTCCATGCTTTCACAGCCCCTTGCAAAGAAAAGAGCTACCATCGGAGTGGAAGAGACGGGATGGGCTGTGGTAGGGGGGGTTAGCACGTTCGAGGGTGAGGGTTTTTTTTGCTTGGTTGTGTTATGGGGTCGGCAACGATGTGGAAATAGAATGTATTCGCCATTTGGGAAACTTGTGGGTCTCAGCCCCTACACCCATGCCCTCAGGGACAAGCTGTATCGACCACAACATGGAAGCTCATGTGGCATGCTTCCATCAAATCCATACAGTGTGTTGTGGAGTAGTTCATACTCCTTCCCGTCCCATTGCATTACGCATGGTGGACCAAAATGAAAGATGTACGTAGCACTCCGTTTGAAACGGCAGTCATCTACGTGGCGTCCTGCTGCTGCATTGTAGTTGTTGAAAACATTCCGCCAAATTGCATTGCCATCATGGAGATGGAGGGCAGTGAACATATCGGCTATGCCTGCGTGGAGCGGCAGTGTGTCCCCCCCTCCCTTGAAAATTTTTTGCGATGCGTTCATTTGCCACTTTGTTAGCGGTGTGTAGCGGGTTGCTAGGTCGTGCCACGCCAAGCCATTTCCGGTTGCAACTTCGACCGGTTCATTGAAAATAGTGTCCGGTGTGATGTCCATGGTGAATGAGTTGAGGAGTGGGATGTATTGCGAGTGTGAGTGGGAGTTGTAGTTTACGAGATTTTGTTCGATGGATGTAGTGATAGAAGAATGTGCATGGCACCACGTGCACAATGTGGGGGTGATTTGTGTTCCATGTTGGTGCGTGAAGGTGTTGCATGTTGCGGTGTGGGGGACGAGGCCGTACAAAAATGTCATGAGTGAAGCGCCCATAGCCATGTGTTGGCAATGTTTCAACATTGCCGGGTACAAGGCTTGGAAGAGGCCTAGTGTCAAAGTGTAGCGTTTGTTGCCTCTGGTGAGTGCACTTCGCATTTTGCGCGGGACATCGGTGAACAGTTCTAGTTCCCATGCATGTAGGGGTCGACATTGTACATTGCCATAGATTACGGGGTCAAGTGCCTCCTGAAAAGGGAACCCTTGCAGGTGTGCTGGTACTGGAAAGGCCAAGATGTTGGTGAAAATCCATGTGCAATCGGGATGTAGAAAGCGGCCCAATGTCGCAGGCACGGGGCAACCGAGCCGATTTGCCAGATCGGATTGGATGGGTGCCAAGATCTGTAGTTGTAGGAGTGTCGTTTGAAGGAAAACCTTATCCATTGGCATCCACGTACATATGACCCAGTCAGTTGTTGAATGGGGTGGTGCATCCGCCGTGAACTGGGGCAGTTCTTGTGCGGTATGTACGCGGGTCAGGGGGATAGGTTGCCCTGTTGCTACTGCAGCAAGTGCATCCATCAAGTGCTTAACTTGCTGGCGGTCCTTCCACTTTCCAATCTCACCCACGATGAACAGACCGTGCCTTGCTCGGGAACATGCCACGTACTGTCGTGCATTGGTAGCAAAAAACCCGGGATTTTCAGATGCAAGGGTTAGGATGACAATGTCCGCTTGTTTGCCCTGAAATCGTCCAGCCGTGTCAATGTGTGCCACCCCCGGGTGCGAACCAAACACCGCCTTATTCAAGCGGTTTTGTTCAAAGTGGTTGGCAAGTATTGCGATGGATTTGCCCTTTCACTGGTCTTGTCCCCAAGCAAGAATGTCTTGCACATATCGAGTTGATTTTGTGCAGAAAGACGATGTGGGGACGCGAGGGGTGAATGTTGCACAAGTGAGGTTGAACATTTCATTAACTGGCGTGTGTTCTTGGTCAATGGACGTGTCCACCAAGTGAATGCTTGTGTCTCCCGGCATAGGAGCAGTGGCGGTTTCGGGTGCATGTCCAATCATATGCCCACAGAACACAGTACTGACAAAGTTTGTGAGTACTTCGGTCATCCGATGCTGCTCCGTGATGATCGTGTGGGGAATGATGCCGGCTCTGCAAACATCAAGGCCACTAACCTGCGCAAGGTCGACCAGTTGGGCGATGTCGTCCTTGCTTATGCGGAGGGGTAGTGCCATATCTGAGCGCAAATGTGTGTGTGGCGGCAATTGCAACGGATCCCCCAAAAAAGTGGTATTCTGGGCACATGTTGTTAGTGCCACGGATTGTGGGAGGTTGGAGCGGCTTGCCTCATCCACGATGTGGTGGTGGAAGAACAGGGCTTGTAACTTTGGACTTAAGGAAAGGGCATTTGTGGTGAAAACGAACATGGCGTCGGACAGGACATCTTGCACTGTGCATCGCAGTTTCTTTGCGAGTGCATGTGCGCATAGTTTGTGATTGATGTTTCTCGTGGCCCGTTGCACTTTGGAGTAGAGGCGCACCACTGCCGGGGCAGTGAGACTGCTCTTTTCAGCCCAACTGGTACACAAGGCATCCACAAGCGCATTTGTGGGACCCGTGACTAGGGTGCAGTGGCCTGCTAGAAAGCGAGCCTCCATGATGGCCATTGCTACATGTGATTTACCGCAGCCTGCCGCCCCGGTTATTGAGCTAAACCTTACGGACATGCTTGTGTTGAAGGCGGCTGCCTGGGATGGCTCCAGATGGAGCCTTGATGCCACAAGCGGCAAGATGTCCGGTGGTACAGGGCTCTGTGCGATGTTCCCAAAGCCGGTCGCCATTATGTCCAAAAAGTGCAACGGGGCGCGCTTTTCGTTGAGGGCTTCTAGTATCCACTCATCCGGTAGCATATTGGGGACGTACGTGATGTCGTATTCACCGTTGGGGATCTTGTCATCGTCAAATTGCAGTCTCACAACATCCTCGTTAACGGTGATTGCTGCCCCCTCCCACACATTGCTGCCACTTGTGATGCGGAACCCGTCATCTTCAAGAAATTCCTGTCTTCCCCATTTCTCGATCCATGTCGTGCATCCCTCCATCGAGGAGGAAAATTTCAACACTTGTTGGGATTTGGTTGTGGCAGCAAGGTGGCTTGTGGCATCCATTGATGCGTGCTGTAAGCGGATAATGGATGGTAGGCTGAACTTTGGAGTGGTGGCCATTGTGTTTAACCCAAAGAGTGTGCAAAAGAACGAAGGTAACTCGGTTAAGAGTACACCTGTAGGTGCAGCATTCAGCTGGGTTCCACAATAATCACCTATGAATGAGAGCATGAACAAATGGGCCGCAACATCACGACCATTTGGTGTTTGTCGGACCGGCACAACTAAAAGTTGACTGTATTGGTAGCCTTTTTGAAATCCAGAATCACATATGAGCCATGTTCCGTTTTGGTGGGCGCGGGATCAATAGCTTTGGGAACGCGCATGATCCTCACATAGTGTTTGCTTTCGGTTCGTTTGGGTTCCTCATCGGTGGAGGTGTTGGCTGGATTGTGATTGAGCATCATTTCATTGGTATGGAGGATTGAGCCTATTGGAAGGAGGGGGGGGCCTTCATATTTGAGTGTGACCGAATTTGCATCTGCGGAACCCGTCACCCCGTTGTGCACAATGATGACTATTGATGCGGTGGTTTCATACATTGTGATTGGGATAGCTTGTTTGATTTCCATAGTCATTGAGCTTGGCAGCGATGGTTGTTTGTTGGGGGAGGTCATAAAGAGGCTTGTACGACGGATTTTGGGTTCCGGAGATTGTGGTACCTCTTGCCGTGGCGATTGTGATGGCGATGCCGCTGGTGTAGTTTGGCTCAGGGGTGTATTTTCCGTCACCTCGGAATGTTGTCGCTCAAGCTTGAATCCACACATCTTGCAGTCTCGGTGTTGTGTTTCTGGTTTTTGCGTTGCGCCGCGAATAAAATTGCACCCCCCACCATACTCATTCCAACACTTGAAGGTGTACCGGCCATCCCAGTCTTTGAGTTGACAGGGTACCCCACAAGAGCAATCGGGCCAGTCGTGTGGTACGTGCTTCGGGGGTTCTGTCCATTGGAAACTGCCTTGGTGACGATCTCCGGGCTTGCTCTCGGGACAGCATAGGAATTTTCGTTCGTAGTTCTGGTTGGATGTTCCGCTGACTTTCTCTTGTAGTGGTGTGTGGCAAACGGGGCATGTTGGAGGGTCCGACATTGTAGCAGTGCTTGTAGGACGCGTTGCGATGGAGATCGTTTGAGCCTTGATGAGTATTGAATGAAACGAAGGTAACTCGGTTAAGAGTACACCTGTATATGCAATACTCAACGAGGCTAGGCAAAAAAGCTGTAGATAGTGGAAATGAAGGTGGTCATGCTACCTAAAAGTCCTTTTGCATTGGATCCATATTCACTATCTTGTCCTCCTATGGGTTCCAACGGCGTGTGACGTTGTGACATGCAATGACGTGGTGCGACCCTTACGGGGGAGGTGCATATGTGTTGCAGCAATGGATGCGTCGTTTCGTTGAAGCCGATTTTGGCACGGATTACTTGTGGAACACACTGTTTGGCTCACGTTTGATGGCGTTGGACCAATGTTGTGATTGTGGACTGCCCTTTTTCCGACTTCTTTCTTTACCATGCGTAATGCACAAAGCAATGGCAACGAGTTTACAATGCAGCCTAACAAAGAAACGGGCACCGCAAGGCACGGAATAAGAACCCCCACCCACCGCGTCACCTCTTGCATGCTTACCCTGTAATATGTGCTGGCCGCATCACACCAGGACCTTGTGGGATGTATTTTTGATGGCATGGGAGGTGATTTCCTTATAGGCCTATTGTGGGAATGATTGAGGGTTGGTTAGTTGTTGTGTGGTTGCTGCTTGACACGTTCTTTTGGATGGGGTCCATGTCTTTGGTGGCACGGAAAATTCGGCGCATTGGTGGGGCAGCGTTCCTTTACATGTACAGCGGTCCACCATGTATGATGCACCACGAGACGGCATGGTGTATGCAATGCACCACAACAAAATGGTCGGACATGGAGAGAAAGATCTTTGTGTATTCAATGTGGACATTATTGGGGGCACCATACACTTTTTAGAGCGGGGTGGGCAATAAGAAGTGTCCCGAGGGGCCCGAAGGGCGGACTGGCTACTTAACCGCCGCTGTCGTGGGGATTGGGACCTTTTTAGAGTGGGGAAGAGGAACAGATATGGCCCACTGGTGGGCTGAGTGGCTACATAACCCTTGTTGTCTTGTCCCCAATGCTCAGCACGGGGACAAAATCAGAAATGGCCCACGTGGGCAAAGTGGCTATACCACCCCTGCCTTTCCCGGGGATCACCAGCTCTTCAAATCGCGGAAGAAAATCAGAAGTGCCCACGGGTGGGCAGCGGGGGTGTCTTGGGGGTACCCAATTCTTTAGAACGGGGAGAAAATTCTGCAGTGCCCCATTGGTGGGGTAACTGGCTACGCAAGTTTTGCCACCCGGGGGGTCCCCAACTCTTCGGAGGGGGCAGGGAAATCACAAACGCCCATTGGTGGGCAGAGTAGGCACATTATCTTTGCTGTCTGGGGGGTACCCAACTCTTTAGCGCGGGGAGGAAAATCCGAAGTGACCTACTGGTGGGCCGAGTGGTTACATAACCCCTGCAGTCTTGGGGGTTCCGCATTGTTTAGAGCGGGGAGGAATATCAAAAGTGGCCCAATGGTGGGCGAAGTGGCGAGACTACTCCTACCGTATGGGGGTCCCCAACTCATCACAGCGGAAAGGAAAATTTGACGTTGCCCACTTGGGGGCCCAATGCCTACGTAACTCCTGCCGTCTTGGGGGTCCCCACCTCTTCAGGGCGGGGAGGATTATTTGAGGTGCCCCATTGGTGAGTAGAGTGGCTACATAACCCCTGCTGTCCTGGGGGTCCCGAAACTCTTAAAAGCGTGGATGGAAATCGGAACTGCTCATTGTTGGGTGGAGTGGCTACATAACCCCTGCCGTCTTGGGGATCCCCAGCTCTTCACTGCGGGGTGGAAAATATGACGTGGGCTGGGTGGCTACAAAACCATTGCCGTCCAGGGGGTCCCGGACTCCTCAAAGTGGGGAGGGCAATCACACGTGCCCGTTGCTGGGCGGAATGGCTACATAACCCCTGCCGTCTTGGGGGTCCCCAACTCTGCAGAGCGGGGAGTAAAATCTGTGGTGGCCCATTGGTGGGCGGACTGGCTACATAACCCCTGCCGTCTAGGGGGTCCCCACCTCTTCAGAGCGGGGAGGACAATGTGTGGTGGCCCACGGGTGGGCGGAGTGGCTACATAACCCCTGCCGTCTCGGGGATCCCCAACTCTTTAGAGCAGGGATGAAAATGTGCGGTTGCCCATTGGTGGGCGGAGTGGCTACATAACCCCTGCCGTCTAGGGGGTCCCCAACGCCTCAGAGCGGGGGGGGAAATTAGAAGGGCCCATTGGTGGGCGGAGTGCCTACATACCCCCTACCATTTGAGGGCTCCCCAACTCTTCAAGGTGGGGAGGGAAATAAGGAGTGCTTATTGGTGGACGGAGTGCCTACATAACCCCTACCATCTCGGGGTCCTCAACTCGTCAGATTAGGGAGGGACATCAGAAGTGCCAATTGGTGGACGGAGTGTCTGCCTAACCCCAGCCGTCTAGGGGGCCCTCAACTCTTCATATCGGGGAAGGAAACCAGGAGTGCCCATTTGTGGGCGGAGTGCCTACATAACCCCTGCCGTCTCGGGGGTCCCCAACTCTTCAGAGCGGGGAGGGAAATCAGGAGTGCCCATTTGTGGGCGGAGTGGCTACATAACCCCTGCCTTCTAGGGGGTCCCCAATGCTCAGCACGGGGATCAAATTAGAAATGGCCCACATGTGGGCACACGGGCTACCTAACCCCTGCCGTCTCGGGGGCCCCCAGTGCTCAGCACGGGGACAGAATCAAAATTGGCCCACATGTGGGATTAGTGGCACCGTAGCGCATGCTGTCTTGGTGGTCCCCAATGCAAAGCACGGGGACAAGTTCAGAAATGACCCACATGTGGGTGCCGGGCACCTCCGAACTGTTTTGTATGCGGCCCAGGTGTAGTCCGAAGTTTCGCACCAGTCCTCAACTCTTCAGATTAGGGAGGGACATCAGAAGTGCCAATTGGTGGACGGAGTGTCTGCCTAACCCCTGCCGTCTAGGGGCCCCTCAACTCTTCACATCGGGGAAGGAAACCAGGAGTGCCCATTTGTGGGCGGAGTGGCTACATAACCCCTGCCGTCTCGGGGGTCCCCAACTCTTCAGAGCGGGGAGGGAAATCAGAAGTGCCCATTTGTGGGCGGAGTGGCTACATAACCCCTGCCTTCTAGGGGGTCCCCAATGCTCAGCACGGGGACAAAATTAGAAATGGCCCACATGTGGGCACACTGGCTACCTAACCCCTGCCGTCTCGGGGGCCCCCAATGCTCAGCACGGGGACAAAATCAGAATTGGCCCACATGTAGGCATTGTGGCACCGTAGCGCATGCCGTCTTGGTGGTCCCCAATGCAATGCACGGGGACAAGTTCAGAAATGACCCACATGTGGGTGTCGGGCACCTCCGAACTGTTGAGTATGCGGCCCAGGTGTAGTCCGACGTTTCGCACCGCCCCTACCCTGGAATAGGATAGGGTGTCATCGGCTTGGGTATTCGTTGATAGTGATATTGGAACCCTTAGGAGGGTCTTGCGACCGGCGATAATGGGGTGAGGGACCACCATGGGACATTATGGTTGCGCTTTTATTTAATTGCGGCAATTCGCGGGGGTGGTGCTAAACGGATGTAATTATTGGCAATTTACCGGCAAAAATGCTTACACGAACAGACACCTTGCCAACCAGGAACTGGACTTGGAGAAGAAACGAAGGTAACTCGATTAAGAGTACACCTGTTTTCCAAGTCCATTTGTAGAGCACATTGTGACGCATTAAGTGTTGCCATCATATCAACGGGCTAGACAAACAAATCTTTTGCCGCACCCAACACTTTGAATTTCTCGGTCGCCATTGGGTCGGTCCTATTCTTGTCCGGATGAAGAAGTAGAGATAAAGAGCGGTATTGCCCCTTTACTGCGGTTGCATCTTGGGCACCCAAGAAGTGCAAGGCATGTGCCTTTCGCCGGCGAAGACTGGTGTTCTCATATGTGATCCTTGTGGACCACTCGGTGATTTCTCTCTTCGTCAAAGCCAAATGATCCACCGGGGTACCGGCCGCTCGAGGACGTGACCGGGGGGGTTTTCTGTACAAATGAGGCTTAGTGTAGGAGAATGTCGCATGAGTTGGGCCAATTGCATGTCGATGATAACGGGTTTCACCGAGGTGGTTCCTGGGGGCAAGAGAACTTCGAGGAGGCACTGGACTGCCGCACTGGACAGCCACGCACATTCTGCAAGATGGACATTGTGCTCGATGGAATCATTTCTCTCATCGGGCCAAAATCCAATGCTGAAGTGGCAATTACGTGCATCCAAATGGGGGTAGTCACCAATGGAGGACGGAGGCGGAGCCACATGCGATGTAGTCGGGTACCGTTTGGGTGGACCCTCAATGTGGTCTTGCTTTCGAAGAATGCGCTCCCGGAAAACAGCCTTTGTACCACAAGTTGATAGTCCATGAGCCGCACACAAGGTCCGCAACTGAACAACGGACATTTGGCTCAAGACATCGGCACTAAAGACACGTGGCTTGTTGTTGCCATCTAACAACTGCACTCCAACGTTTGGTTGCTGAGATGTGCCATGAGGCCGTCCGCGCATACGTGGCTGCTCCGTTCCGTCCTCATTGAGGTCGTCAATGTCCAATGACAACTTGTCTCCTTGTAATTGTCTATCAATGTAAGACCACCATGGAAATGACACATACTGCAAGATGAGCAACATGTTCACTTTTAAAATGCGGGCATCCAAATTTTGGGGGAAATGAGATTTGGTGTGCCATGAGCGGCATACACACATGATCCCGGCAATGAGAGTGGATGTGAAGGTTCTACGTGGGTAAGGCGGAATGTGCTGAACGGGTTTGGGTGCCAAAACATTTGTTGCCAAAAACCAATTCCACAGCTGCACGTAGTAGGGGTCCACAAGGAATGCCTCACGGCGATAGTTCAGGATATATAGACCTTGCAGGGACCGTGCCCGTGACAATGCAACATATGCGTGTGCTGCGGCAAAGAAGGTTGCCATATCAATCCAGACAATCTGGTACGAGCAGCCTTGCGATCCGTGAACAGTACATGCATAGCCTGCGAGCATCGGAAATTGTAGTATTTTGACTTGCACGGATGGTCCGTACACGGGGATTATTTGTTGGAACCGACAAATAGGGTACTCCCTAGTGCGACCAATGGGGCACACAACGATAACATCATTGGACCATCGCTTGATAACAACCATCGTTGAGTTCACCAAACGACTCTGAATACTAACGTTGCGAATTAGCCGGGCTGGCATACCGGCGGCCACGAAAACCTGTTGTGGGAGCACGCGGCGATTGCGAGAATTGATGTAGTCGCACATGGCTTGATTGGTAGGAGCACCACCCATGTCCACATAGGTGGCATTGAAGGTCACAATATTAGATCCCAATTGTGCCATGAAGTGTTCGTTCCACCGATGCATAGCATTCCTGCGTCCCACTAGCATGGGGGCATCTTCGAGGTCTTGAAGCGAAACATCATTGTTTGGAGCGATGCGTTGCTGTAGGGTGAGATGATCATCATTGGTTTCCTCCCCAATGCGTACACGATTGAGCAGGTCAATGAATTGTCCATCGTCTTGGCGCATGACCTCCGTCAACACAAACGGCACAAAATGGTTCCGGAAGAGGGCACTATCAAAGATGTCGAGATCAACAGCGGGAAGCTGCAATGGGTCGCCAACAAGAAGCATTGTAATTCCTCCGAAAGGATTCCGCTTGTCCCGGCGCACCTTGTGTAGTATGTCATTCAACGTGTGGAGGAGCTTGTTCGACAAAAAGCGAGAACTCATCCACAATAATCATGTCAGCGTTACGAATCATCCACCAAAGAATTGTTCCCTCTTTGATTTGCCAATCAAGGTCCAATGACAATGAAAACAAGCTGTGGATGGTGCGGCCACCAACGTTGAGCGCTGCCACGCCACTAGCACCGCACACAAGTATTGAAAATCCGCATGCGCGTAGCTTGGCAATCAATAAACGGACGACATGAGACTTCCCAGTTCCTGCAACTCCTGTGAGAATGGCACACAACTGAGGTCGGCTACCCGCAGTGCTAGCCCGACAATGTGTCGATATATCTAGTACATCCTTCGGTTGTTGTTGTTGAAAGTGTGCCACAAAGATTTCAAAAACCATGCGTTGCCAATGATTTAGGGCATTCACCAAGGTATCGGCAGCTCCGGGGTCATCGGCATTCATAAACGCCTTCAACTCCTCAGCCAATTGGGGATCCATTTCCGCCTCATCAGCAACCACTGGTTCATCCTCACCGGCCCGATGCTTGTCAAGCTCATCCAAATCGGACATATAATTGTTGAAGAAGGCTGCGTCGATTATGTCCTCAGCTCGAAGGACTTCTGCAAGAAGACGCAACCGCTCAACGGAGTAACCTCGAGCCTGGGCGTTGTTCAGTGTTTCCCGTGCCTCTTCCTCATATCCTCGGAATAGACCACGAAGGATACACTCCTCCATGTAAGTTTTCGACACATTGTCCTTCGAAAAGAATCGCTGTTCGTGGTCTTCTTTCGTGAAGGGCTGGGAGAGGAGAATCTTTTGTAAGAAATACTTTTCGGCGTCCTCACCGTACGGAAGGTAGAAATTCCACCTTGGAATGGCAGTGCGCCGGCGCAATCTCCACTTATTGCCCATGTTGTCTTTAATTTCTCGCTCCATGCGCTCTGGAGGGGACGGCCACCAGTATGGGCGCTCCTTGCCATTGTCAGGAGGGTCGGCTTTATACCGATCACCGTCTACTGCGTCGTCGGAATCACTAGACAGAGATTCGTTTGCCATATCCTCTGCCGGATTGCTTGCCAAGGCGCTGGCGTCAGCGGGATTGCGCTGTGTACGACGGTAATATCGGTAGAAGTCAGGGTACTTCAGTTGCAAACCGTCCGGAAGTTCCAAATAGAAATCGTACCTATCTAGGTACCAAACATCCGTAGACGCGTCATCCTCCGGTAGATGTTTGCGGCGTTTCAAGCGCCCCAACTTAGGCCATGGATCCGTTGGAATCCATACAACCTCTCTACTACCCCTACACTGATGAATGCCGAGCAGCATCATTCCATTCTCCATGCGTCCCAAAGAACGTAGCTTCAGCAAGCGCTCAACGTCAGTGGCATTTGGTGACAGGTGCATTGGGACAGTCAATGATTTTGCAGCTTTGGTGAGATATTTCGCAAGGTACAACTCCCACCCCAAAGATGTGATCCGCTGCACATTGTTGTGGCATTGCAAACGTACTAGAAGACGACGATTGTGAGGTACCACACAAGCATCTTCTTGTTCCTGTCGGCGGTACAATAGGCGTACACCCTTAGTGTCCAACTCCTCCATATGTTGGGGAACCGTAAACGGATACCCTGACTTGCACTCCGTAGATACGCGCCCTTGGCCAATGTTGAAACATTTGTCTGGGTAACACTGGTGCACCATATTGCACTCCTTGTATAAACTCCGTAGATATGAAGTGAATTCCGGATCATAGCCATCACTTTCGCGGGGCATTGTAGCGCAGATGACATCATCCGGGATTGAATCTGGTTGGCACCAAACAACACCATGCAGGTGCACTCGGCCGCGCTCTTGATATTCAAAGCGGAACCAATAATCGCGAACCGTTCCAAATGGACCTCTCTTGCCAATCGCTAAGAACTCACGCTTGAAGATCTCGACCCGCTTATGAAATGCAACGCATGCCTCCATATCGTACCCGTCTTGAATTGGCTTGGTGGGCCTTGTGCCCTCCGGATATTGTCCAGGCCACACCGCACCTGCGCGACATCCCTTTTGAACTGCAGCTTGCAAATCAGCCCAATTGTCATTCATTGTCCAAGTAATGAATAGGTCTGCTTTTCCAAGCTCGCGGCTCATTGCAGTGAGGTCAA
This sequence comes from Eutreptiella sp. 'Long Island Sound 2002', assembly GCA_964036045.1. Lineage (NCBI taxonomy): Eukaryota > Euglenozoa > Euglenophyceae > Eutreptiales > Eutreptiaceae > Eutreptiella > Eutreptiella sp. 'Long Island Sound 2002'. The sequence goes on from OZ038382.1 coordinate 145,237,558, forward strand.
GATGCCGTGAGGCCCAATAGGATCGTGTCCCAACTAGCTTGGATGGGACATAAGTTCCATATCGATAGTATGGGTTGAGTTCCGCGGTACCTTGATCAACCCCTTCGCTTGCCAAATTCCGATTCATGGAATCAACACCATCGTGGTATGAAGCACGGGCCTTCTTATGTTCGTGTGCGGGGCGTGCTGATGATTGGCTTGGTTGGCTTGGGGACTGTGTGGATGATTCGGCACCTGCACAAGGAGTTGATTGGCTCGGCTGACTGGGTGATTGAGTGGATTGCGAAGAAGACTGTGCGTGATGTGATGAGTGTCGCTTTGGAGGGGGCTTGGGTCCTGCGGAGCTTTTAGCAGCACGCAGATGTTCCGCAGTGATATCCTCTGCGCGATCACCACGTTGCGCTTTGAAATTTTGCTGGTTCCAAATAAGTTGATTCTTCATCTCTTTACTCACTTGGAAGAAGGACCACCATCGGTCACGGCGCCAGCGCTCATCAAATGCAAGATACCGGCTACGGTAATACGCCGCACATCCAATGCCACACCCAACCTTGTATCCACCAACTCCACCAGGATACAAATCCGGCCAAACGCACGGTTCCAATTTGGGATCGTTGAAATGCAAATACGTGTCGTTCGCCAATGATTGTGCTGCAGCGGTAACGGTCCCCCCTGCACGTTGAAATGGTGCTTGATGCATGAATCCCACTCTGTCTTGGTGAGGGGCAAAATCGGGAATGATGTTCCGCGGTGCATCACACTCCACTGCCCAAGCCACATATTCGTCTTGTAGATGGTACTCCAGGCGTTTCCCGTACTTATCCTCAAAAAAACGTTGTGTCAACGTCCCCATTGTAGAAGCTGCATTCTGTAGGTAGCGGTACAATGTTTCATAATGCGCCAAAAACCGGGAATAAAAGGGGTGAATTTTCTTTAGCAACAGCAATGCTTGGTTCATTTGCCGCGTGTTTTGGGCACTATCCTTCGGCTTTTGATAATCGCGCAGCACATCTTCTTTCATGGTCATAAACCCATATAGTGCATTATAATGCTGGCTAGGCTTGCGGCCCACACCAACGGTCCCAATAGCATGGTGCCACTGTCGATGACGCAGATCCACGTGCTTAAGGGTATTTGAATACAAAGCACCCAACGCAATTTGCTGTTTTTGATATTCGGTGAGATTCGCAAGTTTGGTTGGCACCCTGTAATGTGTCGTGCCATCTAATTCGTACCCATAATTTATAGGATCGTACTTGGCTCGATACTTGCTGCAAACGAGGCATGCATACATACGATGTGGCGAATGCCACACCGGCGTATCATACACTTTGAAGGCGCCAATACTCGTGGGATGCAACCGAGGCGGAACGCGAAAAGGTGGTCCTTTGTATTGTACATAGTTGGCAAACAAGTCATTTCGGAACTCGAAGATCGCACTAGTAATCACATCTGTGGGTGGCACCCCAAAGAGGTTGGTGGTACGGACTGCACTATCATCTCGGGAAACAAGAAACCTGTGCGCACCAACCGGGCCCCAAAGTAGTTGACCACATCGATGGCAAAGGGCATCGAACAGTGGCGAGTACAAAACATCCAAACCATCAAGCCAATACTCTCGGACAGATTTCAAAGAAATGTGAGATGGCGGCTTGTGTTTCCGGCTGAAAAGCTCTTTCTTAGCGGCACCAACGACCCCCCGCGATCGAGGATGTGAAGCTTTGGCATGTTGCTTCTCCGGTGTATTGGCGTGTCCACCGACAATGCCCTTGTCGCGTTGCGACTCTGGCGTGTTTCTTGTACCCTTGGCGGCTTGCGCTTGCGGCGTGTTCGTTGTACCTCCAGTAGAACCCTTGGCAGCTTGTGCCGCAGAGGTGTTCCTTGCACCCTTGGCAGCTTGTGCCGCAGAGGTGTTCCTTGCACCCTTGGCAGCTTGTGCCGCAGAGGTGTTCGTTGTACCTCCAGTAGAACCCTTGGCAGCTTGTGCCGCAGAGGTGTTCCTTGCACCCTTGGCAGCTTGTGCCGCAGAGGTGTTCCTTGTACCTCCAGTAGAACCCTTGGCAGCTTGTGCCGCAGAGGTGTTCCTTGCACCCTTGGCGGCTTGCGCTTGTGCCGTGTTAAGACTTGCCATGGATGATGACTGCAGTCCACGCTTCGCTCGCTTGTTCAACCGCTTCATGAGAGTGTGCCGCATACTAGCATGGCGACGGCGAATGGTTGGTGGCGCAATTTGGGGGTGCTGCACAATGAAGTCCCCAACATCGAAGTCTACGTCGGCTTCCAAACATTGTTGCAGCTCTTGTTCCCAGCGATTGGACATGGAGAGTATGAACGTAACTCGGTTAAGAGTACACGTATATTCCAAATCCAACCGCGAAGAACAGAGCACACAATGAAAGAAAAGGGTCCTGTAGCAGAAGAAGTAGAGGGAAATGCAAATGTATTGGTACAATGCACATCTCACAACGCAGCACCACAGTACCCATGTTCCATGTCCCATTTCCCACTATCCCATGCCATGATGCCACAATCATGACCTACATGGTGTCACACTCATTACCTATTATGCTCGCCATGGTCCCATGTCCCTTGTCCCAAAATCCCATGATCCACCAATCATTACCTACATGATGCCCATTACCTATTATGCTCGCCATGGTCCCATGTCCCTTGTCCCAAAATCCCATGATCCACCAATCATTACCTACATGATGCAACAATCATTACTTACTATGGTCCCCTGTCCCGGCTTCTAAACATTATTGCAACCCTTGTTACCAGCAATTGGATTCGTCATGGAGGGTATGAACGTAACTCGATTAAGAGTACACGTATACTCCAAATCCAACCGCGCAGAACAGAGCACACAATGAAAGAGAAGGGTCCCGCAGCAGAAGAGGTAGAGGGAAAAAGTAACTAGGCTCTAGGATAGCCACCATACCATACCATCAGCACGCAACAAACGACTTTTGTATAGCGCCTTGTCTTGCGGAATCTGGCGCTCACAGCATGGACGGTTTGATCACCCCGGACTTTTTGATGAAAGAACCTAGTGCACAAGTTCAGCACGCAACAAACGACTTTTGTATAGCGCCTCGTCTTGCGGAATCTGGCGCTCATAGCATGGAGGATTTAATCACCCTGAACTTTTCGATGAAAGAACCTAGTGCACAAGTTCAGCACGCAACAAACGACTTTTGTATAGCGCCTCGTCTTGCGGAATCTGGCGCTCACAGCATGGAGGATTTGATCACCCCGGACTTTTTGATGAAAGAACCCGATGCACAAATTCAGCACGCAACAAACGACTTTTGTATAGCGCCTCGTCTTGCGGAATCTGGCGCTCATAGCATGGAGGATTTGATCACCTTGAACTTTTCGATGAAAGAACCTAGTGCACAAGGTCAGCACGCAACAAACGACTTTTGTATAGCGCCTCGTCTTGCGGAATCTGGCGCTCACAGCATGGAGGATTTGATCACTCCGGACTTTTCGATGAAAGAACCCGATGCACAAATTCAACACGCAACAAACGACTTTTGTATAGCGCCTCGTCTTGCGGAATCTGGCGCTCATAGCATGGAGGATTTGATCACCCTGAACTTTTCGATGAACGAACCTAGTGCACAAGTTCAGCACGCAACAAACGACTTTTGTATAGTGCCTCGTGTTGCGGAATCTGGCGCTCACAGCATGGACGGTTTGATCACCCCGGACTTTTTGATGAAAGAACCTAGTGCACAAGTTTAGCACGCAACAAACGACTTTTGTATAGCGCCTCGTCTTGCGGAATCTGGCGCTCATAGCATGGAGGATTTGATCACCCCGGACTTTTCGATAAAAGAACCTAGTGCACAAGTTCAGCACGCAACAAACGACTTTTGTATAGCGCCTCGTCTTGCGGAATTTGGCGCTCATAGCATGGAGGATTTGATCACCCTGAACTTTTCGATGAAAGGACCTAGTGCACAAGTTCAGCACGCAACAAACGACTTGTGTATAGCGCCTCGTCTTGCGGAATCTGGCGCTCACAGCATGGAGGATTTGATCACCCCGGAATTTTCGATGAAAGAACCCGATGCACAAATTCAACACGCAACAAACGACTTTTGTATAGCGCCTCGTCTTGCGGAATCTGGCGCTCATAGCATGGAGGATTTGATCACCCTGAAATTTTCGATGAACGAACCTAGTGCACAAGTTCAGCACGCAACAAACGACTTTTGTATAGCGCCTCGTCTTGCGGAATCTGGCGCTCACAGCATGGACGGTTTGATCACCCCGGACTTTTTGATGAAAGAACCTAGTGCACAAGTTCAGCACGCAACAAAGCACTTTTGTATAGCGCCTCGTCTCGCGGAATCTGGCGCTCATAGCATGGAGGATTTGATCACCCTGAACTTTTCGATGAACGAACCTAGTGCACAAATTCAGCACGCAACAAACGACTTTTGTATAGCGCCTCGTCTTGCGGAATCTGGCGCTCACAGCATGGACGGTTTGATCACCCCGGACTTTTTGATGAAAGAACCTAGTGCACAAGTTCAGCACGCAACAAACGACTTTTGTATAGCGCCTCGTCTCGCGGAATCTGGCGCTCATAGCATGGAGGATTTGATCACCCTGAACTTTTCCATGAACGAACCTAGTGCACAAATTCAGCACGCAACAAACGACTTTTGTATAGCGCCTCGTCTTGCGGAATCTGGCGCTCACAGCATGGACGGTTTGATCACCCCGGACTTTTTGATGAAAGAACCTAGTGCACAAGTTCAGCACGCAACAAACGACTTTTGTATAGCGCCTCGTCTTGCGGAATCTGGCGCTCATAGCATGGAGGATTTGATCACCCTGAACTTTTCGATGAAAGAACCTAGTGCACAAGTTCAGCACGCAACAAACGACTTTTGTATAGCGCCTCGTCTTGCGGAATCTGGCGCTCACAGCATGGAGGATTTGGTCAGCCCGGACTTTTCGATGAAAGAACCTAGTGACTTTTTGATGGTTGCCATTTTCCATGGGCCAAAATGCATCACCACGGGCTCAAAATGGGCTAAAAACACTTGTTTGAGCATCCAAAGGGGTCTAGGATCACTTTTGGAAAAACGCGTTTTTGACCCATTTTTGACGCATTTTTGGTCTTGAAACGGCCCATTTTCAAGGCATTTTGGGATTTTCCGTGGCCCAAAACGCACCACCACGGGCTCAAAACGGGCCAAAAACACGTGTTTAAGCATCCCAAGTGGTCCGGGAACAACTTTGGAAAAAATGATTTTTTTCGCCCCGGGGACCCTGGTGGACCCACCGTTGGCCCCCACTGTGCGTGGGCTGGCCGGCCCTCCGGCTGCACCAAGTGACCACTGGTACGGGGGTCTACGTGTCTCGTTGGGCGAGTCTGAGGCTTGGAAACCACAAAATGTGGGGGGTTGCGGGTGGACTAGGTGCCCTCGGAATTCGTTGTTGAGCCACGTAGCCCAAGATACGGCCCGTTCTTGGTTTCGGGGTGCTGGTGCACATTGCGCAGTTTTTGGGGCTTTTTGGCGCCTTTTTGGGCCGTTTCTCGGAGATATCGTGGAGTTAGAGGGCACCGAAGGTCCCTTGGTCACGAGAAAGGCAAGCCGCACGTGCATGAACGAACCTAGTGCACAAATTCAGCACGCAACAAACGACTTTTGTATAGCGCCTCGTCTCGCGGAATCTGGCGCTCATAGCATGGAGGATTTGATCACCCCGGACTTTTTGATGAAAGAACCTAGTGCACAAGTTCAGCACGCAACAAACGACTTTTGTATAGCGCCTCGTCTCGCGGAATCTGGCGCTCATAGCATGGAGGATTTGATCACCCTGAACTTTTCGATGAACGAACCCGATGCACAAATTCAGCACGCAACAAACGACTTTTGTATAGCGCCTCGTCTTGCGGAATCTGGCGCTCACAGCATGGACGGTTTGATCACCCCGGACTTTTTGATGAAAGAACCTAGTGCACAAGTTCAGCACGCAACAAACGACTTTTGTATAGCGCCTCGTCTTGCGGAATCTGGCGCTCATAGCATGGAGGATTTGATCACCCTGAACTTTTCGATGAAAGAACCTAGTGCACAAGTTCAGCACGCAACAAACGACTTTTGTATAGCGCCTCGTCTTGCGGAATCTGGCGCTCACAGCATGGAGGATTTGGTCAGCCCGGACTTTTCGATGAAAGAACCTAGTGACTTTTTGATGGTTGCCATTTTCCATGGGCCAAAATGCATCACCACGGGCTCAAAATGGGCTAAAAACACTTGTTTGAGCATCCAAAGGGGTCTAGGATCACTTTTGGAAAAACGCGTTTTTGACCCATTTTTGACGCATTTTTGGTCTTGAAACGGCCCATTTTCAAGGCATTTTGGGATTTTCCGTGGCCCAAAACGCACCACCACGGGCTCAAAACGGGCCAAAAACACGTGTTTAAGCATCCCAAGTGGTCCGGGAACAACTTTGGAAAAAATGATTTTTTTCGCCCCGGGGACCCTGGTGGACCCACCGTTGGCCCCCACTGTGCGTGGGCTGGCCGGCCCTCCGGCTGCACCAAGTGACCACTGGTACGGGGGTCTACGTGTCTCGTTGGGCGAGTCTGAGGCTTGGAAACCACAAAATGTGGGGGGTTGCGGGTGGACTAGGTGCCCTCGGAATTCGTTGTTGAGCCACGTAGCCCAAGATACGGCCCGTTCTTGGTTTCGGGGTGCTGGTGCACATTGCGCAGTTTTTGGGGCTTTTTGGCGCCTTTTTGGGCCGTTTCTCGGACATATCGTGGAGTTAGAGGGCACCGAAGGTCCCTTGGTCACGAGAAAGGCAAGCCGCACGTGCATGAACGAACCTAGTGCACAAATTCAGCACGCAACAAACGACTTTTGTATAGCGCCTCGTCTTGCGGAATCTGGCGCTCACAGCATGGACGGTTTGATCACCCCGGACTTTTTGATGAAAGAACCTAGTGCACAAGTTCAGCACGCAACAAACGACTTTTGTATAGCGCCTCGTCTTGCGGAATCTGGCGCTCATAGCATGGAGGATTTGATCACCCTGAACTTTTCGATGAAAGAACCTAGTGCACAAGTTCAGCACGCAACAAACGACTTTTGTATAGCGCCTCGTCTTGCGGAATCTGGCGCTCACAGCATGGAGGATTTGGTCAGCCCGGACTTTTCGATGAAAGAACCTAGTGACTTTTTGATGGTTGCCATTTTCCATGGGCCAAAATGCATCACCACGGGCTCAAAATGGGCTAAAAACACTTGTTTGAGCATCCAAAGGGGTCTAGGATCACTTTTGGAAAAACGCGTTTTTGACCCATTTTTGACGCATTTTTGGTCTTGAAACGGCCCATTTTCAAGGCATTTTGGGATTTTCCGTGGCCCAAAACGCACCACCACGGGCTCAAAACGGGCCAAAAACACGTGTTTAAGCATCCCAAGTGGTCCGGGAACAACTTTGGAAAAAATGATTTTTTTCGCCCCGGGGACCCTGGTGGACCCACCGTTGGCCCCCACTGTGCGTGGGCTGGCCGGCCCTCCGGCTGCACCAAGTGACCACTGGTACGGGGGTCTACGTGTCTCGTTGGGCGAGTCTGAGGCTTGGAAACCACAAAATGTGGGGGGTTGCGGGTGGACTAGGTGCCCTCGGAATTCGTTGTTGAGCCAGGTAGCCCAAGATACGGCCCGTTCTTGGTTTCGGGGTGCTGGTGCACATTGCGCAGTTTTTGGGGCTTTTTGGCGCCTTTTTGGGCCGTTTCTCGGAGATATCGTGGAGTTAGAGGGCACCGAAGGTCCCTTGGTCACGAGAAAGGCAAGCCGCACGTGCATGAACGAACCTAGTGCACAAATTCAGCACGCAACAAACGACTTTTGTATAGCGCCTCGTCTCGCGGAATCTGGCGCTCATAGCATGGAGGATTTGATCACCCCGGACTTTTTGATGAAAGAACCTAGTGCACAAGTTCAGCACGCAACAAACGACTTTTGTATAGCGCCTCGTCTCGCGGAATCTGGCGCTCATAGCATGGAGGATTTGATCACCCTGAACTTTTCGATGAACGAACCCGATGCACAAATTCAGCACGCAACAAACGACTTTTGTATAGCGCCTCGTCTTGCGGAATCTGGCGCTCACAGCATGGACGGTTTGATCACCCCGGACTTTTTGATGAAAGAACCTAGTGCACAAGTTCAGCACGCAACAAACGACTTTTGTATAGCGCCTCGTCTTGCGGAATCTGGCGCTCATAGCATGGAGGATTTGATCACCCTGAACTTTTCGATGAAAGAACCTAGTGCACAAGTTCAGCACGCAACAAACGACTTTTGTATAGCGCCTCGTCTTGCGGAATCTGGCGCTCACAGCATGGAGGATTTGGTCAGCCCGGACTTTTCGATGAAAGAACCTAGTGCACAAGTTCAGCACGCAACAAACGACTTTTGTATAGCGCCTCGTCTTGCGGAATCTGGCGCTCATAGCATGGAGGATTTGATCACCCTGAACTTTTCGATGAAAGAACCTAGTGCACAAGTTCAGCACGCAACAAACGACTTTTGTATAGCGCCTCGTCTTGCGGAATCTGGCGCTCACAGCATGGAGGATTTGGTCAGCCCGGACTTTTCGATGAAAGAACCTAGTGACTTTTTGATGGTTGCCATTTTCCATGGGCCAAAATGCATCACCACGGGCTCAAAATGGGCTAAAAACACTTGTTTGAGCATCCAAAGGGGTCTAGGATCACTTTTGGAAAAACGCGTTTTTGACCCATTTTTGACGCATTTTTGGTCTTGAAACGGCCCATTTTCAAGGCATTTTGGGATTTTCCGTGGCCCAAAACGCACCACCACGGGCTCAAAACGGGCCAAAAACACGTGTTTAAGCATCCCAAGTGGTCCGGGAACAACTTTGGAAAAAATGATTTTTTTCGCCCCGGGGACCCTGGTGGACCCACCGTTGGCCCCCACTGTGCGTGGGCTGGCCGGCCCTCCGGCTGCACCAAGTGACCACTGGTACGGGGGTCTACGTGTCTCGTTGGGCGAGTCTGAGGCTTGGAAACCACAAAATGTGGGGGGTTGCGGGTGGACTAGGTGCCCTCGGAATTCGTTGTTGAGCCACGTAGCCCAAGATACGGCCCGTTCTTGGTTTCGGGGTGCTGGTGCACATTGCGCAGTTTTTGGGGCTTTTTGGCGCCTTTTTGGGCCGTTTCTCGGACATATCGTGGAGTTAGAGGGCACCGAAGGTCCCTTGGTCACGAGAAAGGCAAGCCGCACGTGCAGTGTAGCAGCCGTTTGCCTTCGTTTGGCTGTTTTGAACCCTTACTAGGGCTGTTTTGGGCGAAAAATGGCTGTTTTCGGCCCAAAACTGCGCAGTTTTGGGAGGGCACCTCCCGACTTGGCGCCCCCGCCCCGGGCCGCCAGCGGTGAGTTTTTGGCTCAAAACTTGGATTTGGCAAGGCCACCACCTAGGCTCTAGGATGGCTAAAGTAGAGTTAGGCCCGAGGCGTTGGGAAGGTGCAATGGCTGAAACGGCACGGAGACGTGTTGCTTGTTGCTTGTTGTTGCTTGTTGTTAGCTAAATTTAAGGGGAGAGGGGTGTAGTAATATATGGTGTACAGCAGTTGGAACCTCTGCTTGATTCCTTTGCTGCCATTTTGTTGACATGCTTTCCCTGCTGTGGAATCTGCTAGCACAGCCAGATTCCCTGCTGTGGGATGCTTGTCAGTTTGAACCCCTCACCTCTGTTTGGACGCCTTGTGAACAGCCGAGGACATGGTGATCCACTGGACCGGTTCTTTGCCATTGTGTCCAGTGATGGTACCAACCCCCAACAGGGGTGTCACTTGGCAACTTGGGGTTGTGCACAGGGTGTGAGGGTGGGGGGTGACAAAGAGCCGGGGCACCAAGCTTGCGCTGAACGTAGATTCCAACGCCCAGCTGCCACCACCCAGACAGTGCGGCCGGAGCCTTGGTGGCCTTGCATCACCACTTTGAAGCTCCAGCCTCCATGCAACCCTCCGCCCTCTTCATGTGCAAGTGCCCCTCGCAGTTGAAGACTGTGGGGTAGTTTCCGGCGTGCAAAATTTTGCATGCACTGCAAAGTTTTGTATGTCGGCAACTACCCCTACCCTAGTTTTGGGCTTTTTCCACAATGCCAGAGCAATAGTAATACTGCCTGGCCAGTGCATGTGTTGTTTAGGGGTTGGGGCCCATACCGCAAGGATGACCCAGTCTACAGGCCTGTGTGGGCGGAATTGCAACGCCATAAGTTTGTTTGGGATGTGGATGATGCACACCTAGTGGATTGACAACCAGGAGGGATAACAATGAGAGTTTTCCTTTCACTGAGACGACCCCTTATGGAACAGGCCTTTGGGCCGGTACTTAACCGCCAATCCTGTTCATTGAGCATTTGTTCATTAATCACTGACTGCAGGTGATGGTTCATGCATCTTCTCCTCACCAGCAACAAATTTCAAATGGATGTATTACTGGATGATTTAAAATTTTGTTGCATGTAGTGCCTTGGTTGCTTTCTCCAGGCCGATGTGGACAAGTATCCATCAATGAGTTTTGTTAGGTGAAGGTCCCCCCGCCCCCCATGACGCTTTCACCTGAAGCAGGTCTCAACCCCCTGGTGACATCTCATTCGCCTCCTCAACTCACTTCGGACGGCCAACGCTTCTATTTCGGTTGAATACTTCAGAGGTTGGATAGCCATCATGGCTCTTTGGGACCCCACATTGTAGTGCATCTGCATCTAAAAGCCCCAACCAGCTGCCTGATGCACATATCCAATTAGTGTTGACCCGCTTTCTTCGGTACAGTGTGGTTTGGCGGACCATGATGGTTGGGTGAAGGCCATCAGCCAGCTCCTGTGCGATACCAAGGATACGCATGTGCTGACATATCATCCTGACAAATGTCCATTGCTGTGGCACACCGCGGCAGAAATTAAAAAAGCAAGTATGGCTGCATGGCAATGGTTTGAGGAATGGGAACAGGGAATGCCGTGGACAAAGACGGTACGCGTGGAACTTGCAACCCCCCCCCCCCCTCCGACCACCTCTGTGTAATACTTGGTGAGCCGTCCCCCCATGGCCGTGGATTACGTTTCCCACATCAGTGGTGGTGAGCACCCTCCAAATTTCACTGTGTTGGGGAAGAATGTGAAGCATGCCGGCGCTGGCGTCCCGCCATTGGCCAAAGGGCTGAAGCAGCACCAGTGAGCATAGGGATAACTGTCCTACTCTCATCTATCAACAGCGTGTTTGCCACCGTCTGTGGACGAACAATGTGGAAGGTTTCCTCCTCCAAACCCGAACCAATGCACCCAGAAGTACCCACTGGCACATTTGCTGAGCCTTTATGACACCCCCCCCTCCGCTGGCAATTTGCTGCCTTCAGTCTGTGCAGTGGTTGGATTGACTCATGGCCTGATGTCCGACAAATCCTCTACTGAATGATACCACAGAGCCACGTTTTGGTATTGGCTTGTGAGCAATGCTTTGAACCCCAGCAACTAAGTGAAGGCACTCTGAAGGGGTACCAGAAGCAGAATATTGTCGTGCGCCAGAGCAGGGGATTGGATTTACAGGTGTGGGGCTTGTGCCACGAGGCTGTGGCAACTGCAAAGTGGCAAGAACTGGACTGCCGGTGCGACTGAATTGTGGGGCTGTGGCCTCTAAGTGAAATTGATGGCTGGGGCTGTGCCACCAATGGTATAGCGGCTGGGCACGTCTGCAAACAGCATCACTTATATTACATCTTTGAAGGAAGGCGGCCATCCAAGGAATGAATGGGTTTGGTAAACGGCGTCAGTCCTGCTGAGGTTCCGTCCGCGTCCTTCTGCCTCATGCAGTCCAGTCCGCCTTCCAGACTGCATTGGCAATGGGTGTCGTCACCAGCTCTGTGCTGCAGAACAAACCCGCAAAAAGTTTCCCATTCACACTGCGTTTCGAAGGTTCATTGTGGTGGACACTGAACGTGTGTGCAGTCTGACCACAAGCGCACGCCAGCGCACATGGGCGGTTCTGCGAGGCTGTGGTCCCGCAATCTTTGATTTGTCATCTTGTCATGCGCAGGCCGATCGTTTGGAATGGATATGGGACACGGAACAGTGCACGCATTTTTGGTGACATGGTCTGGCGAGCCTCAAAGATGCTGTTTGCAGACGTGCCCAGCCGCTTTTCCACTGGTGGCACAGCCCCCGCCATAAATTCACTTACAAATCTGTCGCACCGGCAGTCCAGTCCGGTTCTTGCCACTGTGCGGTCGTCACAGCCTCGTGGCGCAAGCCCCACACCTGTAAGTCCAATCCCCTGGGGGGGCGCAAAAAAAATTCGCGGTATCACTGTTTTTTCGTACCCCTCCCCCCTAGGGGGGGTACGGCCCGAAAAAAAATATCCCACCCCTATGTGTAAAAAAGTTTCGCAACCCCAATTTTTTTCTAAAGAACACCACTAGTTGCTTTTTCATATTGTGTAAGCGTAGCCTACGTGATGCTTTGAGGACCCCAAACATTCCCTATTTTGCCGGCACAAATTTGGTACCCCTACATATCCCTGTTGGCCCAAATTTCAGCCACCACAAAGCGAGGGTGTTGGCCGTGGGGCCCCAAGAGTTTTGGCTTGGGGTAAAATTGGTCAAAATGACCTTCCAATTTTTCTAGGAATAATAGCAATAGCACAGGTAGCAAACTAGGTGTGGCATAGGTGAGGGTTCGGCCCTGCGCAGGGGAACGCATCGCCCCGCACAATGAACATGAGGGGATGTGACCAGTCAATGCAATCGCGCAGAGCGTTGCGCGATTGCACGTAATTGAACCAAGAAGCGATGGGCCACGAGCGGCCTGACGAAGGCGGGCTACCGGCGGCTCTGCGTATTCCCGTATGGCGGCGTCCTCCGCGGCACGCACCACTTTGTGGCCACCCTCCACGGTGGCTTGCTCCCACGGTGCCTTGCAATGAGGGGAGGATACCAACCATTGGGCCAATAGGTGGCCCACTCGCGCATCCCATAGGTTGGCCGCCCCGCTCAAGTGAACCAATGTCGCCGAGAGCTCCGCAATCACATCCCGCCCATAGAGCGGTGCCGTGCGCGCGCTCATACTGGTGGCCCCAAAGAAGAAACAACAAAGTGAAGGGCTATACAAACAGCGGTATGCCCGGGGCACAAATACCAAAGGGTCATCAAACAAACCTCCCCCATGGCAAATGAAGCACACTAGGGTGTACCGTCAGGGATGCACAACATGCCTTATGTTGTACCATTAGCTCAGAAACAAACGTTCCAAAAAGAAAATTTTGTTCAAAAAACTGTTTGAAATTGAATGTACAAAAATGAAAGTTTCAAAATTGAATGTTTCTTTTTTTAACGTCATTATGTTTCAGACAGGTACCCGGGGATGTTGTTTGCTGGTTCGTGCCATTGTGCTGCGAAGCATGCCATGGAGAAGGGGCCACTGACGGCTTCATGTTGCAAATGGCATGTTGCACATGGGCTAGTACCCGAAATAGCCACACAGAGGAATGCCAACGAGTAGCAGAGGCATGTTATGTGGTGGGAACACCGTGATTATGTGTAGTAGTGCGACATGGGAAGAAAAAGTTTTTTCTGTAGGACCCACTTTTTTTCGTACCCCCTCCCCCTAGGGGGGGTCACCCCCGAAAAGAAAAATCCCACCCAGTATCAAAAAAAATTTTCTTCCCCCCCCCCTGGAAGGCACTCTGAAGGGGTACCAGAAGCAGAATATTGTCGTGCGCCAGAGCAGGGGATTGGATTTACAGGTGTGGGGCTTGTGCCACGAGGCTGTGGCAACTGCAAAGTGGCAAGAACTGGACTGCCGGTGCGACTGAATTGTGGGGCTGTGGCCTCTAAGTGAAATTGATGGCTGGGGCTGTGCCACCAATGGTATAGCGGCTGGGCACGTCTGCAAACAGCATCACTTATATTACATCTTTGAAGGAAGGCGGCCATCCAAGGAATGAATGGGTTTGGTAAACGGCGTCAGTCCTGCTGAGGTTCCGTCCGCGTCCTTCTGCCTCATGCAGTCCAGTCCGCCTTCCAGACTGCATTGGCAATGGGTGTCGTCACCAGCTCTGTGCTGCAGAACAAACCCGCAAAAAGTTTCCCATTCACACTGCGTTTCGAAGGTTCATTGTGGTGGACACTGAACGTGTGTGCAGTCTGACCACAAGCGCACGCCAGCGCACATGGGCGGTTCTGCGAGGCTGTGGTCCCGCAATCTTTGATTTGTCATCTTGTCATGCGCAGGCCGATCGTTTGGAATGGATATGGGACACGGAACAGTGCACGCATTTTTGGTGACATGGTCTGGCGAGCCTCAAAGATGCTGTTTGCAGACGTGCCCAGCCGCTTTTCCACTGGTGGCACAGCCCCCGCCATAAATTCACTTACAAATCTGTCGCACCGGCAGTCCAGTCCGGTTCTTGCCACTGTGCGGTCGTCACAGCCTCGTGGCGCAAGCCCCACACCTGTAAGTCCAATCCCCTGCTCTCCTGCTCTGCCCCAGCCCAGACCCATGGTCCCCCGAGTCAAATCCATTCTTCTGCCCTGATCCCAACCACACCCTTTGCAGCTGAAGGGAAGACGTCAAAGGTGACCCCACGGTGCAACATGTACCTGCAGGAGTTTCAGGAAGCGTCACCACTGCCTGACAACCCACATTTCCGACTGCGGCAAAAGGGTATTGCCCTCTCTTTTAGGGTGCAGTGTGGGCCTGGCAGCGGTTTGCTGGACATTATGGACATGAGCATGCGCCTTGCTTTGTATTTGGGGAGTGCAGGGCCTCTGTTCCCGTTAGCAGCATTGTGCACGAGGGGCCGATTTGAACGGGATTGGACAGTGCCAGTGCCTCCGTCAGCGGTTCTTGGTTCGTAGGTTGATTTGGATCTCATGGCCTGAGCAGTGCACTGCAGCCAGACGGAGAAGACTTATTTGTAGGGGGTGAGGGGTATGGCAATGGGGGGTTGAAGGGGATGGAAAAGTGGGCAGAGTGTTGTCCCCTGAAAAGTAGTTGGACAGGGAAGAGGATTGGAGGGGACTATACCCCCTCCCCCTTGCGTGCTTCGACCTGTGCTGTGACAAAGCCGTGCCTCGGCGCCCACAGGCAGGCGAAGCGTTTCTTTTGGGATATTGGACCAAATTGCAGCAACACTGGCTGAAACCCATACCAAAACGAACGGAAGTGGGTGGCAGTCCCAAGCAGAATGTTGTTGTGCACAGCCCCTCTTTCCTGCTACAGCCGGCACACAAATATGTCATGTTGCATACTCCACCACAGAAATTGCGATCTGAAAAACAACGGTTAGATGGGCTCTTTTTGCCTTTGCTAGGCTGTACTAGCGCAAGGCATGGCCAGGGGGGCAGGAGTGAGTAGCATAAAGACCCATGTATTTGTACCCTTGGGCGATGTTTCAGACAGGAACAGTGGACTGATTGCTGGCCCAGTCATCAAGGGCTGCCAGTGGGGTCTGTAGTAAAACCTAGTAAAAAGATTTTTTTACTAGGTAACAGTTTACTAGGTTCACCAGTTTTTACTAGGTATCGGGAACCTAGGAAAAAAAAATTTTACTGGGTTTCATAACCTAGCAAAAAGAAGTTTTTCTTTTTTCTAGGTGTCAGAACCTAGTTAAAAAAAAAGGCTTTTTTTTTACTAGGTTTCAGAACCTCCAAAAAAAAAAAGCACTAGGCTTTGGAACTTTCGGGCCACTTGTTGACCACTTCTGATTTTCTCCCCCGCTTTGAAGCACCGGTGACCCGGAGAGGGCCATAGTGTTACTACTGCCAGCAGGCCCTGCCCCTGATGCCGATGCGAGCCCGGTCCCGGAGGTGGTCAGGTTAGACAAAGTGCCACATGACCCGCACGTCGTTGTCACCTCGCTGCGCGAAGGTGGGGCGGTGGTGCAGGGAACGGTGGTGGTATACCAGCCGCATAGATCCACAACAGTGTGGGGGGCGGAGTATACCACCGTGCTAGACGCCATCAAGTCCATATGCGGATGCAATGTATACTGGCGGCCACATGGAGTACATCAGCCGAATGTTGTCCTCTCCGCGGAGTTGACGGCTTCCAATGCAGCGTTACTAGGGAGAGTCGTGGTAAGCCCACATTCGGATGTGGCGTGGATGGAGCGCCAGAGGTACTGCTGGGTGCCAGTGGCAGCGAAGGTCACGTCGTCCGATGCCTCTCCCCAGGAAGACGGGGTCACCAACGTGGCTATGGCGAGCCACGGCAGCTCCACGTGGACAGGTGCCATCCGCGGCACGGTTCCCGAGGCGGAGATCGTCGGGGTAGCCGCTTACCCACCCCACATGCCTCCTTCAGGCCTCACGGTACACGTGGTGGATGCCTCCATCATTGGGGCGCAACTGCGCACATCTGAGGAGGTCCTATACCGCGGCATCAAAGGACCAACCTCCCACTTCATCAACCAGCACGCATTGAATTGGGTGGTGGACGGGCTGTGTCGACTGCCACACATAGTTGGAGGACCCCATCAATGGGTGGTATGGCAGAGCTCGCACTTGGCGGCGGTCCCGCTGGAGGAGCCGGATTTCGCTGCTGCCCGTGCAAAGGCCCCGCCAGTACACCTCATGTTGCCCAAGGAGCACGCAACCCTCATGGTGCCTAATGAAGGTGGGTGCTAGAACCTCATGTGCCCTCCATGCGGGCCCTCCAGCAGGTCAGAGAGGCGGTGTGGGACTCGTTGGCAGCGCGCACAAGGGACCACACGCTGGTGCTTGTAAAGTTGTGCCTCTGGGAACGGTGCATCATGGCCCTACACACCGGGACCTGCTGCGGGCAAGAGACAGCCGTCTCCCCACCATGCAAGTCATGCGACGGTGGCGGCAAAAAATCACCTGCACGTTGATTCCTACGCTTCCCTGCATCTTTTGTGGGGGTCCCCAGGAAGACACGGGCCACTTGCGCATATTGTGCGAAAGGGACGAGGCGGTTGCACGGCCATTGTGTGCGAAAGTCGAAGAGTTCACTGTTGACCTTCCACTCGCAGACAGGGCCATGGAGTTCATGTCCTAGAAGGAGCACGGATGCAGTTGGACGGAGTCCATAATGGCGGGAGTGGTCCCGGGTGAACTCAAGCAGCTCTTCGCGGCGGTGCGGGCTACCTCATCCCGAGGCCCGGCGATGGCCTAGCTGTTCCTGGAGGACACGATCCAGATTGGGGAAGATGGTTACGCCCGGAGAAATCATCGACTCACCAAGATCATGCAGCTGCCGCCGGAAGATCGGAGGAAGGCTACATATGCATTTCTGCGAGGTGATACGCCCTTGTGCCCGCCTGCTGGAAGGGTTAGGCAGTTGCCGCCGTGGAACCCTTTCGATGGCCTTCAGCGAGCGCCGCTGCACGCAAAACTGGTGTCAAGGTCATACATTACGCACAACAAGGCCATTTCCACGTTCCCCGAGTGGATGGCAGCGGCGGCACAGGCCTTTAGCAAATGGATCGAGTATTGGGTAGCCCAAGACTTCCCCACATTTCGGGCGCAGACCCGTGAAGTGTCCGCGCAGTCCTGGGCCACCATCCGCGGTACCATGGTACGCGACTCAGATGACCATGACGAAACGTGGCTTAAGGTGTTTGTAGGCCATCGTGCAGTCGGGAGCATCACGGACTGGCCCCATGGTGCACTGCCTGTCTTCCAACAACCGTTATGCTCCCTCCCGGTTCTGGCGGTGGTGTTGGACGTGGGGGAACTGTGGCTGTATGACCGGCAGGTGCGGAGGGTCGTCCCGTTGGCGGAGGGTCTAAAGTGCATGGCGGTCCTGGTGGGATCCAAGCACCTTGCGCGGATTCAGGGAGACGACGCACCTGGTGACCCTCGTGGTATACTATAAAAGGGTATGCACAATTACCACGGGTCGGCTCAGGTTATTGCCTTGAGTTGGGGGACAAAGTCCACACCCTTGAAAAAGGGCCGTTTTGGGACCAAAAATGGGTCAAAAATGGGTGGGAAACACGCTTTTCCAAAAGTGATCCTGGACCATTCGGGAACCTCAAACAAGTGTTTTTAGCCCATTTTGAGCCCAAGGTGACGCGTTTCCGCCCATGGAAAATCCCAATATGCCTTGAAAATGGGCCGTTTTGGGACCAAATATGGGTCAAAAACGCGCTTATCCAAAAGTGATCCCGGACCATTCGAGACGCTCAAACATAGGTTTTAGCCCATTTTGAGCCCGAGGTGACGCATTTTGGCCCATGGAAGAGCCCAAAATACCTTGAAAATGGGCTGTTTTGGGACCAAAAATGGCTACAAACGCAGTTTTCCACAAAATTATCCTGGACCATTTGGGAACCTCAAAGAAGTGTTTTTAGCCCATTTGGAGCCCGTGGTGACGCGTTTTGGCCCATGGAAAATCCCAATATGCCTTGAAAAGGGGCCGTTTTGAGACCAAAAATGGGTCAAAAATTGGTGAAAAATGCGCTTTTCCAAAAGTGATCCTAGACCATTTGGATGTTCAAACAAGTGTTTTTAGCCAATTTTGAGCCCATTGGGACGGGTTTTGGCCCATGGAAAAGCCCAAAATACGTTGAAAATGGGCTGTTTTGAGACCAAAAATGATTCAAAAATGGGTCACAAACGCGCTTTGGGATTCCCAGGGCGTGGCACCCGCCCCTGAAATTTTACCTGGCGAAAGAATCCCTGTATGAAATATCACCCCCCCTGTCACACTGAATGGCGAAACCCTCATTCTATACAAAGAAGTCAAAAGGAAATGGGAAAAGATGGGTAGGATCGAATGGGAGCAATTCGGCAGCACTGAATGGGAAGAAGTATTCAGTGGGTAAAAGCTCAGGAGGACTGAATGGGAGAATTTGGTGGGATGCACTGAATTGGAGAACCTGTGTCAAACTGTTATGGGAAATTGGTAGGATTGAAGTGGTAAAACTTGGTAAGACTACACCACAGCACTGAAAAACCTAGAAAATTGCTTGGGCACCCAAACGGATTGCAAAATTTGTGCAATATCATTTCGCTGTTTTCAGCGACCCCTTCCCTGGTGAATAGCTCTGAAGGACTCCGTAATGCCCTCTCTTGCAGATCCACCTTTCTTCACCCAACCCACCACATCCAATCCTTGTACAAAAAGATGTCGAGGTTCTCATATGTCTGCAGGGGAGAACACAAGGCCTATGTTGGGAAGCGCAACCTGTGACAATCGGACAGAGGAGTCAAGCATCTCTGGGGCTGGACAGTCTGAAGGCTTTGGCATTTTGGAGAGCCCGAATACTTTTCTCTCCCTTGATTATTTGCTGGTTGTGCTGTTTTGTGCTATGCTGTGCTGTGCTATATTATGCGGTATTGCTGTGTTGTGCTGCGCTGTGTTGTGCTACATTGTGCTGTGTTGTGCAGGGTTGTGCTGCATTGTGCAGCCGTGTGATGGGTTGGGAAGCCAGTTTGGCGAATCGGGGTGTGTGTATGTACCACACGTAAGCAATAACCCTGTCAAAGCAACACAAGATTTTCCAGGTATTGGCATCCGTCCCCCCTGCGCAGTGCAACGCAACTGCAATTGTGGCCCGAATGTCCCGGCCACAATGCCCTAGAACTGTTGGATAGGCCCCAGACCCCATGGTAGCGTGTGTGGTCTGGAGATACTGCTGTGCGTGTGTGCTGTGCTAGAATTATACTGCCCTGTTCTATGCTGTGCTGTGCTGTGTTGTGCTGTGCTGTGTGTGGTGTTCCATTTTTGTTCTGTTGTTGTTCCATTTTGTGTTGTTGTGTGCTGTGATGTGCTGTGCCGCACTGTGCTGTGTGGTGCTTCATTGTGCTTTGTTGTGTTGTATTTTGTGCTGTGCTGTGCTCTATGTTGTGCTGTCTGCTGTGCTGTGCTTTATTTTGTGCTTTGTTGTATGCCAAGCTGTATTGTTTAGTGCTGTATGTTTTGCTGTGCTGTATGTTGTCTGGGTGTGTGTGCGCACGTGCTCCTTTTGGTTTAATCGAAGAAGTGTGTGTGTGTGTGTGTGTGTGTGTGTGTGTGTGTGTGTGTGTGTGTGTGTGTGTGTGTGTGTGTGTGTGTGTGTGTGTGTGTGTGTGTGTGTGTGTGTGTGTGTGTGTGTGTGTGTGTGTGTGTGTGTGTGTGTGTGTGTGTGTGTGTGTGTGTGTGTGTGTGTGTGTGTGTGTGTGTGTGTGTGTGTGTGTGTGTGTGTGTGTGTGTGTGTGTGTGTGTGTGTGTGTGTGTGTGTGTGTGTGTGTGTGTGTGTGTGTGTGTGTGTGTGTGTGTGTGTGTGTGTGTGTGTGTGTGTGTGTGTGTGTACTAGGTGCACTAGGCCGTGTAAGGGGGCATGGGGCCTTGTGCACTCGCCCGCGGCTTTACAGGTGGGGGGCTCGAGTCGCCCATCCAGGTGCATCGCAGGGAGTACTGTACTCAGCGAACTCATGTCCTGTTTTTCCATTTTTTTTCAGCCCTATAGAGCCTTATTTACTGTAGCCACCGAGGACGTGTTTTTCAGGCTCAACACGGAGGTGGCAGTGTGCTTCAGTGTGTATGTGTGTGTGTGTGTGCACGCAATGCAGGGTAAGAGGCCTCCCTCCTGTCGTCATAAACGCACCACCGCCCCCTACAACAGCACACGCGGCAACCAGGTCTACCGGCAGCGGGAGGTGCGCCTCGCTATTTTTTCATTCACCCCCAACCCCCGACACAAGCCACAAAAAACGCACCACCGCCCCCTCCGGCAGCGCGCGCGGCTTACGGGTCTTGAAGCCCGGCAGCGTGGGGAGGGGGGCGCATTCACTGCAGCCGGGCACCGGCAGTCTTTTCTTCGGCAGTGCAGCCACGCGCACAGCGGGAATCGAACCGGCGCCTTCACGGCACGAGCCCGGTGATTCAACCGCTGGGGTAGCACACACCACAGCCACATACACAAGCGTGCACGCATACCAACACAGGCACGATATAGGACACTCCAGCAAAAACGAAGTGTGTGTGTGTGTGTGTGTGTGTGTGTGCCTGGGTGGTTACACCCATGGCCAGCGAAGGTGAGGGCCGTGTGACCAGCTGTGCGTGCATGCGTGTTCTGCTGTTTTGCGACCGGACCCTTGGTGCAGCAACTTACCCCTCCGTGATGATGGCGATGTCAGTGAGACGTCACACCAAGGTGCTCGCCATTGGAGAGGGATGACTCGGGCAAACCCGAGTGGGAGTGAGTCCCGAGCACCGGTCATCTGCAATGCTGTTGTCTGTTCCTGCTACTCTCTTGTGCATGTGTGAACGTGTGTCTGTGATTCCGACTTACAGCACCACTGCTGTCAGTCGCCTGCTCGTCTAAGGGCCAGCATTTTTTGCTCCTCTGATGAGGATGCTGGAGACTTGTACCCACAGTGCCTCCCGGTGCATTTATATCCACATTGGTTATCTGTTGGTTCTTGTTCCCTTCACTATCACTAAGTGTGTGTGTGTGTGTGTGTGTGTGTGTGTGTGTGGTTAACTTTCCTGATGAAGATCAAGCCTCAGACTTGTGTGGTCACTGCACGTGGTGTGGTTGGGTGACCTGAAAATTGCTCTGCGGCGGGGGGGGGGGGGGGTTGGAGAAATGGGGTTCCGTGTCGGGCCCTTTGTTTTGTGTAAGAATGGATGTTGGCGCCGAAGGCGCAGGAACACAAATTTTGGCCCGAAAAAGTTTTTTCCACCAATAATTTCCCCCCCCACAGTGGTAGTGAGTTGTCAAAATGATCAGCGCGACGTGGGTATCATTTTGAGCCATAGATGTTGGGTTAACCCCCCCCCCCTGGCACGGCAGGTTGGGCACCCCCGCCCTGAACCCCCCCTCACGGCGGCCAAGGAGGGGGGAGGGTTAGGAAAATGGGCTTCCGTGTCCACCCCCCCCCCCCGCAGAGCAAATTTCTTCCCGCCTTGTGCTGGCCACAACGTATCGTCATGCATGTGCCGCGGAACTGCACTTGGCATATAGAACAGCTCAGAAATAGAATCCCTGCACAATGAACTTACCCCCATCAAGAAATCAATCCAGAATGTTGATGCCCTGAATGAAAGTATTGAAATCCTCCGGCGCCAAATGGCATCGCTCTTGAAATGGCAAGCCCATGTGGTAAACCCTGCACCGCATCGTGGAAAGGAGATTGCACAGGCAGTGCATCTTGTAGACAAGCAAATGGCTGAGCTCAGGTCATGACGTCCACAAATGGAGGAGCGAGTGGACAACGTTGTCACGCAAACAAAGTTTGATGTGTGGTTCAAGTTAGAGTTTGAGCTTGTCCGGCATCAGGCAGTGGTGGCAGTGCCAAGGACGGGATTTGACCAATTTTTTCTTCATCACATGGAACAATTGGAGCGTTGGATGGGAAGGGGGCCAACCGGATCGAATGATGTGCGGCCGGGCTCCGCAGCAGCGACAGGAGATGAGGTGATGACGAAAGAGTCCCTTCTGGATGCAAAACGCACATCGTGGGAGTCCACTCCAGAAATTGGCAAACCAGCATCAACGGCAAAAAGGCGTCACTAGGCGCCGCCGGTAGCTCCCAATAACACCAGGGGCAGACGTATTTGGCCACATGCTGTCAGAGCTGTCTCGCAAACCTGAAGACAGTGTCAGCACATGGCTGGACATTTGGAAACACCTGGTGCCAACATCGAAAAAGGCCTGGAGCGACAAGGCATTTGATCTGTTGCTGTTTAAATGGGGCGTTAAACGGGACAAACGCCTGCAGGGCTTGGTGACAAAAAATTGCAGTCAGGACATGAGAGCCACAGTAGACAGTCCTGTGGCGGGGTCACTGAATGAAACAAAAATCCAAGGAATAAAGCAAGTCCTCCATGCCACACGCATGCCTCCCAAGGCTTTTTGTGGAGCTGCCCCACCCCAACGAGCGTAGCTGAGAGTGCTATGGTTGCGGGAGCTGGGGATCAAAATAACTTCCTATTCCGATTGACGGCAGTCGCACCGACAGCGGAGGACACCATTGCTACTCAGCTATCAATTTCTTGAAGAGAAGCTAGGTCTGGCAAATTTCATTTTACAACAAACAACCGAGTTTACGGCCCAAACAGCGCAGCTCCAGTACAGTCCCTTACAGTACAACCACGCCAGCGACAGGGCGTGCAATACATACACACAGTACATGACTATTCTCAGTGCCTGTGATCGGTGCCAGGAGCAAGGGCGAGGCGCAGGGTATGTCTATGGACCGCACCATGAGTCGTGGGATAGGGTGGAGCATCAAACAGCAGCTTCCTCAGATGATGCCCCACCCCTCTACATTTAGTGGCGCATCCTGCATACTCTGTCTGGCACATGCATATGGCGCCATCCTGATGCCTTGATCTCGTCTTATCAAGTGTGCTTAGAGGCCATGGGCCAAAGAGCAGGATTAACTCCTCCCCGCATGCTGTTTGTGTTTTTCATGATGTGTGTCACTGTATCAATGAACTTGTCCCCCCTGATGGCGTCAAATTTAGATGGTAATGGGTTGCAGACATTGAGATCTGTGACTTCAAGGTTGTAGATACAACGTTGGTATGTCAGGTTGGGTTCGTCAAAGACAGGGGTAAAGTGTTCAGCCCCCCATTTGAGGTATGTTGGAGTGTGAGTTGAATACTGGCGATGTGGGAAGGGTTGCTTCTTTTCCCCACAAACAACCCTTGCCCTTGCAGGCCTTTTCCCATCACATTCTATAGGACACCGATCCGACCATCTCCTCGCAGCCCTGTGAACCTTCGCCTGCGATCACAATGGTTCCAAGCCCCCCAGCCCCCGCTCCCATGCCTTCACAGAGGCCAAAGCCCAGCAGCACCCCGGAAGTTCCACCCCCCGTGCCTGTCACTAGTGTCGTCACTTCGACCACTGCACCCACTCTGTCCGCAACAGCACCAACCAAAGTGACCATTCCCATTGTGACCCCATCCACCGCCACATCCTGTTCTTCGTCATCAACCACAACTTCTTCCCAGGCAGCTGCCCCTTCGGTCTCGGGCCCGCCTACATCAATGGCAGCCACAACCTCAGGGGCACCGAAGCGCAAGCGGGAGCCTGACCATGTCCCTGTGTTTGGCAGAAAGGCCAAGAAGGCAGCTGCTGCAGGGTGCGTTTTTGTTGTGCTGTTGGTCGTGGATTGTGCACATCGGGGCAGAGGTACCAAAGACAGAGGCAGCTGCATGCAGCGAAGGCCGCCATACTCAGTCATGCCCAGGGAGGTACCAGCCCATTGCAACACCCTCAGGCATGGGGCAGCACCCTTTGTCTACAATAGTGGACTCCATTGCAGCACATCTGCAGAAAGCACTCCCCACATCCAACTATTGGCACTGGCCGCTCACAATAAATTATGCTCGAGTCATACGGGTGCACCTTCAACATTGTCCCCAAGAATGGGCCTCTGGAGCTTACAACCGGCCTCCAGTTTCAGCCCCTTGAACAAAATTCATTTTTTCTTGAGGAAAATTTTTTGAAGTTGGTGGGCCAGTCAGCTGGGGTTGGCCAGGGCCCGAATTGACCCCCCTCCCCCCCCGCCAGGGTCTTAATGCAGTGTGCCATCTCCTCTTATGAATGCTTACTGCACTGGAGGCGACTCCTGGACCATGCAACACCGCTGTGTTTTTAGCCAAGAGCGGAAGATGAAGACGCTAAATGCAGATGACTTGCAGGAGGCTGTGGAACAGAGTCGGAATGCCAAGCGTCGGCATGCAGCGGTATGTAGGTCCGAGGGTTTTCTCTGCTGACCCACCCCCCTTTCCAGGAGGGCCGTGCATCCCCTCCCGCTCAACAGGGTCCCCAGCCTCAACGTGGCGTGCCGGTGAACCCACATGGGCAGGCCACCGACCTGTCTCATGGGGGCCAATGGGGGAGCAGTTGAGCCCATTGAGTTGCAAATGGCTCAATGGCAGACACACATTCAGGGAGGTGTGCTGTCGATGGTGGGCAGTGCACCTCCCCCCCCCCCCTCTTAGATGGAGGCGCCAGTGAGTGAACCGTAGCACAGTGAACTGACAGGCAACAGAACAGTGCTCCACAAACGTACCCAGAAATGCATGAGTGGGGAGTACTGTGAAGTGAGCAGGCTAGGCCAGCTCACTTGGTCTAAGGCGATAGAGGGGGAAGCTGTAAGGACTTGGCATATGCCACAGGGGTCCTGCTGCACTGTGCCTGCACCTGCACCACTGAACAATTGACTACAGCCGACGAGGTGGCATACCGGCTGCTGCACTGCGCCTGCACCTGCACCCCTGAACAATTGACTACAGCCAACGAGGTGAGCGGGTGGCTTGGAGGAGAGTGGGAAATGCCCACCCCCCCCCATGACAGGCCTGGGGTTGGACCCTGCCCTCAAAGTGCCAGACAGAGTACCGCAGCATTAACACTGTGCATCTGTGTGTGTGAAACTATAGGCCGGGGCCCTGCAAAAGCTGCTCACGCACGGGAAGGTCGAATCCTGCTTGGTGATGGCACCAGACGCCGTGCGCAACGCCCACCAGCTGCAAGTGACCCTTCGCATGCTGTGGACCAAGATGTCCGAGTCCAGCGCGCACAGCTGCAGGGGCACCTCCAGGACTCCCACACGTGCGTTCGGTCCATGCCCGTTGGGCTCTCGCAAGAAGACCGGCGGCAGTTCTTGGCCAACGTGCGCGACTTGCTTCAGAACGCCCCGAAGCTGGACTAGTACGAGGTGGTGCTGAACATACACTGAGATTTTCAATTTCAGGAGCTGATCGACATCGGCCCTTTTAAGGACGTCGAAGACAAGCAGTCCATGAAGAGGGCCTTGTGGGACGTCGCCATGGCCTCGGCCACCACCAGCAAGATGGCCCTTTGCTCCCTGAGAATTTTGCTCAAGAGGCTGCTGCAAGCTCTGGACGACTCCCAAACCTCCCGGTCCACCGACAGCTCATTGTTCTTCGACTCCCCGCAGAAGGCTCGCCCGGTGGCCAAGCCAGCTGCGGCCTCCACGGCATCCAAGCCATCTAAGTCTGCGGCAGGTGAGACCCGACCCCTCACCACACCAACGGCACCTCCCAAGATGGCCCTGACGCCCTAGCCGGTACTCCCAAGGGCCAGCGGCTCCAGCGACCCGTCCGAAGTCACGGTCCGCGTGTGCGGGCTGCTCTCCACCGTGTCGTTTGCGGAGTACATGGAGTACATGGAGGCCGTCCGCAGGATCTTTGGAGTCACCCCTAGCCCGCCCCTGACGGATTCTCTTCGAGAAAGGGGCTTCTTTCATTTTCAGATCCCGCGGAGCGTCGCTGACGCCACGTTCACCACCGCCGACACCGTGGATTTCTGCCATCCGGCGAGGTGGTCGCTGCGGGTGCGGTCCGAGATCGTGATGGCAAGCCATACCAGTCATGGGGCAAGAGGGCGTCCGACGTGCCAGCAGTCCCCATGTCCAAGGTGCCGAAAGTGGCTTAGCCGTCCTCGGCGGCTGCTGCCTCCGCAATCGCCGCGCACACGCCCGCCGCCCCATGGGCACCGCCAGTCGCAGGGTCTCCCGGGACGGCGCCCCCTCCGTGGCCCCAGGCACCCGCAGCCTGGTCCGCAGCTTCAGGGGCGTGGCCTGCAGCGGCATGGGCGCAGTAGCCGTGGTAGTCGCCGTCGTGGTCCCCGTCCGGCCCGTGGCAGGGGCCGCCGATGCTTGACGTCGCGCCGCCCCGCGACCCGGCTAGCCTCGACACCAGCGCGCCAAGCCCCGGCTGGTTGCCTGATGCGTGGCCAGATCACAATGTGGCCGCCCTGCCGCCTCGAACGCAAGACGGCATCAGCGCCGTGTATGCTGACAGGGCTCTCCCGCAATTTGGCGGTGGCGCGTCTTGGCCGTGAATACCGCTGCTGCCGGTGGCCTTCTGGACCGACCCCACAGTCAACCGGGCGGTTGCTAAGTTGGCGCTGGTGACGCCGCTCGCGCAGATTTGGCCGCTACTACGATACATCCTCAGGGTCGCAGCAGCCGGTGCCTTCTGGGTCGCCGACGCCCCCACCACCCTCTCGACCTAGGCCTATTGGTGCTGCGGCACGGCTGTCACGAACGAAGGCGGGGCCCCGGAGTTGTGCCCGCAGTGGTGAGGTGAGCTGGCTCCAGCTCCGCCCCCTGGCCGGCGCCTTAGCCCTGCCGGCGCTTGCACCGGTCGCCGCAAAAGCGGGTTCTACACCCTATTTTCCGGAGTCGGTCGAACACCCAGGGGCCGAGAAAGGTGGGGGTGCAAAAAGGTGCAAGCAGCCTGCCGTCCGCTCACGCAGGGGAGCGCCATACCGCAGCCGGCCGGGTCCGACAATGGGGCACGCGGGTGGGACCCGCAGAGGTCGAGGGCCAACGCCGTCAGAGGGCACCTCCGAGGGTGTGTGGAGCAGTGTGTTGCAGGAAGTTCTCCGCGGCTGGCCTCGGCAGTGGGCGGATCGGGTGCTCTCTGCGCTGGGGAGGTGGGCGGCGACAGCCCAAGGCAATATGCATGCCCTCGACGTCAAGGGTGTGTGTGTCAGCGTCCCTATTTTTTACACCGACGGCGTGATCGTCGTTTTTCGTGACCCCTGCAGTGACCGTGGTGCACCCTCGGGGCCCTGCCCCCCCCGCCACGGACGTGCTACTCCATGTTGACAGTAAGTTGTGTTTGGTGTCTTCCAAGCCTCCTCCTAGGACCTCCGCAGCCGGTGCGTTGTGGTGCGGTGTCACGCGTTGTGTTGTGTGTGTGTGTGTGTGTGCGATTCCCGACGCCCCCGCGATGTGCAGTGAGGTTGCGGGGAGGTCCCACGTGCGTGTTGGCGCAGTGTTCCTCGGCCTGTAGTCCCAGTGACTTATATATATCACGCACGCTGTGTGACTCCGGAGCCGCCCAAGGTTTATCCTCACCCTGGCTGGGTTGGGCGGCGGAAGCCTGTGGTCCAGCTACAGGCTAGCAGTGAGGTCTTACCACTGCGCGTGGCTTCCATGAGCTGTAGCAGTCTTGAAGGGCGGCTGCACGGCGTCGTTCACGTCGCCGTGGCATCAAACCCAGACGTACTAGGCCTGCAGGAGTTGTGGGACTCCTAATTGCATGACCAGCTGATGTTTGGGGGGTTATGTGTTCGTTTATGGCCGGGAACAGGGCCGGGGTCGGGGTTTGGTTCTCGCTTTTCAAAGGAGGCTAGGTGTGCGGCCCGTACACACCCCAGCCCCACCCAGCGGCCCGCCCGAACCGTCCGTGCCTTTAGTCGTGCATGACTGCAGGTCACGGCTGGCGGTGCTGGTGCACCAGTGCGAGGTAGAAACGGTGTTGTACAGTGCACATGGATCTTGATCTGTTTGTCGAGGGCAAGGAGGCTGAACTCAACGTGATGGGGGCTTTAATATTGCGTCTGCGTGTGCGGCATGGGATTGCGTGTGGGGATTTCAATGTGCAGAGGAGCGTGCGTGGACTCGTCGACCGGGCGGTGGGTAAGGGGCACGCACTCGAGATGTTGCACGCCCCATACAACAGGGACACTAACTGGGCTGACGTTGGGGGTCATGTCGCCGCCATTGAGGTTCATTATTTTCTGTGCTCGCGCCATCTGCAGCCGCGGGAGCACCACATGGTGCCCGCTGTGTCCACTCACGGCATGTTAGTAGCC
The DNA here is from genome assembly GCA_964036045.1 of Eutreptiella sp. 'Long Island Sound 2002'. NCBI lineage: Eukaryota > Euglenozoa > Euglenophyceae > Eutreptiales > Eutreptiaceae > Eutreptiella > Eutreptiella sp. 'Long Island Sound 2002'. The sequence continues at coordinate 145,266,152 of OZ038382.1, forward strand.
GGCGTGGTGGGCCTGCAAGGTGTGCCGGTGAGCCCAGTGGTCAAGAGGTATCGCCACAGGGCTGTCATGCCGCTACACAGGGCAGATGTATGTGCTCTGCTCACCTTGTGCTGGTGGTGGATGCGTGCTCAAAGGTGTCACCCTGACGCCTGGCTTCAGTGCTACTGGCGGCTTGCCGAGCCCATCCTACCCCAGCGTCGGTGCGGGACGGCGTGCGTGAGGTGTACGACCGAGGTCGGCACATGGTGCGGCGGGGTGTTTCGCTGACCGTGCTGACCCAGTGGCACACGTCATTGCGTGAGCAGCTGTACCTGTGTGGGGTGTGTACCAATATCTAGGTGCTCTCGGCAGTGAGCATCACAACGCACACGACGCGTGCACTGCATCTTAGGAGATCCAGCCCGCGCCCTTACCTAGAGCTCATCTAGGCCCGCAGGCCCCTCACGAGACCGCCGCAGCCGCGTGCAGGGAAGCGGAGTCATAGTTGCGGTTCTATCATGCGAGCAGGGGGGAAAGCATGCACATGTCACGTCTGTTGTATTCGGCGACCCTTGACCTCGATCTCTTACCCCCCCCCGATGACCCTGCTTTTGAGCATTTGCTCCTGTGGCAACACATGGGGCTCTGGCACCAGGACAGAGGCATACTGAGGCACAAGCTACTGGCCCTCCCCAAGGATGTGGCTGCATGAGTCCGTGTACTGCGATGATAGGATATGGTTTGGGACGAGCAGGGAGGAAGACATCCGGGTGGCGAGGCCGCACACGCACGGGCTCAAGACGCTTGCGCACCCGGCAACCAAGCCAAATTCGCGTACACGCATCTGGAGCTCTCCGGGGAGGGGGGGATCCGGCGTGTGTCGGCGGACGTTGCGGTGTTTGGCAACGTCATCCACAGCTCCACCGAACCCCCAGTCATCGTGGGGATCACCCTGGAGCCTGACATAGCTCCGCCGAACATGGTGGCCAAGTGTCTCGCGTGCGCAGAGTAGATGAAGCGCTTCTTGTGTCGATTTCACCCAGCGTTCTTGCTTGCGGAGCGCAGTGTGCTGGCATATTTTGTGTCCAAACTTGACTCCATGGCTCGGGGAAGCTTCCTTCCCCCCGGCGTGCCAGCAGCGCTTCAGCCGGCGGTCAACGACATGTACCACACCATCCTGGCGCTGCCGTCTGACACCCCTTTGGGGCCCGTCTACACTCCTGTCTAGGCTGGAGGGTGGGGTGCACCCTGCTAAGTGTGCGCAGCAGACTGAACTTCCTGCATGGTTGTCTCAAGGCGTTTGAGGGTCGCAGCGCCCTAGTGCATCGGGTACTGCGCCTGTAGTGCGGGGCCCCTTGGCCTCTCCTGAACGATGACGCCAATGTGGTGCGGCGGTTGTGTCAAGAGTTTGGGTTGCAGTGGGGGCTAGGGGCAGACACACTAACTAGAGGGGTGGGGGGGCTGAGATTGAGGGACGACTTTCTCGCAACCGCCGAGGTGTTCGTCACGACAGATGCGGGCCACGAACTGTCATCGCGCATGATTGTGCAGCGTGAGCAGGGGGGGGCTCGGGCTGGTGTTCGTCATAGCATGTGGTCGGCGTCAGACATTCTCCTCGGGCATCCCTGTGGTGTTGTGCTGCAGCACTCACCTGTAGTGGCTTGCCACAATGCTAGCCCTGCTTTTGCTGCGCTCCTACCAAGGGTGTGTCCACATGCTGTGCAACAACACGGCAGTGGAGTTGTGTGGGCTGACACGGTGGGTCAAGTGTCACTCTTGGCTGGATCGGTTGGCCAAGTACGTGCTGGCCCTCAGTGTCGTGTAGCGTGTGTCGGAGTATTGGCTGCTTGCACAGCATGACACAGGCGATCAATCCCTAGCAAGTCTGTGGCAGAGGGACTCCGAGGCGCTGGCCACTGAGGGCATGGCTGTTGCTTTTCGAAGCCGTGGCTGGAGGTCCTCTCCCTGTGGGACAACCCGCCCAAGCCATTGTGGTGTGCAGGCGGTGTGTCCCTATCCCCCTCCCTTCTCCGGGAGCGGCTGTATGTCATAGCATGTGGTGAGGCATCCCCCTTGGCGCAGTTCGTGGGCGCGTCGGGTATTGATCTAGCTGCTTGGCAGCGTGTGTGCCACTCCCCCGACGTGTCCTTACGGGAGCACCGGTTTGCTGTGTATCTGCGTGTCCTGCCGTTCATGCCGCGCACATTTTTTTATGTCCCTGAGTGCCGCTGCTGTCACGCGCCAGCCGGCAATTGCCAGACCCATGTGGTCGCGTGTCCAGCCCCGTATGTTCGGTCCACATACGCGCTGCTCAGCGTGCTTGACGTGCTAGTGTTGCGCATGTGTGCACGGCTCGTGCAACACCTCGATGTCTCTGCTTTGCTCTGTACGCAAGTTGGCACGTACCACGTGATCGTGGCACCCGACTGTGACGTGCCACGCTTGTGCAGGCTGCACCCCTCCCCTGAGATCGAGCAGTTGGTCGTCTTGACCTGGTCTGGCCTCGTATGGCTGCATCACACCGGCCGTCGGCACCCCTTAACCGTGTGTGTGTCGCTGATTGAGGCCATGTGCACAGGAGTGTTGTGTGTCATGTGCATGCCGCGGCCGTTTCTTGTCCCGCTCGTACAGGATCTGTACGCGGTGCAGCCCAGGCGCATGGCTCCATTTAGTGTGGCGCTCGAGTGTCCAGGGTGTGAGGAACTCAGAGCGCAACAGGTCGCAACTTGGCTCGTGCGCATTGACCCGAGAGTGCACGCATCGACACAGCTGGCCTAGGACGTCCTTCTGCCTGAGGCAGCGCTGAGGTCGCCCCCCCCCCCCTCCCTCCAGGGGAATGTGACAGGGTACTGCAGAGCTGGGCACTGTTAGGCAGCCGACGCGCAGGGCCTTGGCTCCGGAGTGATGGTGGTGTGCACGTGTGCTCAGCCCTTGGCGCCCCACTGGCGTGTCCTGCTCAGCAGTGTGGGCTTGGTGCTTTTGGTAGATCACACATTCAGGAATGCGGATCTTCCCTACTATTGACTGCACTGCAGCTCAAGCAAACGAATGGCAGTGACAGTTTTGCAGCTGCGATGACGTTGTGCAAGGAGTGTAGGGGGTATGACCGTGAGGGTGAGCGAGGGGGCGCAGAAAGCGCCACAGGCAGCGCCCAATCTAGGGGTGGGCTCCCACAGGGCACCGGTCGTTGGTATGTATGCACATCATTGTTCTGGCCATGTTGAATTTTATAGTGCTTCATTTCCTATGCAGTTGCTTCGAGGAACAGGAAGGAAGGGTGCATAGAAGGCAGGTGTGCTTATGCTTTGTAGGTGGCAACAATCAACATTTTGAATAGGTTTTGAACAGCAACCATCCAGATACCACAAAGAATAAACAAGCACCATCTGGCTAGGCCAAAAATGCTATCACCTTCCATTTTCAATTTTGGCAGTCAAAGGATTTGGCCTCATCCCACCCTACCCCGTCACAAGGAGGGGGGTGCCCTTAGACGGGGGGGGGGGGCTTGTGGGGTGGGGTGGCCCCCCCCCCCGCCAAATGAAATTGGGGCCGGCCTTGGGTATGTTTGGACGCCCCCCCCCCCCACCAGTGAGCCTATCTGCCGACGTCTGCATGTAGCACGGGGGTGGTTTTGCGTGTGCCAAGGTCTGGCAGGAAGATGCGCCCACGTGTGCCAATGTGTGGTTTGCCCCACACTAAGGTATAGTATGTTCTTGCGTGCCGAAAAAAAAGGCAAAAAGGAAGAAAGAACATGCCAGGCCTTGATTCTGAGAAGACCACACAAGGTAGTGCCTGCTGGATGGCTGTAGGACCGGGATGTGCTGCAAACGGAGTAAGTGCCTGCATGCACTAATTGTCCGAGGAGGAGGTGAACCATCGCAGATACAAGATGTAAGGCATTGCTAGGGAGCAGACATTCCATAGAGGCAAAACAAGCCTATGTGTGCACTCTTGTGCATCACTACACATCGATTGACAAGCATGCAATATGGACAGACCCTCGCAGAGCTATCCACTATCCACAGAGGAGCCACAAGAATAGATTCACTTGGGGCATCACTAAAATGAGATGTGTTTTTTGGCTTCCCATCCTGAATACAAGCCACCCACAACTCTTGCGTAGGCGCTCAGATGTGTTGTAGCATCGGCCAAGAGGAGCAAGAAACCTGCGCTCACAGCCATCAATTAATAGTTGTGTGGTGTTGGCAATGTTAGAGGGTATAGGCTGCATTGTCAACACAAGCATTGGGACACACATCAATGTGCAAGACACTCAACAGCACACAGCAAGCGTCTGCATGGCGAAAGCGTCCACAACACACATGCCAGCACCAGGCGTGCCCTGCTTAGAGGTGCTGGGTAATCTGAAAGGGTTTGCTAAGCAATACCCTGTTACCATCCCATTGCCATTGGTTCCCCTCCAATGGCCGTTGGTCGTGCCCATCGGCGGCAACCATCGAGTTAGGGTTTGGTGGAAACTATCTTTGTTTTTTTTCTCTCGGCACCTGAGGACTGTTGCCAAAAAAAACGCCAACGCACAGGGTGTGGGCGGAGCCTCCAGAAGGCCTCCTCTTGTTCAGTCAAACCCTGTGTTTCGGGAGTCCATTCATTTGGAAGCACTTGATTGACACATGGGGGCGGTATATGTACCTTCTCCGGAGGTGAGATGGGGAATAGGTGAGGGCATTGAGACCCAGGCGGAACGGACTCTTGTTTTCGGGGGGGGGGGGTCCGGGACAGCCGAGGGGAGCTTTGTGCCCTGTTAAAAGGGGGAGGGGGACAGGGCTCCTTTTAACAATTCAGCACCACTGGGGGAAGGGGGTCCCGCACCACCCACCCACCCCCTGGACCCCCCCCCCTTCACTTCCATAAGGAGAATTTGTTTCATTTGGCACAGAGTGAATAATTGGGTTTTCACCCCATGTGTCTATACTCAAAATACTCAGATTTTTCAGGAGAACTCAATAATGGATGAAAACCATATTGGACCAAATATCAATACCATCTCTGTGCACACATCTGTTAGAGATAGTGGGTCAACAGTGCCTCTGTGATGGGAAGGTCTTTGGTTCATCTCTTGGGACTGGCAATCTCCATGTTTGCAAGTAGGATGTGGGACACAATGGAAGATTTTTGTTTTTGCTTTTTGTTGCTTTTTTGTGCTTTGATCTTGTCCCCTTTGTTGGGGACCCCCCAGAATGCAGGGGTTATGTAGCATTTCCGCCCACTTTTGGGCCTACCGATAAGAGGCCAGGGTGGGCGCTGCACTGCAGCCGGAACAGACCGGGGGTCATTGTGCCTTGAAACACAAATACCACCCATTTCGGCGGAAACATCAATGGTTACCTTGAAAAATGTCCTCCTTGCACCTTCCAAACCCAAACACGTGGGGTAGAGTTGAGGAAATTTCAGGTTTTGGGACCTAGAAAAAATTTTGCCTAAATTTTTTTTCGTACCCCCCCCCCCCTCCTCCAGGGGTACCCCCCGAAAAAGAAAAAAAAAGCTGTACGCCGGTACCAGGAATTTTTTTTCTACCCCCTGACTGTGTGTCCATGTACTACAGCTATGGTTTCTATGTTCACGAAGTGCAGGAAGGCTGATGCCTCTTTTCCGTGGTCAGGGTTGGATGTTTCTTATCAGAAGCGTGTACTCAACGCTGTGAAGGGGTGGTCAGGATTTACGGCTGCCAGTTTGTTCTCCCAGTTTGTATTTGCCAGTTGCATGTTTTTATGTATGCATGTGGCCCCCTTTCTGACCACCCGTGTGGAAAGGCTAGTGAATTTCAGCGACACCCGTGGCTGGCAATTGTTATGCAATGTTTGCACATGGGACCACTCCCAAAACCCTTGGCACGTGGCATAGCAGCATGTTCAAGTCCCTTTGGGGAGATGCTGTTGCATGCCATGACTAAGCTGCAGTCTTTTTGCCACCACAGTTTTTCGAAAAAGGCTTGGAACCCCCATTCATTGTGCAACTCGTTGTGGCGATTGTTGGTTGGTAATCATTTTTCTTTGGGGGATTTGCTCTTGCAATGGTGCCCAGAAAGCTTCTTCAGCACCTCTAAAAACTCAGCACCACTTGGGGGTGCTGAGCTGACCCCCGAAAAGGAGCCATTGGGGAGGGGGACAACACGAGGCATTGGGGCACGGAGCCGTGGATGGCACAACGAATGGGGCGCTTGTGTGTGGGGTGTGTGAAGGGAATGCCGGCAGTCGAACAGGGGCGCCTCCAGTGGGCTGTTCCCAGGGACCCCGATTTTGTTTCCCACTGAGGACAGTCCTTGAGCACGGCCCTCTGGGCCGGCGGTTACCGCCCAACCGCCGGCAGTTGGCCGCTGACCGCCTGTCATTTCTGGCGAAAAGTTGTCGCCGCTGTAGTTAACCGGCCCAGCACTGTGTTGTTGTGCGTGTCATGTTTGTTTCTTGGTGGGGGGGGGGGGGGGGTGTGATGGACAGTCATGGGCATTGGATTCCAGGTGCTGCGGGATGAGGTCTGCAGAGGGGGCCACACCTCTTTGTGCACAATACTGGGCTGGTACAAGAGAAGGCCAGTGCATGTGCCCGCGCTGTGTTTCTGCAGGGGTCATCAGCCTTCAAAGCTGCACGCATGCCTGCGTCAACAGTATGTCTTCTCCTGTGCACCCCCCCCCCCCACCCACCCACCCACCCACACGCACACCATTGGCATGCGACAGGGAACCGTCTGCTGGATGAACGCAGTGGAACAGGGGTCCCGCCCTCCCCGGTGGAATGGGCGTGGCTGCACAATGCATGTGGGGCTTTGTTCCGATTGGGGGTCCTGGCCTGACCCCATGGCGCTGGGGCGCCGGAATTCCTACTGCGAGGGGGGGGGGGGGGGCGGGATGGGGGTCAATGACATCCCTAAAGAGTAGGGGGCATTGGGCCGGAGGGCTCGATTGGTTGCGATGAATGCGCAGTCCCTTGGTCACTCATGCGAAGGCAACATCGCAGGGCGAGGGCAAAAACAGTCAAAAGAATTTCACCGAATCACAGACAAACGATGACCTTCCCGGACCCCCTCATCGCGCTGATTCCAAAAGAATCATTTTCACTGTTTCTGGCATCTGGGTCACCTCCGGGCGCTCCTGTGGGTCTGGTCAATGGAGTCCTTTCGGGGAGGGCCAGAGGGGGGGGGCGGTTCCTTCGGGGAGGGGGGGCCGGGCGGGGGGGGGGGGGTCCTGCCTGTCCGCTGGGAGCCCCGTTTCCAGCCCCTCTGCAAAATGCACCCGTCTACATGATGACCACCAATGCACCGTGTCAGACCCGTTTTGGTGCCTTTGTGGCTCGCCACGCTGTCGTAGTCACCCCCCATCGCACCCCGATCAACCCTGATGCAGGCCAGATCTGGGCCTCATTCTTTGATTCATGCCCGCACCAAAAAATGGCGGGCAGCTGTCCTGCACAAGGACGGGGCAGGAAAACGTGAGTATGGGACACGTTTGGTGCCGATATTTTGGGTGCCATTTGCCCCGATTGTTGTTTAGCAGGCCACACAAAGCGCCCATCAAAGGGCAGTAGCTGCTAAAGCCCGCCATAGAGGAAATGTGTAGATCTGAATTGGGAGAGCCAACCTGGGGCCTTGCTGTTCAGTATGGGGACTGTGGCTCAGTTTTCGCGTGCAGATCGTGTCCCCACCAAAGTTGTGCGTTAAGCCCCCCCTCCCCCTTGTCTGGGCCCTCAGGAAAGTGGCCTTGGCAACTGGAGGATGAAGTGTACATGGCCCAAAATGAGAACTCTGCACTGTCGCAGCTGTGCATTATGGTTGCGTCATAAAAGCTCAGTAACTATGCCAGTTGGTTCTTCTGGATGTACGCACTGGTTTGAGTTTTGAGAAATAGATTGTGTACATCGCCTGTTCCAAGCCACTGTTGAACAGTGTTTTTATGAGGAGAGTGATATTTTTATGAAGTTGTTCGTCTGCTCAGGGGTGGGGGGCAGTGCTGAGCCCTAGACCACTGACATGTGAGCAGCAGCAGTGGTTTTTGAACTGCCAGAAATGGCGGGAAAAGATTGTGAGCCACAGGTGAACCAGAAACTGGGGGATAGGGTCGCCCAGCAGAACCCAAAAACGTAACCACCGCCCGAGAAACGTAACCACCGGCCCAGAAGAACCCAAAAACGTAATGGCGGACGCAGCCCTGTCAGGACTCGGACGTTGGGACTGATTTGGTTGGCAGTGCCACAAGAGGCAGCATCACCAACCACAACGCTGGCGCCTCTCCAAATAGACACCCCCTGCTATGCCACAGCAACAATCGCAGCAACTTCAACCAGGACGCCAACGCCACAGCAACACCAACACCAGCCACGGTGGAATGCACACACCCACACAACAACAGCAAACGGCAGCCCAGGACAGCCTAGGGCAGCCCAGAAAAGACACTTGGGGCATTGCGGGCCCTGGGTGATACGCCAACAGACACTTGACAGGGAAGGGGGGGAGGTCACGGACTCCCCACTGGCCCCGACTGTGGGGACACGTACAAAGGGGAACTAGCCCCGGTCCGGGACCCTTAGTCTGACAGCGGGTGCTACGTCCATGGTCTGCCACCGCTGCGCCAGCTAAGGCCATCAAGCTAGCAAACAGCATGAAACTATGCCCAGGACAGACTGGGATATGTGGGGCAGCAGAAGCAAGTGGCCAAAAACACCAATACGAAGTACAGCGACACCAATGAGGAGCCCCCTTCCTCCTTCCTCAATGGGAAGAGGGGACACAAGACAAGGACCCCCCTCCCCCTCCCCCAAGCAACACGTTCCCCCACCGCCCTTTAGCCCCCAGGTTGGGACGAACATGCAGACCCCAGAGGGAACATATCCGCCATGACCGTGCACCTGGGAAAGCAAGGCGGTCAGGTGGGTGGGGTGGGTGGGGTGGGGGCAGGGCACGGCCTGCACTGCCTTTGTGGTGCCACCCATGCCACTGCATCGGCCCGACCCTCCCACCTCTCCTCCACAGGGCGCACTGCCCCGCAGCGTGGTGCTGGGTTTCACTGCCCCGTCCCGCTACCGGCCTGTCCCGTGAGTTTACCCATGACTCCAGGGCTCACAGCAGTGCCACCCGTCACCAGCTGCCAGACTGCTCCACTTGACCGTTTTTGGGCCGCCGTCAACAGACCCCCCTTGCTTTTTATCAAGTGACACACAGGCAGGGTGACGCGCCCAGTGGGGGGGTGCATTTCACCCTGGACCGGTTCAGGGCTTATGCACGACACCATTAGCACTCTTGCTGTAGGCAAGAGCCCAGGCCCTGTCGTGTGGGGCTCCGCACCTGGTCACCACCTGCTTCGGGTTGCTAGCTCGGTACAATACTGACCTGCAAGCCCCCGTTAGGAGGCACCCGTACCAACGAGCTGACACTAGACAACGGTGGTACACCAGAATGTCTACTCTCTGGCTTTTGCCAGCATGAAGAGCGACAGGAAAGAATGGCAAGGCAGCCAAGGTGGTGTCAACCAAACTGCAGAATCAGCCCGCTGTGGACACAACTAACACAATGGCAATACATTGCAGACCACGAGTAATGATGCATTGGCTCTTGCCTTGTACAAGGCTCGAGCCTGCCACTGCTTGCCCCTTGAGCACCTGACCTTGGGGCCCCTGCTGAGTCAACTGCCCAAATGCTGTACTGCTCGGCATCAGTGGTCCACAGCCTTGAGAGGCCTCTCCACAGAACTGGACCCGCCTTCGGCAAACGGACCCATTGTTCCCAGCTTTTACAGTCCTGCACCCCTCTTGAACCCCCCTCCACTGTGCGTGCAGACAACAGGCCAAAAAGCTAATGTGCAGTCGCTTCTTGCTCTGATAGTGCATTTTTGCAGTTTTTCATCACACACACACCAATTTGCATCGTCTTCCCTGCCCACTCCTCTTTGAAGTTTGTGTGGCTGCATTGCAGTGGTTCTTGGGGGCCGGCGGTGTCAAACAGGGTACGTCCACCAAAGGTTCCACGTCCAATTTCACCAAATTACGCCGCCCCCCCCTTTCCACTCTGTACCTGCCCCTGTGATTCCCTTCCCCAGACTGTTCTGCCTCTGCCCACAGGCCCCAACAGAGGCCAAGGTCAGTCCACAGCCAACAGCGGCCACAACAACTCCCGCCAGCACGACCTCTCATGGCGCTGCCGCCCCCCTTGCAGCCGGTGCGGCGCTCTCTGCGGCCGGAGTCGCAGGCCCACTTGTGGCTGGGGCTGCAGCCCCCTCTGTGGGTGTGCCCCTCCCGCATCCTGCCGGTTGTGCCGCCAGGCGGTGCTTGGCTCGTGTGCGGTGTTGGGCCCAATGCATCAGGCCTGACCCAGACCTTGAGGATCGCCCTCTGTGGCCGGGACCGGGAAGTGGTGCTGCCCCGTGGCCAGTGACGGGGGCTTGCCGAAGGTCTTGTGGTGGCGCTGGTTCACGTGTCCCCTTTTTGGTGGTGTGGGGGGTCATGGGGGCTGGTCTGTGGTGTTGTTTTCGTTGCCGTGTGACGTGAGCACTAGGGATGCGCACTGCCATTGTGTATAGGTGCTGGGATTGTGAACATGCAGCTTACGAGAGTTGTGTTGAAGGAAGAAAAGAAGCAGGAGCCTGAGGAGGCGAAGCACAATGTGCAAGTGCAAGGTTGTGTGGCTGATGACAGGGGACATTGAATGGACAGCAGTCGGTGGTAGTCGGTGCCTCTCGAGCAAAACTTTGGCCAGTGATTGCGGTAATTAACGGGTAGTCGCCAGAGCCTATGGCCAGTGGTTGGCTTTTCACCGCCAGTGCAGAGGGTCGTCTGCAGGGGGGGGCCGATGCGGTCCGCATTTTTCCGCATTTTCCGCATTTTTTTTCGCATTTTCCGGCAGGTCCCTTAGTGTAATGTTCAAGAGGAAACATTCTAGTGGCATTGTCTTGTAGTCAGTTAGTTGTGAGGAACAATGGGTTTTGTGGGCGCCTGGGGCGCCGGAGATTTCGTTTTAGGCAGACGGCAAGGGGAAATTGTTTTGTTTGACTCTATGTGTCTATACTCAAACTACTGAGAATTTAGTGGAGAATTCAAAAATGGATGAAAAACACAAAAAAGGATTTTGACAGCGACCGGACCTCCGTGTCGGACCTTGGCTGATGGGAGCTTGAGTTGATGGGCAATTTTTTTTGAAAAAAAATTTTCCCCCAGTTGTGTATATTCAAAATGATCAGTGCGTCATGGGGATCATTTTGAGGTATGTATGTTGGGGTCCGCCCAGCGGTTTAGGTCAATGGGGGAGCACCTGACGCGGAGATTTAGCGGTCTGGCCTGACCAAGCAGCTGCAGCCTCTGCCCCTAGGGGTTTTGAGCCTAGTCCGTGATATTCTTGAGTTGGACTACTACACTACGTTGTTCCATCAAATCATCCATGCTTTGAGCGCCCGATCGTGCAAGACGAGATGAAACATCGGGGTTTTCAGGGGCATACACCATTCTAACAAAACCGCATTTTCCATCGCATTTTTTGCCGCATTTTCCGCATTTTTCCCGCATTTTTCTGCATTTTTTGCCAATCCCAGCGACCAAATCCCCCCCCCCCCCCCATTGTTTGTCAGGTTTGTCACCAGCCAAAACAACCCAGGAAAAAACTACGGGTCCCAACAGACAGCCTTTCCGCCGGCAAGAGACCGGGCGTCACCTGTTTTACGTGGAGAACAAGAAAGAGAGGCCGTCCTCAAGAACGGGGCTGCACCGCCACTCAACAGACTCACAGACCACCGGGGCACACACACACCCCGTTTGGGGATAGGGACTGAAAAAAATTTTTACCACCGTGTTTGCACCGAAATGCTCACATTCGAATGGACTAATATGAGTGGCATGTGTTACATTCCCATTCTTATGAGTGGCATGTGTTACATTCCCATTCTATTTCTCCCTGAGACAGCAAGGGTCATAGAGCCATTTCAGTTTTCCGCTTTCGTAGCCATTTCACATTTCCCCAAGACCGCATGGGCCGCATGGGTCATAGCTATTTCATTTCTCCACCCCCGGGAGTATCGCGCGCTCCACAGCCGATGCCCAGCCACTCTAACACACGCCGGTGTGTAATTGGCCAACGGCCTGTGGGGATTGAGCTGGTAGTGTCAGTTGGTTGCTGCACCGCGCGACATTTCTTTGGTGAGGCGTAGTGGACCTTTCGTTTCCGATGTTCTTATCTCCCCCCACCCCCACCATGTATACAATGCGCAAAAGTGCTAAATTAATACGGTCCCTACGCCTACTGTAGCTTGGACCAGGTTGTAGACGCCCAAGTTCAAAAAGAGAAGATTGCATGCTGGGCTGATGCAAGAAAGGGGAATATCATGCACAAATATCCCCAAAATCAGAGCCATGTGGGTTCAAGTGGGCAAACACTCACAACAGATGTGTCCATGATTTAATGTAGCTGGCAAATTTGTCACCAAACCCATGTTTAATGTGTCTGCACTATATCTGTACCGAATCAAATTAGGTACCAAATTACTACGGTCCATTTGCCCGCCGAAGCTTGGACAAGGCCGTAGCTTGTACAAGGGGGGTAATTACTGACCATCACGGTCAGCGGTAGTGGCCAACCAGTGGTGGTAGGTGGCTCACGGTCAGCGATTATTGGCCAGTTCTTATGTTGTTGACCGCGAATCAAGCGCCAACAACCATCAGTTATTTGCCCACCGCCATCGGCTTTTGGTTGATTTGTCCCATGACCGGTTCTCAGGTACCGGAGGCTTGAGCGCAAGGTACCCTACAACAACCATCAGTGATTTTCAGAGTGTGCCTCAAGTGCACCGGCCCCTCCCAAAGCCCGTGTTGTTTCGCCGAGACCAGCAATTTATTTGTCGGCCCATCAACCTCCTGTGCGCATCCGCCCAAGTCCATGCATCTGTCTTCTGCCCCCCCCCCCCCCCATTCCGCCCTTCACAGCTTGGGGATTGGTGATGGGATATGGGCACATACCAGGCCGCCATATTTCTTTGAGGGGGGAGCATCAGCGCACCGGGCATCTTTTTGGGCCACTTTTGATATGGAGCCCTAATCCACACTTTTTGCCTGGGTTATGTAGCCATATTAATTTCTCCTCACCATGGCGACCCCGAGAATGCAGGGGTGATGCAGCCATATTGATATCTCCCCACCATGGGGACCCCAAGAAGGCAAGGGTGATGCAACCATATTGATCTCTCCTCACCATGGGGACCCCGAGAAGGCAGGGGTGATGTAGCCATCTTGGGTTCTCCCCACCATGGGGACCCCGAGAAGGCAGTGGTGATGCAGCCATATTGATTGATTTTGCCATTCCCCCCAATTTAGGGCCCCTGAGAAGGCAGGGGTTGGGTAGCCACTTCTGATTTTGTCCCTGTGTGTGGACCCCCGAGAAGGTAGGGGTGACGTAGCCAAAGGAAGCTGAAGTGCATACCCCATACGCTTCTACGAACAAGTGTTAAGGAAGTAGCCTCGGGGAACCCAATGCCGTCGTGACCTATGCTTTAGTGGTTTCAATACTTGCGGGGAACCTAACCGTCCTTTGTCTTCGATTCGACCTTCCGGTGCTATGGAGGAAACCGGGCCAACATTTGTTGCATTTGTTTTCACGCATATCTATTGCATTTGTGTGTCTTGGTGTGCATGTCACTCAAAAAAGGGGACTTGATTTGGTACTATGGTGATACATTTGTAGTTTGATGCATTTCAGGGCTATAAGGGACCACATGGTGATACATTCAGGGTGTCCGCCGTAGAGCATCGGTTTTTGCCCCTTTTGTCATTAGACCTCTTTGCTATGGAGTTGAGCATTGGAGAAAAGATGTTCTACACCACGTCAACCGGGCTACAGGTACCCGCAAAGGTGATTGCCCTTTCACACGATGGGCATGTGGAGTTGGAGTATTATCGAGATGGTGTCCGTGTCATCAATCATGGATGACCCATCCACTCCATCTCCTTCGGGATACCCAGTTTCGAGTCTCCACCACCATAAACATCAATGGAAGTGCCCGCGGAAGTCTTTTCCGACCTCTCCAATTGGGATCTCTGCCACCATCCCCATCGGTTCGTCCAATGGGCGTCCCTGCGGAAGTCCCTCCGGAACTCCCTTTGGCACCCCTGGGGGCAAGGATACCGGAAGCCCCGTTTGTGGCCGCTCCCCAACACGACCATCTTCACACTCTCCACCCCGGAGTCGCGCCCCCTCCATAGCTCCCTTATGTGATGATGAGCATGTACAACCAGGAAAGCGTGCCTCGCAAGCATGAGCAAAGGCTCGTGCATGGGATAAATAAAATCACCAAGTGGCAAAGACTTTGCCATTGCCACGGTTGCAGGGATGTCCAATGGGCTGAGGTTTTGGAATGGGTCGAAGAGAACACTCTTTCTACGGGTTGCAGGTCGTTCAACCAGGTAGCTACGGTCTTCTTACACCGCTTTGGGATAGCGACTGATCGACATTGGGATCATCGACATCGAAATTGGGTGGCATGCCGTCGCAAATTTCAAGCGGTTGCAGACATGAAGCTAAAGCAGTCTAGGGGGGGGCGTTCAAGGCCGGCGGTGCTTCACTGCTTGAGGAACTTCAAGATCCGTGCCGGTGGTGGTACTCTACATGCCACACCCGTGCTGTAGTACATGGACCAAACATCCAAAAAAAGGTCGCTGATTTGAATCGGCGAGAATTTGCTTTCATGGATCAATTTAAAGAAATTGTGTTGATTTCGAACAACGCACATCGATTTTTGGGCAAAGGAACATCCCAGCCACACACATCAAGAAATCCAAGTGCCCGTGGTGGTGCAGCGCATCCTCACTTTTGGAAAGGGCCATCGCCTACCAAAGGATACAGCGCATGTGGAGGGAGAAACCGTGGCGCATACAGCCTTTTATGGAGACGTTTCACGGCTGTGTACTCGGAGACAACAGGACCTTGAGAAACAAGCTCGGCAGAGGAGTTCATCAACCTCATTACCGGCAGCCAAAAGGCAACGCAGCATTGTTGGAATGTTTAACCCAACTGCTAATTCTAGTTCTAGTTCAAGCTCTAGTTCAAGCTCTAGTTCAAGTTCTAGCTCTAGTTCTAGTTCAAATCTTGAATCAAAGACCAAACCCCAACCTATTGCCGCGAAACCCAACCCAAGCTAGCCCACGCAACCACCATCTGCTGAGAGAGAGTATAGAGAAGGAGAGCATGAGAGAGAAAACAAGAATACGGAGGATGAGATCTTGGAGTATCTCCTCGCCGTGTCTGTGAATTTGGCAAACCCTTTGCACCTGGTTTACGATAATGGTAACAATGGTGGTGTGCAGTGGTGGGAGAAGTGTTGTGACTCCACCTCTGTATGTACCCACGTTGCTTGGATGGGTGTGGATGCATACACTATGGAGGAATTTTGGTTCCTTTTTTTTTTTTGGACGAGACACACCCCACCCGTAGAAACCTGTGCTTTGATGTCAGGCACCAAAGGGTGTTTAGAGGCGGCTTGGTGTCAAAGCGTTTCCCGTTTTTGCGAATATCTGAGCCATTTCTTTGCTTTTGAGGTTAGGGGCCATGACGGCACTCAGAAAGGCCAGATTCATGTCATTGGCATTTATTGGAAGAAAGAATGGAGGTTTGATGGCCCGGCAACAGTTGTACAATGATGTGCATGGGTGATATAGGGCACGCATTGAGCATTTGTTTGGATAGTTGTGGCATTGGGGTTTGGTTACGAACATCTGGCGTGGCAGCCCTTATTAGTTGCACCAGTCCGTGCGTGTTTTATTGCATTTCATGCAATTGCCACGATCAGTATTGTGATGGATGTATTGATGCCCACATTTGTGGGGAAAAGGTTGTTTATTAGCATGTACATGAGTAACACACATTGATGTTGAATTCAGCTATTTCGACTTATGCAGTGTGCTTTGTAGGGAAGGTTTGTGGTCCACTCTTGGTCAACTTGCCGGGCTCTTCTAGGGGAGGGTAAATCCGGGGTTAAAGTCGGGATATTTGATACAAAAGTAGCGTGCCGGGCGTGCACAGGGCAAACAACCCCCCCCCCCCCCCCCAAGCCTCCCACTGCGTCCCCCATTGCCCCCCTTGACAAGAACCTTTGCAATGGAAAGCTGGAAAAATAAATTCACTGAAAAAGAGAGCGGAACATTGAACAGGGCCCTGCATACCACTATTCAGAGAGTATTTGAGAGGGCTACACCTGCCATTGGGGGTCCACCACTCCAAAGGAAGTGCTTCACTCAGCTGTTGCCTTTTTGCTCCTGCTCCCTGAAGTGTGGTCCTGAAGTTGACACCCCCCAGTCTCCGCCTGATCATTTTGTGTGCAGTCCCTCCTCAAACGCCACTGCTGTCAACATCTTCGGATATTATGGCTCTGGTGCAGTATGGACAGTTGAGGTTTGTCTGCCTTGCTAATCCTTTTGAGTTTGCAGCTGGTGATTTCAGAGTGTACTCTTATTCTGGTCTGGAGCTCAGCGTCTCCTAGAAGGTACCACCGAGTGGTTTTTGCATCCCAAAAGAAAGATTGGGTATTCTTGAACCAGTCTCCAGCAAAGGGTGCATTTTGCAGGCCCTGTCTGTCCCATGCAACACAAAATGGTGTAATTATGGGGACCATGAAATGGTAACGAAATTCCACATGAATTCTGAAAGTAGTATTCATTCATCTCTGTGCCCACAGGCAGCAGTTCCAACAAGCACAGGGGCTGTCACCGACGGAGCTACAAGCGTACATTCAGGCTCAGAGCGCATTTTTGCCGTCTCGTCACCTTCAACAACCACCAGGCCCATTGTCTCTGGCCCAGATGCTGGGTCAGAGTGCAACACACCAGCAACAGCATTTGCAGCAGCCGCAGTCACATCAACAACAGCTACAGTCCACAACACCGTTAGAAGGGTATCAGGGAATGCAGCAGCAGCACCAAGATGGATTGCAGGTGTTGCAACAACCAACGCCTACTCTGCAGCACCTGCTACAGTTGCAGCCCCAGCGACAGCAGCAGGCGCCGCTGCTGAAGGCAATGCCGACACAGTCTCATCACCAACAGCTTCAAGAGCAACCCCAGCAGCAGCAGCAGCAGCAGCAGCAGTTGCAGCCGCCAACGCAGCAGCATGACCAGAAACAGCAGCAGCAGCAGCAACTGCAGCAGCAACCGCTGCAGCAGCAGCAGCAGCAGCAGCAGGCAGCGCATGGTGCACAATGGCCGCCAGCACCATTTCTGCTTCAGCAGGCCGTTGATCCATTGCACATGGCATTTCCTGTATCTGCATTGCAGATGCCTGCAATGGTTCCAGGCCTGCAGCAGCAGATCCAGTTGCTACAGGCCCAGATGTCCAACACCGCGTTCCCGGCAGCCGCTCTTGTCGCACAAGGCGCTAATCTCGAACCTGGAGGATTGCCACTGGCCACCAATCACGGGTCCAATGTGCAGCAGGCCCCAGCAACTGCACCGTCACAATTGAGTACAGATGCAGTACTGCAGGCCCAGCAAGGGTATGCCTGGCGGAAGGGATGGGGTCTCCGTGCTGCAAAACTTTTTTTTTGCTGCAAAACATTCTTTTTTGCTTTTAGGAGGGAATGGCTCAAATCATTTGGGTCGTCACTGGGGTGCTATGGCATCGATCTTTTGTCGTCGGGAGGAAATATTTCTGCAGCCTGCTCTGTGTTGTCCCATGTTTATCTGTCTATCTTCGGCTGTTCCGCTGTCTGTAGGTGAGGTTGCCCTCTGCATTTCTCTAGCATATGCCATGCCGGCGCCAGCATGCTTCACACAAAGTCCTTCCCAAGCAGGTGGAGTTTGGAGGGTGCTCACCACCACTGGTGCGGGAAATGTAACACGGGGCCAGGGGGTTCCATGAAATCCCGGAGATGTAGAGTTGCAAAATGCTGCATACAGACAGAGGTGTCACAGCTTGTTGCGGCGCCTTCAGATTTTAAGAACTTTTTGCAGCAGTCTTTCTCGTGCGTGGTCAACCACCACGATGCCTCTTCTTGTTATACCCACGTAGATGTTAGTGGTGCGCACACATGTACACACAACAGAGTGTAGCGCACCTGCGTTTTTGCGGTGGTAGCGAATCAAATTCTGTGACGATCGAACCTTTTTGATGTCAAATATCTGCGTGGGGTCAATGCATTCCCGTGGAATGTCCCCCTTAATGTAGACCATCCATCCTCTGCAGCAACAGTCCCAAACAATTGCCTCGCTGCGTCTGTCATTTTCTTTCTGCAGGATGGGAGCCAACAAGTCCCACCAAGCAGCCGCTGATCCTTAAAGAAGTTCGTGAGAATTCTTCTGGCTTTTGTGCTGTCTGGCAACTTGTCACCATCTCTCACACGGGGCATGGCACAAAAATAGCAACATGGTTCTGGCAACCCTGGGCATCCATGTGCAACAGCACAAGACGGGGGGGGGGGGGGCGTGGAGCTGTAGAATTGTCACGTGCTCCATTTTTGGGGGATTGCCACAACATGAACAAAGAACGGCTGCAAAAATGTGCAATAATGAATGCAAAGGACGCAGATGATTTCATCATTTTTGCCCATCCCCTGTAACAGAATCCCACGCTACAATTCTGAGTTGAAACCACCGCAAAACCCCTGGTATCGTTTGGTGTGTTGGGGGCTGTTCTGCACCCCATGGCTTGATGCTTCCTGTCATTCTTTGCCTGAGAACTTTTTGGATTTGTGCAAGATGTTTTTTTCTGCTTGACCCTCATTGACCTCTTTAGGAGTGCATGTGACAGGGATGGTGGAAAAGGCTTGAGCTTTGGTGTGGGCCACAGGCGGGCAGAGGCTTTTTTTTCGAAGGCTTCCAAGGGGATCTAATCGTGCCCAGTCTTACTTTTTCTGCTTCAATTTAGTACAACTGACATTCCAGCAACTCGAGCTTATCATGGATCATGTCAGGGGATGGATTGCCTACAGATGCTCTCACACACCCACACACACACACACACACACTGTTTGCCTCAGATTGTTTGTTGGGGGGGAGGATTTTGAGGCCCGGGACAATTTTTTTTTTGCAGGGAAAATTCCGGGCATGCTGCGTATAGATATTTACACTTGTGTGCCTGACACAAAGCAGAAGATAATTCTGTGGGTAAACTTTCAGCACCAATTTTGCAAGTCAAAATTCTCCCATGAAGCAGGCGGGGAGGGCACAAAAAGAATTTGCGGTATCACCGTTTTTGTGTACCCCCCCCCCCTCCCCTAGGGGGCGTACCCCGGAAAAGAAAATCTCACCCCTATGTGTGAAAAAGTTTTGCAACCCCAGTTTTTTTCTAAAGAACGCCACACTGACCACCTCTTAGAAACCACTAGTTGTTTTTGCATACGGTGTAACTGTAGCGTACATAATGCTTTGAGGTCCCCAAACATTCCCCATTTTGCCGGTACAAATTTGGTAGCCCTACATATCCGTGTCAGCCCAAAGTTCAGCCACCACAAAGCGAGGGTGCTGGTCATGGGGCCCCAAGAGTTTTGGGTTGGCGTAAAATTGATCAAAATGACCCTAGGGTTTTTCTAGCTCTTTCTAGTAGCAATAGCACATGTAGCAAACCAGGTGTGGCACGGGTGAAGGTTCAGCAATAGCGCAAGTAGCAAACTAGGTGTGGCATAGGTGAGGATTTGGGAGCCCTCTTTTGTATGCCATGCTGCTTCATACCGCTTTTTTTGTTGCCGGCGTTTTTATAGCACCCTAGTTGCAGTGGCAACCTTTCAATTTGTTTTGTGCACAAGCAATGTTGAACCCCAATGTGGGCCTATTAGACATTGGTGGGGTGCAATGTATTGGCATTGTGAGCCCATTTAGCGTGGCAGACTTTGGTTTCTAAGGGGCCACTACTTCATTTAGGATCCGTACAACGTTATTGACAAAGGCATTGTCTTCAGCAGCCATGCCGGACATGGGGTACACCGTTTGTGTTGCTAGTGGGCAAGAAACCACTTGGATCACACGAGGTGGCGGGTTGCGTGCTAGTTACACCGGTGTGTCATTCCAAGTTTTCAAGTTGTTGGATTTCACTCTTTTTGAACACACAGAATTGATTCTTTGGGATACAGCCAAGGAAATTTTGCTCCATTTTGCAACCACCCCTCCTCAACCAACTGCGCGCATTTGCTTTTTACTGGAGTAACAGGGTTTCTTGATTGGTGTGGGAAGCAAGAATGAATTGGCTTGGATCTCCATCTTCGACCCAGCTTTCAATCTGCATTGTGCGACCCGGCTTTGGATCTCCATTGTGTTAACCGGCTTGGATCTCCATTGTGGGACCCTGCTTTGGATCTCCATTGTGTGATCCAGGTTTGGATCCACATTGTATGACCCGGGTTGGGATCTCCATTGTGTGAACCGTCTTGGATCTCCATTGTGTGACCCGGGTTTGGATCTCTTATGTGCGAACCGTCTTGGATCTCCATTGTGTGACCCGGGTTTGGATCTCTTTTGTGTGACCCGGCCTTGGACCTCTTTTATCCGAGCTGGTTTGGATCTCCAAGGCACGTCATTGTGGGGTAGGTGCCATATTTTGGCACCACGGCTGTGGTGGGTCCATAATTTGATAGTGTGAAATGAAACGGCCGGGTGGAACGATGGGCGTCGTGGGGTCCACAACGGACATGGGGCACGTTTTGATTGGCTAGACAAGCATCCAAACCACGTGGCGTCCATCAGTTCGCACTGTAAGACCATGAATATGTAAATAGTGGCAGCGAAACCGGAACGGCTGGGTGGCAAGATTGAAATCGAGGGTTCCATGTCCACAGTAGACTTGGGGCACTTACTGAGCGGCCAGACGGGGTGGTTCTACCCACACGGGGTCGGCCGATTGCTTGCCCGGGTTCTCGCCCCATGCACTGATCATGGGAACTGCTACTGCCCAGAAGAGGCCAGGAAGGGGTGATACGACACAATGCGTAGCCGGCATGTTTGTTTATATAAATACCATCCGCGTCGCCAATGCACAAAGTTTAGTACTAGTGCCATTGTGCTGAAAGCATGCTATGGAGAGGGGCCACTAACGGCTACATGTCGCAAATGGCATGTTAGACATCGACCAGTACCCCCAATAGCCAAACAAAGAAATAGCATTGAGTGCCAAAGGCATGTTATGCTGTCGGAACACCGTGACTATGCGTGGCACGTGCGACATCCGAAGAAAAAAAATTTTCTATAGGACCCATTTTTGTTCACTTTGCGCTAGGAAGGGTCGCCCGCAAAAAAAATTTTCTTATCCGGTACCAAAACTTTTTCGCTCTCTGCTTCTTGCAATGACTTTGACGAGGATGCTAGTACGAACCCGTTGTGCGCGTTTGGTTTTGAACACTGGGCAGGTGAGTCTAAGACCCAAGACTTTTTGCACCAAGCATTTTAAAAGAAATCTTATCATGAAAGTTGATGTGTTCCCTCTTCGGTGTGGTGTGGGGTTGAATAATTTTTTTGCGCAGAGAAATTCGGAGCATGCGGAATGTAGATAATTACACTTGTGCAACTGCAACAAAGCAGGAGATAATTCTGTGGGTAAATTTTGAGAACCAATTTTGAAACTCAAATAGGTACCATGAAGTTGATATTAGCCGTTTTTGTACTATTGCAAGACGCTGCTGCTATTGTGGGTCTTCTGTGCAAGTTTAGTTCGGAACAGAGGGCACGTGGGTTTGAGACCCAACATAAAATGTACCAAACATTATGAAAAGTTTTTTTTCAGAAAATTTGATGGTTTCTTTCTTCCCTATGGTTTGACCATGTCATGCATTACATGTGCCATGTGCCTATCCATTGGATCTAAAGTTGGATGAGGGCATTTGCCGTTTGCCCGTGTGTTTGTGCTGTTTGTTATTCGTATTTGCAAAATTCCTATATGAAAATCATAAGATTGTGCGTCTTTTTTTCATTATCTAATGAAACAGTATCCGAGACGGGACTAACATGGTGTGTTGTTTATCACGTACATCACACTTTTCTGCTTTGCGGTCTGAGTGACTGATTTCTCATTTGATCCATCGCAGTGTCCTGCTGCATTGTGGGTAGGCACATTTGCAACCATGGCATATTGCACTTTACAATCAAGGACGAAATAGACAAAATTCTACATTGTTTGGCGGGTTTGTGCACGGTTAGAAGGGCAAGATTGCGATGTAATTTGCGTGTAGCGTCATTATGCAGCTGTGGTTGGATGAGTCGGGCCATGCTCAGATTATGTTGGAGGAATATTTGATTCATTTGCTCTTTGTCATTTAGAATGAAGGCTGTTTGATGTGTAATGCAACACAGAAAGATGTTGCGAAAAATTTACATGTGCATGGTGAGGATTGAATGGTGGTTTGCCCACAACGGGCATTTTGTTATAGCATTTCGCAATTACTAAAACAAAGGTTTCCTATGGGTACAGCTGATTGTGCAGAGTCTGATATGTTTCGTGTTCGTACACAACATATTACAGAAAACATTTGACAATCGCAAAAGTAGAATATCAATACTAGGATGCGCATTTGTGGGTCATACCATTTCGTTCGGACACATGCGGACTTGCCTAGGCCGGGGTATAAGCCGCCACACAATGAATGAATGAATGAATGCACCATTCTTCGCCAGAATGAGCAAAATGAATCATTGAAAATGTTGGTACATGTTTGGAACCCCGATTGGTAGTGATGCTGAATGCTAACACGGACGAACGGAGTGATCAATTGGCATGAAGCACGGGAAGGCCACACGTCAGAGAGCGATTCTTTACACTTCGTGAGAAAGATGTCCTTGATTTATGCCCTAGATATTTTGATGAAATCCTGCAGGTTTTGAAGTTGTAAACCCAAACCAAAGAAGCAAGTAGAGCAAGAACAGGATGTGGATCGAATCAATGATTGGTTTTGGAATCCAGTGTAACACAGAAGGGCTGCAGATAGACAATGCAAAGGTTCAATCACAAATGGACAATACAAAAGATTTTATATGAAAATTGGACTGACTCAGGCCTCCAAGATAGCATTAGGCACTTCATGTGCACTCTTTTGGGTGAAATGGTGCTGGTTAGGAATGTGGGGCATAGATGTCAGGCCAACACAGAAAATGACTTGGCCAAGCAACTGAATTCAGAAACAGTTGAAACGTAGGACCACAATAAGTGGTAGAAACAATTGAGTATAGGGGTCTTTGGGTGGGAGACCACTAGGCTTAATCTCCAAGGCCTAAAGCATGAAATGCCTATTTTATTTCGGTGTATCCTCCATGAAGGAAGGTACCTCCGCTCAGTTGAGTGGTAGGGGTAAACTTCATGGGGGGCTAGGGTTACAACCCTAGTAACTTTGAGAAAGTGTACCAAAAGCTTCAAAAGAGTGGTAAAAATACTTAAGTTAGTCTTAGCATCAACAAAAGGGTTTTAAGGGGGGCTTGGCCTGGATCAAGCCCTCCAAGAAAGACATGGCAGTGACTTTTTCTTACTCCCCCTTGGAGTACTAGTTAGCTAAGCTAGTACGACCAAGGAAAAAGGCTCAAATATTCCCAAAATTACCTCGGAAAATGCATTAAACTTACCAAAAACATCCTCATCAGTTCATAGAAGCCTATCACACTGTAGGTACCCTCGAAAAAAAGTGTAATGTACCGTGAATGATGTCCCTTCGATGGGGCACCCCTCAAAAGTCGCCGGCCTGCGACGAAAACGTTTGGTAAAAATTTGGGGGTAGTGGGGTTTGAACCCAGGACTCCCTCCCTAGAGCACATGTGCTTGCCCACTAGGGTGCAGTCGAACGCTCTAATGCGGACGGCTATAACTGCATAAACAGCGTTTTAGTAAACGTCGTGACCAAGGGCCAGGGCGGAGCAATACTCCCAACCGAGGACACAAATCTCTAGGAGGTGGAAAAAATAGAAAATGTAACCAACAGGGAGTGATTCCTGCGGTTTAGCGGAAGGGGTTGCGATTTAGCAAATGAAATCGTTAAAAATCGACGAAACCACGCGGGAAATCGTCATTTTTACACATAACTCAAAGTCGCAGACAAGCGCAAAGGAAGCGGACTTCAAAAACCAGGTTGCGCAAGCGTAAACGGCTTTTGAAAAAGAAGGTATGAGCCGTAGTTTTTAAAGTTGTAAAGGAAATTTTTGCACAGTTGCATCAAAATTTTCATAAACTTCAGAGAAAGGTATTCAAATTCAACCCACACCACGGAGCAGGTGGACGACCCACCTCTCAGGTATGCCAGTGTCACCTCACACGCATGCATTGCGTTCGTGTTGGTTGTTTCGTTAAAACGTTAGGGTTGTCAACGCTGTGTTTGTTGGGGGTTCGGGCGCTCATCTCCTTTGCTCTACACAGGTCATAACAGGAATGAAAGGTATGCGATGCGAATGGGGCGCGCAGCACGCACGTAGGGTTAGAATATGCGATGTGCTCGCGATGCATGTGCCTAATCGAGGCATTCACACGTTGTGACGCTTTCCCTGTACCCCAATTCATCCTTGTTCTCTCTTCACAGGTTAGAAAAGAAAGTGTTCGTTTGTGTGTAGCCGTAGCGTTAAAGTAGGGTTGCTTAAAACGCTTAGGCTGGTTTAAAAACTCGCAATAGGGTTGCTTTGCGTTCGCTTCACTTCGGCATTCACACGATGCATGGTGAGTAGGGTACGTCACCTCCTGGTTGAGTCAGTGGTTATGGTCCTGCCTCCCTTCCCTACATGCGTGCACATGATGCATTAAAGGGTAGGCCACGCGAAATGCGCACGGTAAACCTTGTTTAGGTTACCGAGGGGCTCCTCGGTACGTTCTTTAAGAGAACCTGAGGAGTCCCTTAACGCTTGCTTGCTTGACAGGGCGTGTTTGAGGACAGTGTATTATAGGTCACACTGAGAAGCGCAAAATATGTGGAGTGTGCCTTGGTTCCTCAGCCGCAAACACCCCTTCATTTGCCTCTGTTGTACAGGTGGGAGAGGTTGAGGGTGATTAGTGCACGCAGCAGCTGCCTTCGGCGGCTATCCGATTTTTCTGCCCCAGCCAAACAGGGGCGCTGATCACACAATCAATTGACTGCGCCTCAGCCAGGAGTGGCGTGGGCAGTTCGACTCCATCGACATCCGCGCTGTGCACGCAACAAGAGCACCCCTTCCCTCCAAGCCCTAGCAGGGAAACGTGTAGAAAAGTTTATAGTGTTTTCAGCACTGTGTTTTGCCTCTCCTGCTGCTTGCTGTTGGTGTAGGGATTCCTGCTGCTTGTTTTTGGAGATGAAAAGCTTTTGTTTTGATGAAATACAGCCACTCCAAGTCACTCCAGGATAGCCCAAGCCAATAGTATGCAAAGAGAAGAGAATTCAGGGTCAAAGCATGAAGGGCTGCAGTGTAAACAGTGAAAGATGATTGGATATTCACAGAAACTGCAACTCAGGTCACAAATGAATGCATATCTACAAAGATAGCTGAAATGGTTTCGGAAAAGAGTTAGAAAACTGCCCCATGGTAACTCTCTCTCCATAGTGCCATCTCAGGAGATGTGCACTCTTTGTTTTGGGTCCCATATGTGCTGAGGTGGCATGGTATGTGGCGATGAGGTCACTGCCATGTCACATGGGATCTTCCTACTTAGCTAGGCTGACCAGGAATTGAACCCAGGACCTCTCAAAAAGAGGTGCCCAGCCCCCTAGGGTGCATACCACTAGGATAGCTAAGAATTCATGGAAAAACATAGAAAAATTCATAGGCTCTACTTTAGGTATGTCAGTGCTCAGTCAACTCAGGAAAAGATGAATAGCTTCACATTGAAAGGGGATTAAGGGGTCCACTCCATATCCAGATTGGGTGTTTGGTTCCATAGGTCAAAATGTGTTATCACCACTTTTGGTTGGACCAATACTAAGATAAAAATGCATGGATGCTCAGTGCATCTCTAATACAACTAGAGTATGCCTCAAAGCAATGGAAAAGCACTTTTTCTTACTCCCCCCTTGTGCTGTGGTGGCCACCACTGTCGCATTTTAGGAAAAAGGGACTTTTTCTTGGCCTTTCCTTGGTTTCCACATCTACTTTAAAATACCTATAGTCTCCCTCACACTGTAAAATGAGCGCTCACCATGGCTGGCGCTCTTTTGCTGCTTTGTTTGTAACATATCCTACAGAAGACTCAGCGCTCATGGCGCTGCCGGGGCTCCTGTGGCTTGGTTGGGTTAGTATGGGAGCATGCCAAACATGTGCATATGCATCCCTCCCTCCAAGACGCAGCGTCGACACAACCCAAACGCAAGACACAATATACACACTCGCATGGGTTCTCGTAAACCTGCTGGCGACCTGTGACCTGTCTTAGGGCGAAGGGAGTCGAGAAAGAAATTAATTAGCCCCTTGGTGGGGTCTTGGTTCTGCTCAGTCTCTCCAGGCACCTGCGTTTCGGCCGAAACACGGCCTACTCAGCGAGGCTGCGCGTGGGTATCTGCAGAGGCAGGAATGGGAGAATTATGGACGAATCCACGCAAAAACGAAGCGACGACATCAAAATCCGTCAAATGACGGCGTAGAATTTTTCTGAAACGACACACCTGAGCAGAATCCAATTGTGCATCAGAAGCACATTTTTATAGAAATTATAGTCATCTCTGGATTTTTTAAATCCAGAAATTCATACGCATAAAATGGCGGCGCGCAGGAGCGGCTCCTAGCAAAGCGCCGGAAAATGGAGAAATAATGGAATTATAAACGTATGTCTCACGTAGTCTTGAAAATGACGAGACACACATTAATAAATAAACATACAGATTCCACCCACACTAATAGAAGATTCGAAAATTCAAGAATTTGACAATCAACGAAAAAGACTTCAATGAATCAGGTATAAACTACAGGTATGCTCGTCTCGCATGCCGCATACACATTGCTCGTCTCGTGTCTCCGTGAACGAGTCTTGTAGCAGCGCTAACAACGATAGGACGCGATAGAGGGATCGATTAGAAAGATTGCAGATGATTAGCGGTCAGATCAGGGTGATTAGACATACACACAAGTGCATAGCAACGTTCTTCGCGTGCGCCCCTCACTTGCTCTCTCTCTCCAGCGGTAGGTAAGGTGAGTAAGCCCAGGCGGGGCCACCCCCTGGTGGAGTTGTGATTGACGTTCAGATGGGCAGGTTTGCCCGCGATGTCTGTGCATACTCGAGCATGCACACACGCATTAAAGGGTAGGCCACGCGAAGTGCGCACGGTAAACCTTGTTTAGGCTACCCAGGGGCTCCTTGGTACGTTTTTTACGAGAAGACGAGGAGTCCCTTAACGCTTGCTTGCTTGACAAGGGTAGCTGGACTTCCAGCGTGTTTGCGGACAGTGTATTATAGGTCACACTGAGAAGGGTATAATACCTGGAGTGTGGCTTGGTTCCTCAGCCGCAAACGCCCTTTCATTTGCCTTTGTTCTACAGGTGGGCAGGTAGGGTGAGTGGTGCAGCAGCATTTTTTTATGCCCTGCTAAACAAGGGCGCAGATCACACAAACAAGTAACTCCGCCTCTGCCTGTGGCAGAGCAGGGAGTCCGACTTCATCGTCATCTGCGCCGTGCACGCAAGGGCAACTCTTCCCTCCAAGCCCTTGCAGGGGAAACGCGTTGTGGCGTCCCCTGTTAGGCCACAGTTGCTTAGCAGCGCTGTGTTCTCTTGTCATTTCACAGGAGGGTCGCTAGGACCCACGACACCTTTGACTTCGCAACGCCCAGTAGAGTGTGCGTGTAGGAGTGGTAGTCCTGAGTGGGGGCTTGAGCCAGTTGCCCCAGTGCTCGCCCACCAGGATGGTGCCACTGTAGGGTGTGTAGGACCTGTAGTGCGTGTGTCACTGTCCCACCCGTTTCCTGCAATTTTAGCAGGGTTGGTGGGCTGTGGCAGTGGTTAGGTCAGTGTTTTGGCCACATAGCAAAACGGCGTTTTCATGCCTTCATAGCTTTTGGCCACCCCTCCCTGTAGTAGACAGATAGGTAGGGAAAACAATACCTGGATTAGCACGCTGGGTATTCCCCCAAGGTTTTGCGCCAGCACAGAAATTGGGCGCATAGGGGAGGGGAGACCCGGGGCGTACCCCGTGGCATCAATAAGCCAACCCTCCAGGTTTAGCAAGGGCGCAGACTTGGGTATAATTAGGACACCACTTCTGCGGCTTGCTCTCAGGACCTTAGGAATAGCACACTCACACATACGCTTTGGCAGGTAAGGGTAAGGTTCAGTCCCTAGCTTTAGTCTTGGAGGCAAGCGTCTCAGCGAGCCTCAGCAACTCACCAAGGTTGTTCTGGGACAAGTAGTCAACCAGAACTGAGTTTAGGCGTCCCTCAGGTAGAACAAATGCAGAGAAGGGCTCCCAGGTGGCCTCTTCGACTCCAAACCCTTCCCAGAGGGTGAGGAAGCGCCAACCCTGGCGATAGCGGTGGCGTAGGACAGACTTCACCAGGTAGAAGCCCTCCTTAGCCATCTCCTCGGCGTTCATGTCGGGGAGTTCACCTTCAACTTCCATAGGACTGGCAGCCCCTTGTAGGTCCAGAGCGGCGATTTCCTCGTCGTTCAGCTCCCACTCCTCCCCACAGAGGTCTTCAGGATCATGGTAGCGCTTCAGGTGTTGAGCAGCGCACACCAGGGTCCCCCCTAGACGGGGAGAACACCTCACCGTGATACGGTGTCCATCCACAGATAGGATCTTGTACGGCCGGAAGTATGGGTCATCGCTGGTAGAGCGTGGCCAGGCGGGTAGTCGACTGTGGTGCACCAGCACCCAGTCCCCCTCTTGGTAGGTGGCCGGTACACGGTGCTTGTTCTTCTTGTTCCACTGATGCTCCCTCACTCTCTGGAGCATAGCCTTGGCCTTGTCCACCTTCGCTTGTTGATCTTGGACCCATTCACCCACAGAAGAATGGGTGTCCTCTGGATAGGGGGCATGTAGGAACCATGCCGGGCTTCCCATGAATAGCTCATGAGGCGAGTAGCCAGTAGCTGAACTCTCTTGGGAGTTCATCATCAAGGATATGACGGGGAGTAGTCTCACCCAGTCTCTGGTGCGTTCAGTTTTGCACCATATCCTGACGTTCTCCTTCAGGACACGGATCTGTCGCTCACATAGGGGGTTGCTCGTATGAGAGTAGGGAATCCCCGTAGACACCTGGACATTGAGGGATCTCAGGACCCTCTTGTACCAGCCAGTATCTGAGCGTACTCGTACGTCCTCGTCGGAGTTGATCTCTTTGGGCGCCCCATAGACACAAAACCACTCCTCCAGGAGTATGTTGATAGTCTCCTCCCCGGTAATGTGCTTGGTACATGGGAACACCCTGGTAAACCTGGTCAACCCACAGGTTACCACGAGGGCGAAGTCATATCCCCCGAACTTCGGCATCTCCGTGTAGTCCACGTATAGAACACTGTTAGCACAGTGAGGGATGGGCAGGGTCGAGTAGAGATCTCTGTCCCTGATATCCCCTGGTTTACAGGACCTGCACGGGCACTTGTCCACGATAGGCTGGAGTGTCTTCCGCAGTTGGTCGTCAGTCCACGTAGTGTGGAACCACTGCTTGAACAGCCTCAGGGTACGGTCAGCACCCACATGACCGCTGGACTCATGGGTCCACTTCAGCAGCGCTGGGACTCGGTCACTAGGCACCACAATGCGGTCCTCGTGCCAGAGGTAGCTCTTGTCCCTCTTCCACTGGTCCTGGTTGACCAGGAGGGGTTCAAGGCGTTTCTCCAGGCGCTTGTAGATATCCCCAAACTCCTTCAGGTACTCCGATTGTTGGAGTCCATCCAGGGGGCGTATCATGGTCATGTTCAGGTCCAGGTGTACGTCCATACGGCTGAACGCCTCCTTAGCCAGCGCTTCAGACCGGGCACCAATCAGGGTGTCGAAGTTGTTGCGGCTGATGTAGTCGGCACACTCGTTCTTCACTCCCTGGATATGGTGTACCGTCAGCCGTAGTTGACTGAGGTAGGCCCACCAGCGTCGTAGCTTGGCCTTCTCAGGTGGGAGACCCTTCTGGAAACTGCGGACCGGTTCTTGGTCGCACAGCCAGACCACAGGGTTACTCCCCAACAGTCGTGCTTGTGAGGATAGCACCAGCATACCGGCGAGCAATTCCTGCTCATAGGTGGAGTAGTTCCCCCTGGCCTGGTTCCACTTCCAGTTCCAGTGGCCCAGAGGTACTAGGACCCACTTGTCGTCAGGGTAGCTGTGCTTCAGGGTTCCATCTCGGTTGAGACCTTCCGTCCCCCATTGGGAAATGGCCGAGTCGAACTCCTCCTTCTCTAGTGCTTGCCATTGGAACAACGTTCCACCACCGCCCACATTGCTGGCGTCGGTCACCAGGATAATCTCCCCTTGTGCCCTAGGCACGCCCAAGCATTTAGCGTTGGCTACCTTGTCTTTGAGCTCGTCAAACGCTTGTTGCTCTTGTGGACCCCAGCGCCAAGTAGTACTCTTCTTGATCAAGCCCGTCAGTACGGCGCTGGTATAGGTGAAGTTTTTGATATGGCGGCGATAGAAGTTGCACGCCCCAATGAAACTGCGTACATCATGAAGTCCTTTCCTGGGGTCTTCGTGTCGTACCTTGGCATCCATCAGGGGTTTGGCTTTAGAGGCCGCTGGGGTCCACCACCCATAGCCAACGTCAAACCCCAAGTACTGCATGGTCTCCTGCATGAACTCACACTTCTCCAGTTTGAGTCGAGTGTGGTTCTCCTGGCAGACCGCAAAGAACTCACCCAAGAGGATTAGGTGATCCTCCTGGGTATTGGTACCGAGGCATACATCGTCGATATGAGCCTCCATCTGGGCACCACGGGATATGAGCTCCTGCACCTTAGGTCTCCTTCGTAGGATGGACAAGATCTTGTTCATAAGCTCTTGGAATAGAGCGGGTGCGTTAGCCACGCCAAACGGCATGACCTTCCACTTGAACACCCTCCCCTGAGGGGTGATGAAGGCCAGTACTTCCTGTGCGTTGGGCGTCAGGTCCACTTGCCAGAACCCGCTTCGCTTGTCCATCTTGGTTTTGTAGCGGCAGGAGGCTATCTTCTCCAGGGTAGACTCCATATTGGGAATGGACCCTGAGTGGTTCAACGTCTTCTTGTTCAGCTCTCCATAGTCCACTACCAGCCGTTTGGCTGAAGACCCAGGTTTAGCCACCAGGAAACAGGGGCTGCAGTGTAGGGGGTAGTCCCCGTCCTTGTACTCCAGGACTAGGCCAGCGTCGATACATTCTTGTATCTGTGGCTCAATCTCATCGGCCTGCTCTTTAGGAGCTGGATAGGGTCTCCTCCGGATCTTGTGACCAACGAACTCGGGTTTCAGCTTGAGGTCCATCTGTACCAGCTTGTCACATGAGGCTGGAGGGGGTAGTTCTCCGAACACCTCCAGATAGGTCCTTATAAGCTTCTGTACCCGCGGGTCCAATACCTTGATCTTGTCCTCCATGTCCTCGTCGGAGTGTAAGTTGCTTGCCCCTTGAATAGACGTCGGGAGGTGGTCCTCCACCGACTCTTCGCCCGCGGTAGTATCCTTCAGCCCTTGGTAGGCATATAGAAGATCTTGTTCAACCATCTCCGGTAGACGATGGCAACATAGGGAACTCGAGGGGGTTCACATACACTTTCCTCCGAGAGGTCGTCTACCTCTGGGGTCCTCACATGGGCACCCCACGCGCTCTTCATGAGCTTAAGATCTACCTCCCTTTGCCAGGTGGTGATCTTCTGTTCGAGGTCCTCCTTCAATTGGGATAGGTCTCCCATACGTCCTTGCTTCAATGGCCATGAGCTGCGGGTAGGCTTCGCGTAGCATAGCTTTTTCGCCACCAACTTCCTCTTGGAATCCACATACTCCCTGAGCCTGGATCGAGGGTCAAGCTCCTCATCCACGGGGTCTTCCACCCTCATGGAGAGTAGGGGTTTCAGTGGGGCGACGTACTCGGCGTTCTCCACTTCCTCCACACAGGTCTGCACGAAGAAGGCGTCGTGCTCAGTTTCGTCATCTGAGTGGATAGAGCTAGGTAGCTCAGATAGTCCACACTCAGAGACTCCATCAGGTACAGGTACATGGCAGGGTGAGTTGGGGTCGTTGGTGTCGGTCACGACGTACTCATCTCCTCCGGGTGTAGTCTCAACAGCATCTTGAGGTCGTAGGCGATCCTTCAAGTCACCCAAGGCGAGTCCATCGCTTTCTCGTTGTATAGCCTGGACCAGAGTCGGGTCCAGGTCCTCCCAGGGAATGGAGGTAAAATCTCCGTCCACCACGCTTAGCATACTCCCCCGTTCCGGCCTTCCCAATGGGCGTCTTGCGTCCCAGAGGCACGTAGATGGCCTCATCAGGTAACCGCACAGAGCTGATAGTCAGGTTGTCAAGGAGGGTTCGCCAGTACTCGTTGCCCCCATGGGCTCCCCAATCGGGGGAACACAGGACCATACGGGAACGTTCCAAGGCCACCTTGGTCAGCACCTTCCCCAGTTCACTGAACCTGGGGTTCCCGTAGGCCATCCCGAAAGAGGGCCAGTAAAATTTGTAGCTGCAGTTCTTCCCCTTGCTGCAGTATAGGTCCAGTACATGCTGCTTGTCGCTGGCGAACAGCTCCACACTTAGGTCTTCTCGAGAGTAACCCAACTCCTTCAGACCTTGGTCTAGGACTTCCCCCAATAGTTGATAGTCCTCAGTTTTGGAGGCCGCCATCATGTTCGAGGGCTCCTCCTTCGATAGTCTCAGGTAACTCGAGGTATGTTCCGACTGCTCCAGTGGCACAGACTCTCTGCCACTGCCGTGGTCCACGTAGAGGAGGTAGGGCGCTTGCAGCGTCAGGGATTGTATCTGGGAGTGCTGTACGAAGAAGTCAGTACCCAGTACAAAGTCGAAGGCCTCAGTGTCCATCACATAGAACCGATGGGCAATAGTCCTGGAGCCCATAGGTACCTCCACTTCACAGTCCCCGCAGCTGTGCACCACATGTCCATCCCCCATGCGCATAGCGGCGGTGGTCATGGTGTTCTTCAGCCTCCCACAAGGTAAAATTTTCTTGGCCACTATAGATATTGTGGCGCCAGTATCCAGTACCCCCAGGTATTCGCGTCCCCCTAGTCGGATACGTACCCAAAA
Source organism: Eutreptiella sp. 'Long Island Sound 2002' (assembly GCA_964036045.1). Classification (NCBI taxonomy): domain Eukaryota; phylum Euglenozoa; class Euglenophyceae; order Eutreptiales; family Eutreptiaceae; genus Eutreptiella; species Eutreptiella sp. 'Long Island Sound 2002'. The sequence continues at coordinate 145,299,176 of OZ038382.1, forward strand.
CACCAGGTCTTGGGTGCCACCAGAGCGTCCCCGTCAGAACTCCGCGGGACAGGTCACCTCGAACCCCTTGTTCCGCAATTTGCGGGCCATCCTCATGAAACGGCTCCTCTTCTTAGCGTTGCCGTCATCACCACCTTCATGCTCACGCTTGGCTCCTTGTTCTTGCTGGGCCTGCGTCTGTGAGCGTGTGGTAGGTCCAGACTGCCCTCCAGAGGGCTCGGAGTTCCCCCCTGGATTAGGGTTGGGGTTGCCTCCGTTCTTGTCCTTGTTCTTGTTGTCGGGCTGGCGGTTAGCGCCTCCTCCTCGTCCACCTTGACCCTTGTCTTGTCCACCTTGGCCACGTCCTTTAGACTTGCCCTTGCCGGAGTCGTTGCCTTTGGCCTTGCCTCCACCTTTGCCTGAGCCTTTGCCAGGATCTTCCCCCTTAAGCTTCGCCGAGAGGCGTTGCTTATGGTAGCACTCATCCTCGTAGTGCTTCCGCTTACCGCAGAATGCACACGTGATGGTGCAGCGGTAATGATCCGGCAGCTTCGCTTTGGCGCCGGTGTTCTTCTCCTGCTGCTTCCCCTGGACGACGAAGCAGTCTCGCTGCTCGCAGTCAGAGGCGTGCTGCAGGTGGCCCTGCTCATCTCTGGCATCACACCAGAATAGCTCCTTCACGTTCTCCATTAGACGGGCGTGGGCGTGTTTGGGGGTAGTCCCCTGCCCAGGTCGGGACCCTTGGTACCCTTTGCCTCCAGAACCTCCACCACCAGGACGGTAGTTGTTCAAGTGCTGGTCGCTCTCCTTCTCCAGCGCCATCTCCAGGAGCAGCACGCATAGATCCTTGTAGCGGAGGGATCTAGCCTTGCGCTCAGCCGTCAAACGGCACTCGTCCCATAGCTCTCGGGGGAGCTTGGCGCACAACCAGAACAGCAGGTCGTCGCTGCTGTAGGAACCGGGCGTCAGTTGTCCAGCCCAGTGATCCAGGTCAGCCAACAGCTCGGAGACCCTGCCAGGTTTCGGGTTGTTGGGCAGCACGGGCAGGTTCTGGATCTCGGCCCTGATGGAGAGGTTGGTTTCGTAGGTTGGGTACTGCCTCTCCAGGGCAACCAACACATCGGCAAAGGTGGCGGAGTTAGTTACGATCTGCCTGACCTGCTTCTCCAGGTACTTGGTCTTGCAGCACTGCAGGAGCAGATCGCACTTCACTCGCCCACTCGCGTGGGTTTGGCCGGTCAGTCGTAGGAACCGGCCAAAGTTCTCAGCGACCTCGCTGAGGTCCTTGCCTGTGAACTCAGGCAGGTTCACCACTATCTTGGAGGTGGCAATAGCCTTCGCCTCCTGAGCTCGGCGTCCTTCAGGGCGTCGGGTCTTCTTCGTCTTCTTCTTCTTCTTCTTACCCTTGGGGTCCTCGGGGTCCTCAGGGTCATCGTCATCTGAGGGCGAAGAAGAATCCATCGACGGCGGCTCATCATCAGAGGGGTCTCCGCCAAGATCACTAGAGCCATAAGGCTCTACGTCCACCATAGCCCTTAAGGCTGTCAGCCCCAGCTGGTCCAGCTCGGCCCTCGTCGAGTTCGTCACGTGGCTGTAGGGCGGCTGGGCCGTTCTCGGGACGAATGGACTTCTCGGTATTGCTGCAGGAGTCGGCATCGGTCGGCTCCTCAGGCTCCCCAGGGTATTTGTCAACCCTGCCGCCAGGTGGTTAGCCTGTACTCGATGGGGTGACATTCCCACCGTCGTAGGTGACGCATGGGACGGGATCATCAGGGGTTCCAGTTTCTCCCTGATCTCTTGCGTGAGGTCGCCCACGATTTTTGAAGTGGCTCCTCGGAGCACCTCGTTGATCTCCGACCGCGTCAGGGACCTGTTGGAGGATCTTCCCGATCCTCTACTCCTGCCTCCAAGAGATTCTGGTCCTCTCCTCAACCCACTCAAGGGTGCATACCCAGGTGCATACCCAGGAGCATACCCAGGAACATCCATATAGGTTCCCGTAGGGTGTAGTGGATGGGGATAGTCCGCCGCATACCATCGCGGCGCAGAGCTGGAAGCCACCGGCTCACTGGCAGTAGTTGCCTCATGGAGCGCAGTGGTAGGTGGGCCCATACCATAGGCGGGGTAGTGAGGCATGCCAGTAAAGCCTGTGCCCTCTGCCATAGGCGGGTTGGTTGTGGAAGTGGATGTTGCGGCGGGTGGGAGTGTGTCGGTTATGGGAGAGGGTGATGCGTGGAGGCCAGAAGCGCTTGGTGCGCCTTCGAAGGTAGGGTCATGCTTCAGGTCTTGCCCTTGTTCCTATCCTTCGTCTGCTTGTTCTCCAGCATCCTTCTCGCTCTCACTTCTCTTCCTGTTCTCAGGCTGAGTGACCACGACCACCTCCTCGACCGACAGGGCCCCGAAGGCCGTCTGGAGTCCATCCAGGGAGTCCTCAGCCGTATCCACTGGCCCATGTAAGGGCTCCGCCGAAGGTACAGCGCCAGGTGCCGGCCTTGCCGGTGCCTCAGGCGCTGGCGCTGTCTTCACGTCGGCGTCCACCTTTCCTGGATCCATCTTCTTTCACCCTTCAGCTTATATTTGCCCGTACTCGGCGCACTGGGTGTACGGGACTGGGTTGCTGCCGGTGCGCAGAGACAGGCTGCCTCTGCTACCAGAAAAGTTTATAGTGTTTTCAGCACTGTGTTTTGCCTCTCCTGCTGCTTGCTGTTGGTGTAGGGATTCCTGCTGCTTGTTTTTGGAGATGAAATGCTTTTGTTTTGATGAAATACAGCCACTCCAAGTCACTCCAGGATAGCCCAAGCCAATAGTATGCAAAGAGAAGAGGATTCAGGATCAAAGCATGAAGGGCTGCAGTGTAAACAGTGAAAGATGATTGGATATTCACAGAAACTGCAACTCAGGTCACAAATGAATGCATATTCACAAAGATAGCTGAAATGTTTTTGGAAAAGAGTTAGAAAACTGCCCCATGGTCACTCTCTCTCCATAGTGCCATCTCAGGAGATGTGCACTCTTTGTTTTGGGTCCCATATGTGCTGAGGTGGCATGGTATGTGGCGATGAGGTCACTGCCATGTCACATGGGATCTTCCTACTTAGCTAGGCTGACCAGGAATTGAACCCAGGACCTCTCAAAAAGAGGTGCCCAGCCCCCTAGGGTGCATACCACTAGGATAGCTAAGAATTCATGGAAAAACATAGATAAATTCATAGGCTCTACTTTAGGTATGTCAGTGCTCAGTCAACTCAGGAAAAGATGAATAGCTTCACATTGAAAGGGGATTAAGGGGTCCACTCCATATCCTGATTGGGTGTTTGGTTCCATAGGTCAAAATGTGTTATCACCACTTTTGGTTGGACCAATACTAAGATAAAAATGCATGGATGCTCAGTGCATCTCTAATACAACTAGAGTATGCCTCAAAGCAATGGAAAAGCACTTTTTCTTACTCGTGTTGTGACTTCCCTGTTAGGCCACAGTAGCTTAGCAGCGCTGTGTTCTCTTGTCTTCTTTACAGGAGGGTCATTAGGACCCGAGACATCTTTGACAGCAACACCAAGTAGCGTGTGCAGAGGTTAGGGCCAGCAGGCCTGGCAGGAGTTGAGTGCAAGTGATGAGTGCTCACCCTGCCTTCGAAGGCCGGTGCTGGCGTTAGTGAGTGTAGTGTAGTGGTGTCTCCTGTCCCGCGTGCTTTTGCTCGTGTGCAGGGGAGTGCGTTAGCTTTTGGCCTGTAGCAAAAATGGGCGTTTTGTATGCCCTTAGCACACTTGGCCACCCCTCCCCGCTAGTAGGTAGGGCTTTTGCCGTCTTCCCCAAAGGATAGGCGCCAGCACAGAAATTGGGCGCCATAGGAGTGGTAATAGTACCTGATTAGGACCTTCGGTCCGACGTCAGCGAAGCCCGGTCTCCGGGAGCCACGCCGGGGAGAGAAGTGAGACACACACAGACATACGTAGCACACATAGGGGTATGGTAAACCCTGTAAGGAAGGGTAGAACCCCATGGGTCTGGACCAGTCAGGGGTCCTAACTGTTGGCTCGCTTGTCCCCAAGGAGGGAAGACACACCTTGCCTCATAACACCTTGCTTGTCATTCCCCCCTGGTGTAGTAAGCCACCGTTCTTCGTTGGCTCCCCAGGGTTATTACATTAGCGCCGTCCCCATGCAACACATGGTCAACAAGGCATGGGTCTGCAGGGCACAGACAGGGTCAGTGCAGTGCTCAGCACCTGTTAGTAGACTGACACAGGGAAATCAGTTTCGCTTCCTACGCTGGGACATAGTCTCAGCACGGGTTAGGAGCTGCCCCTCGTTGTTCTCAACGAGGTAGGAGCGGAAGATAGGATTGATACTCCCGTCTGGTTGTATGAAGGCTGACATAGGTTCCCAGGTCTCCTCAGATAACCCATAGCCATCCCACAGGGTTAGGAATTTCCAGCCCTGTTTACACTCGTGGCGAGCAATACCTGCAACCACGTAGTAACCATCGACTGCCATCTCATTGGCAGTCATCTCTTCGAGTTCGTCTGCCTTCTCTGGACTGGCAGCGTTCTCTAGGTCTATACCCTCGACCTCACTGTCCCTGAGGGGCCACTCATCCCAAGACAAGTCGTCAGGGGAGTGAGAGTGCCTCAACTGTTTAGGTGCACACAGCAGTTCACCACCTAGACGTGGACTGCACCTGACATGGATCCTGGATCCATCTATCCTGATGATACGATAAGGTCCAAAATAAGGGTCCTGTAGGCAGTTACGTGGCCAGGAGGGTAGGCGTGAATGGTGTACCAAAACAAGGTCACCAACCTTGAAGCTGGCACGTCGCCATAGGCGGTTCCGTCGGCTCAGTTCACGGTCACGAATGTGTCTCGGGTTAGTCCCAGCCTGGTTAGCCAGAGACTGCTTGTGTTCCAGCCAATCTCCCAAAGGGCTCTTGAAGTCCTCAGGAAAGGGGGTTTTGAAGAACCAAGCAGGTCCTCCTCCATGGAACAGTTCGTGGGGGGTGAAACCCGTAGAGGAGCTCCGCTGTGAGTTCATGGTCAGCACTGCCCAGGGCACTAGGCGTACCCAGTCCTTGGTACGCTCCTGTTTCATCAGGATTCTTAACTTTTGCTGCACCACACGGTTCTGTCTCTCACAGAGAGGGTTAGACGTGTAGGTATAGGGCACACCTGTGGTTACCTCCACGTTGAGGGCATTTAGCACTCGTTTGTACCACCCAGTGTCACTGCGGATGCGTACATCCTCATCAGAGTGCACCTGCTTAGGTGCTCCATAGGGTTCGAACCATTGTTCGACCAACATTTTCACAGTCTGCTCACCTGTGATTTTCTTATTGCAAGGGAACACACGGGTGAAGCGAGATAGGCCACAAGTGACCACTAGGCAACTATCATAGCCGCCGAAGCGTGGTAGGCCGTGGATGAAATCCACATAGAGAAGAGAGTTAGCACATTAGGGTATGGGTAAGCTGGAGATCAGGCCCCTATCCCAACTGTCGCTCTGCTTGCTGGCATGACAGCCACAAGCATCCACAATGGTCTGCATACGCTACCTCAGTTCAGTCACGGTTAGACTAGAGTAGAAACACTCACGGAAGAAGTCCACTGAGTGATTAGCGCCAGTGTGACCAGAACTGAGACGGGACCACTGTAGGCACCCATCCAGTCATGCCTCAGGCACCACAATTCGGTCCTCGTAGGAGAGGTACTGATTGTTTTTATACCACTGGTGCCCGTCAATGACACGGGGTTCAAGACCAGTGCTGAGGGTTTGGAGAATTTCTTCATACTCTGACTTATAGTCGGTTAAACTCCACCCCTCCAGGATTCCAGCAGTGCGCATGGACAGGTCAAGCTGGACATCCTTACGCTGGAAAGCCTCTCTGGCGAGCGCCTCAGAGCTCTCACCAATAAGCGCATCGAAGTTGTTGCGCGATATATAGTCATACAGTTCATTCTTTATCCCGGGGATATGATGCACTGTCAGCCTGAACTGGCTCAGGTACGTTCACCACCGCTTTAGCTTAGCTTTCTCTGGTGGTGGGCCCTTCTGAAAAGACTTCACAGGCTCCTGGTCACACAGCCAGACAATAGGGTTAGATCCCAGGAGTCGGGATTGTGACGAAAGCACCAACATACCGGCCAGGAGTTCCTGGTCATAGGTGCTGTAATTGGAACGCGCTTGGTTCCATTTCCAATTCCAGTGTCCCAGTGGCACCAGTCGCCACTCACTGGTAGGATAGTCATGTTTCAACGAACCATCACGGTTCAGTCCACTGGTACGATAATGGCAGTGGGTTAGTTCAGCGGGGTTAAGCTCCTGCCATTGGTAGATCGTAACACCCCCCCCTACATCACTGGCATCAGTGATCAGGACTATCTCGCCCTCAGGGCGGGGTACTCCCAGGCAGTTGGAGGAGGCAATCTTCTTCTTCAACTCCTGGAAACACTCTTCTTCTCTGGCGGTCCACCTCCAGGGAGTAGTTTTCTTGATTATGTCAGTGAGGGGTGCAGAGGAGTAAGTAAAATTGTGGATGTGACGCCCATAGAAATTACAGGCGCCCACAAAACTCCTCACGTCGTGTAGACCCTTCTTAGGGTCATCGCGAATCTGCATGTCCTGTAGGGGCTGCATCTTAGACGCGGCTGGTTTCCACCAACCATACCCCACGTCGAAACCCAAATACTCCATCTCCTCTTTCATAAACTCAGATTTTTCGAGTTTGATTCGGAGATGGTTTTCTTGACAGAGAATGAAAAATTCACGGAGGAGCAGGACATGGTCCTCTTTGGTATTGGTACCCAAACTCACGTCGTCGATGTGAGCCTCCATTTCTGCACCCCGAGAAATCAACTCCTGTACTAGAGGCCTGTGCCTCAGTATGTATAAAATTTTGTTCATAAGCTACTGGAAGAGAGCTGCGGCATTAGCCACCCCAAAGGGCATAACCTTCCACTTAAAGACACGGCCCTTAGGGGTTAGGAAAAGCCAGCAGCTCCTGAGCTGCGGCGGTTAGGTCCACCTGCCAGAAACCAGAGCGTTTGTCCATTTTGGTCTTGTACCTGCATTTGGCAATACGCTCCAGGGTATTTTCCATGTTAGGAATACTCCCTGAGTGGTTCTGGGTTTTCTTGTTGACCTCACCATAGTCTACAACCAGTCGTAGGGCAGTGGACCCTGGTTTGGCAACCAGGAAACAGGGACTGCAGTGATGGGGGTAGTCCCCCTGCTTATATTCTTCAACGAGGCCAGCATCAATACATTCCTCGATCTGGCGCTCGATTTCTTCAACCTGTTCCTGTGGAGCGGGATAGGTACGACGCCCTACTCGCGTCTTTTCAAATTCAGGTTTCAATTTCAGGTCCATCTGCACCAGTTTTTTACAAGAGAGGGGAGGCGGCAAGGCGCCGAACACCTCCTCATAGGTTATCAGCAGTTTCTTCAGGCGGGGGTCAAGGTTAAGACTCTCGAGTTTCTGGAGGAAGTCCTCCTCAGCATTGAGGTTGCTCTTTCCATGTTCTTTCTTTTTCTGCCGATCAGCAGTTTCGGCAGGCACAGAACCATCGTCCCACTCAGGGGAGCATTGCTGCCCATAGTGCAGAGAATACACTAGAGGTATCTCAGGATCAGGCAGCGTATAGGACTCATCGTCCTCCTCAGACCAGATGGAGGATTTCCAGGTCTGTCTGAGGTATTGCAGCCGCTCTTGGCGCTCAATACCTTCGGCCTTCAGGTACAACAGCCGCCGGAGTCCCTGAGTGTCATGCTCAGACAATGGCATGTTTTTAGCAGCAGGCCGCGCCAGAGCATCAGCACTTCGGGCCATGGTTTCACCTGTGTGCATAGGCTGCATGTGTAGCACTGGCTTCCCAACAGGGGAAGCGGGTTCTGAGGTCGACTCTAGATCTACCTCCTCTAGCAACAGCTGGGCTAGGAAGGCACTATGTTTTAGGTCAACACAGCTGGGATCAACAGGAGGGATAGTGCTGGCGATCTCAGACAGTTGGTCGTCAGCATCCTCTTTTACAGCTGCAGGTTCCAGATAGTCCTCGGGAGACTCACACCCTGTAAGTGTGGCAGATAGGTGCTCAGGAGATCGATTTTTGAGATCAAGAAGGGTCAGGCCACGATTTTTGGCCATGACCTCTTTCAGTAGCACCTGGTCTAGGTCACACAGGGGTAGAGGATTGAGAGATCCATCGAAGATGGACAGGAAACTGGCACACTCAGGGGCCTGCATAGCTGTGTCTGAGTCCTCAGGCACATAGATGGGGCCGTCGGGGAGTTGCACTCTTCCCACGGTCATTCGATCTAGCATACGGCACCAGTAAGCATGTTCACCAGAGCAGCCCCCGTCAGGGGTGCACATGACAACCCTTCCTCCCTCATAAACGATTTTGGTTAGAACCTTCGGGAGCAGGGAGAAGGGAGGGTTAGCATACGCTAGGCCCATTGCTTTCCAGGAGAAACGGAAAGCATTGTTCAATTGTTTCGAGCAGTACAACTGCATGATGTGGTTTGAGGTTTGAGGTTTGATTTTGCGGGTACTAGACGCCTTTCGGCCCCGGGGGGCCACCTGGTCGGGCCAGGTGATATCCTCCCCACCGGGTCCTAGTGGGGGGCCTTCCAAGACACACCTCCTGCCTGGTGGCGGAGTCCCCCGGGTTCACAGGGCTCGGAGCCCCGTCCTCCCCCGGCTTCCCCGTTTCGCCACTCCCCGGTCAGTGCATCAATTCGCAGCCGTGGCTGCGGGCGCTTACCCACTGCGTCGCCCCCCTAATGCGTGGTCGCCCGGGGCGCCGGCGCCGCCAGGCCCGTGCTACTGGCTTGCCGCCAGTGGGACCCCCTTGGGCTGGCGCGGAGGCTGCCTAGCCTAGGGGTTGGGGCGTGGCGCTGTGCGCCACTACTGCCTTGGCGGGTGCAGTGCCCCGTCTGTGTGTGCGCGGCGCTCGCGGCCGGTTCGGGGGGTTCGGGCCGGTACCTGGTGTTGTGTCTCTCTCGTTTCCCCCTTCCCGCCCCGCGTGTTCCGCGCTGCGTGTGGCGGGCCGTCCCGTCCGGGTGTCCCTTACCCTCGCTCGCTGCTACGCGATTCCACGCGGTCTGTGCATTCCGCGCGCTCGGTCCGGTTGCCCTTCTGGTAGTCCCCGCGTGCCCTTTTCGTGTGTGTGCGCTCGCGCTCCCGCGGCGTCCGCTCCCCCCCCCCCTGGGTGGTGTGGCGTGCGCACCTCGCGTGGTCCCGGCACTGGGCGCTGGTAGGGCCGTTCCACGTGGTCTGTGCCCCTCCGCGTGTCCTGCCCCGGTCCCTTGCTCCGTCTGGCGTGCTTGGGGGGGGGGCGGTCCGGTCCCGGTTCCCCCCTACTTGGCTTGGTGTTGTGGGGGTGGCGGTAGGGCGTCCCCGGGGGGGGTGCCTTCTACTGTTGCGAGGGGCGTCTGGGGTCAGGTGCTCCCCCTCCCCCGACTGCCCGCCCACCGGGCGGGCTGTTGGGGTCCGCGATCCACGTGTTGTGGGCGCGGGCGTGCGGCTGTGGGGGCCCTTATCTGTCCCCTCGGCCTGCACGCCCTGTGGGGGCTGCGCGCCGCGGGGCGGGTCCGTGGCGTTCGTGTGCCGGGGGGCGGGCTGGGGGGGGGGGGGGCGTGTGCCGTACCCCCCGTTTGTGCGGCCGGGGGGGGGCCTGTAGGGCGGGGGGTCGCTCTGCCTCGTTCCGTCCCTCTGCCTTCCCTGGGCAGGCAACAAAGCGGGTGTCTCTGGCGTCGTGCTGTCCATGGGGGGTGTGGCCCCCCATACCACTCCGGTTTGTGCGCACCCGCCTTCTCTGGGCGCGATCTGTGCGGCGTCCTGGCGCGTTGGCGCGGGCTTGCTTGTTCTCCGCGGCCCCCGTGGGAGCCGGCGGCTGGGGCGGGGGGGCGGGTCGCGCTCCGGCTCCTCTCCCGGGCGGGGGGGGGACCATCCCCCCTGCCTCGGGGGGTGGGGGCCGGGGCCCCCGCGGCTTGCAGGCCGGTGGGGGGGTGGCGGGGGGGAGGGGTTGCGCCGCGGCCTCCCTGCTCCCCTTCTGGGTGGCGGCCTGCGGTACTCAATCCTGGCCCCCCTCGTGTCGTCGGCGCACTCCCTTCCGGCGTGCGCGTGCGGTCGGGGTCGCAGTGCCGCCCCGGGGTGGGGGGGGATGAGGGGCGGCCCGTGGACCGCTCGCCCGGGGGTCCCTGCAGACCTGAACCCCCCCTCTGCCCTCCCTGAGTGGGCTGTGGTCAGGGGAGGGTCATGTGGGGTGCGGCCCCCATACTGTTCTGGTGCGCGCGTTGCTCCGGCATGCTGGTGTGGGCTCGCCCCGCGGCCGTGACCCCCGCGGGAGCAGGTCCAGCCGCTTCCCCCCCCCCCGCGTCGCGGTCCCTTCTGGGGGGGGGGGGGGCGTCCTCTCGGCTCCGGGGGGGCGGAGGGCCGCTCCCGTGGCTCCCTAGCTGGGGGGGTGCGGGGGGGGGGGGCGGGGGGGCGGCCCCCCCTGAAGCCGGTTCGGACCCCCGTGGCCATCTTTGGGTCACTTGGGGTGTGTATCTATGTGCCGGCAAGCCGCCATGGGCTGATATCATACTCCCCCATCCACCTGACCTAACCCGATGTGACAGTGTGATAGGTTTGGCCATTCCGGCTATGAGCGGCCATATTCAGTACCGAAGCGCCGCCAGCGGAGATTTATATATCAGAATATCAGGAATCAACAGGGTTTTTTTATCATAATGTTTGCGTAATTTTTCAGCCTTCCGTTCTGATGGTCAATGTATCGCTGCACTACGCCCTCTACTGGGCGCAGGGGGCGCCAGAAGGCCCCCTCCCCCCGGAACGCACCCCAGCGCGGACACGCCACGCCACCCGCTACACGGCCCACATGCGCCGCCACGGGGCAGGCACCGGGCACCGGTTCCTCACCTGGCCAACGGACCCGCCCGATGCCCTGCAGGAGGCCGAGGAAGTGCTTGGCCTCATGACCAAGCAAGTGTTCCAGCTGAAGGACCCCGTCCCCACGTCCAAGCCCGACGTCCCAGCCGCCCGCGAAAACCCCGTGTTTGCACCGGGCCACGCACCCGTACAGCAGCCCCAGGGCGCACCTCCCCAACGGGGACAACCCGCTGCCCGGCGCCGCCAAGGTGCGCAGAAGCGCAAGGCCCCCACACAGGCCAAACCCGCGCCAAAGCCAAGGGCCAAGCCGAAGAGCTGGACCAAAGAGGAGGCCGCTGCCCTGTATCCCGAATACGCCATCGGCACCCGGGTGCAGCTGCCCTTCGAGTACCCCACGGCCGCAGGCCCCTCCAAGTGGATATGGGCCGCAGGGGAGGTCAAGCACCGGTAACCTCGTCACCGGGGACCACCAGGGGTTCAAGATCCACGTCAAGTGGGACCCGGCCACCCCCAACGACAAGAAGCTGGGGCGCACCATCGAACTCTGGCGAGACCGAACCGGTCGTGAGATGGTCCCCATGCAGCTGTGCACCCCCAACACGGAGCACCTCACTGGCACCGAGTACACGGGCGAAGTCCACAATGCATGGGCCCTACCCCAGCCCCAGAAGCGGAAACGCAGGGCACCCGCAGCTCAGGGCGTCATCGACCTCCTCGACGCCTGACGGGGCCAGGGCCGGACACGGCCCGCCCCCCCAACTACCGGTCCCGAGAAACCGGCGCCTGCGGAAGCCCACGCCCGCATCAACATCCTCAACGAGCCCGCGGTCACCTACGACCCCACCAAGGCCGCCACACTGCAAGCCATGCCCGGGCCGCACCCCCAAGGCGCAGACCTCCTGGGGTTCCTGGAGCAAGCCCTCCGCAGAGCGGACCAACCCGAACCAGCACCGATCCTGGACCCGGAGGGGAACAAATATCACGCCCACTGGGAACGGGGGGTACCCCTCTACCACAAGACGTCGGTCACGGTACATGCCCACCCCGACCTCGGAGTGGATGGTCACCTCGGGGCGTACGAGTGCGTGGGGCCCGGATGGCAGCTGAACGTGCTACTCACGCACGTCCCATTCGGGGAGGAGACCAAGGACTTCCTGGACACCCTGAGCCTGGCGTACCGCCGACTCTCCCTCCTGGCACCCACCATCATCATAGGCGACCTGAATGCCGCCCCCACCGACGACGACCGCACCGGCCCACCCACAGCCACCGACACAGCTGTCCAGGACGCCATGCACCAACTGGGCCTCACCGACCTCACGGCAGGACTCACCGGCACACCCTCCCATTACCCCCACCAAGCCGGCACCCACCCATCTGGCATCGACACGTGCTACGGGGACCCAACCACGGTGCGCGTCCACGAAGCAGCCTACGGGGACCTCCCGCCCACAGGCACGGGCCACCGGCCCCTCTACATCGACCTCATCATCCCCAACCTACCCCCACCCGCGGCCACCCTGCCAGACGACACCCTCCCACCCACACTGCAGTTCCCGGCCGAGGACGACCACGGAGCCTGGCACAGGTATAACAGGGCCCTACACGCCATCCTGCGCCGCCCGGGTGCACCGACACTCACCACCGCCATGCGCCGGGCGGCACAAGCATGCGGCATGGAGCGTGACACCAACCACACGGGAGCACCACCAGACCTCACCCTCCAGCAACTCGTCCATGACATCTGGACCACGAAAGGGGAACTCGCCACCCTGCTACGCCCCAGCACACCGGAGGCACGAGACCAGGACGCGCACCTCCGTGCGCTCCTCACCACCCGCCGCCACCAACTCCAGGAATGGCACGCCCACCGCATAGCGGCCGCAGCCCAAGAACGCGAAAGATACGGCAGAAACGACACGCCGTACAAGTCCCTACGGTACGTCAGCCGCATCCTGGAGGACACAGGGCGCCGTACCATCCACGCGGTACGCACCCCCGAAGGAGGCCTCACCAATGACCCCGACGCCGTCCTCCAGGCAGTCCTGGACAGCTTCCAGGCACAACACGGGGACGCCCTCCCCGAGCTCGACCGCCACACCAGAAACACCATCCGCGAGCATGTGCCCAGGGTCTTCAACCGGGAACAGCGGCGCGCCATCGAACACGACCCCTTCAGCATCTCAGAACTGCAACGCGCCCTAGACCGCCTGAAGAAGGGGGTCGTGCCCGGCGTCGACGGTTTGCCGGCCGAAGCGTACCAACGTCTCACCCTGCCCATCGAAAGCCGCCTGGCAGCCCGCCTGTGGGACATCGTCACGGGCGCCACGCCCATCCCCCCTGAGTGGGCCAACCTGGTCCACCCCCTTTACAAAAAGGGGGACCGGGCGCAGCCGGGGAACTGGCGGCCCATAGTCTGCGCCACCACCGAGGTCAAGGTGGTGTGGACGCTCATCCTAGGCCGCATCGCGCCAGCGGTCTTCGCCCACGTGCCCGCCAGCATGTGGGGAGCCATGGCCGGCAGGTCCCCCCGCGAGGCCATCTTCCTCCAGGACACCGCACTGGACATGAACCCCTACGAGATGATCATCGCCTCCCTCGATGTCCAAGGCGCGTTCCCCCGCGCCCCACACCGGCTCCTCACGGAGGTATGGGATGCCATGGGCCTCCCATTCCTATCCTTCATGACCGGGTACATCCAGACCCGACTCTACGCCGTCATCACAGCCGCAGGCCTCACCCCCTGGACAGGCACAGACAGCGGGGTCCCCCAGGGAGGCGCCGAAGGCCCCTTCCTCTACCTCCTCGTCACCCTGCCACTGGCATTCGAGCTAGCACGGGTATACCCGGGGTACGCCCCATACCCGCTACGGTCCCTACTCATCAACTTCGCAGATGACAACCTCCTGACTACGGCCACCCGCCACCGCGACCCTCAGAACGCAGGGCTACCAACAACCACCGAACAAGCGTCCGCCATTCTCCAACTCAGCACAACCTACCTGGACGCCCACCAGCTCCTAGTGCACCCCCGCAAATCGGTCGGGCTGGCCGACCCCAAGACCCCCACCCCCCACATCCGGAAAGGCGAACCCCTACACCTGGAAGACACCACAGTCCACCTGGGAGTCACACAGGCCACGCGGCACCACCACATCACGCTCCCAAGCAAGCTAGAAGAGCGCCTCGCCCGGCTACCCCAAATTGCCAGGGGGGACCTCCTGTCTACGCAGGGCCTGGCGTACTTCATGGAAGCAGTGCTCAACGCGGCCATCGGGTACCAAGCCCTGCACCTCCCGCGCCCCCAAGACGCACTACACCACGCTCGACAGCAAGTGACGAAGGCATGGGCGCAACACGGAGGCTGGCCCACGTCTTTCCCCAAGGAGGCCATGATGGCCCACTGGCGCTACTACGGAGACAATACGGGCGCCCTGGTCGACATGGCCTATGCCAAACACGCAGCACACCTCCTACACAGGGTAACACACAACCACCAACCAGAAGTTCGCGAGGCGGCAGCCATACGCATAAAAGAAGCGCAAATGGCCCGCAACACCTGCCCCCGGTGGATACTGGCGCAACACGGCGTCTCCACCCCCGTGGGCACCGGCATCTGGGCCCAGCTACAACTCCTCCTACCGCACCACACACACGCCATCCTGACAAACCACCACTGCAATCAACAGGGGCCACTCGTGGCCACACACACCGACATCCACCGACGCCCGGCAGGCGAGGTGGACACCCTGCGCCTCGTAGGGGCCACCATCACCATAGTGTATATCACCCCAACACAGATGAAGATCATGGCCCAATGCGACGCCCACCACGCCCCGTTCCTTTCCGACCCACAATGGCCAGCACACCACGTCTTCCAAGCGTACCTCCGCGCATGTGCTACGAAGGCAGGGCGCGACATGCCGGGGCCCAAGGACATCGACACGGCGTACACAGCCTTCCAGCGCCAGCACCCCCGGCCCCGCCCGAGCGAGCACGAGACCCCCAACGACGGCGGCACGACGCAGGGGGAGCCCACCCCATCAGCCGAAGGCTGGACACCACCCACCATCCTGCTACTAGCACCAAACGGCCACAAACATGCTACCCGCACTGTCCAGCGACACCATGCCCCCTGGTCCATCCCCAAACACAATGCACCGGAGACCGATGTACCACAAGTCAGACACAATGACCAGGGCATACCACGCACGTGCTGGCACTGCGGCCCGGCAGCCCTCGACACTCCGTGGCCCCTGCTGCACCTCATCTCCACCCACTACCGCACCTCCACCGCCGCCGCCACCGCCGACCAGCAGGCATGGCTCTCCCCCTGGTTTCACACGGTACCCCCAGACCACCCGGCGCACGTAGCCTGGACCCGAACACCCACGGCGACATGGACGTTCACCAACAAGCGGGCAGACCCGGACAGCGTAGCCATGGAGTACGACCGCTGCGACCCACACCGCGCAGGACCTCAGGAGGCACCCATGCGCCCCCTACAGCACGAATGCCCCACCCTCCGCGGCGACAAAGACGACAAGGAGCGGCGACAGACCATCACGTGCCAGAAGTTCCACCCCAATACGGGATACCTCTTCCACCTGATGTACGCGTATATCACCCAGGGACGCCCAGACAGGGGCCTCCTCCGCCTCACCCCACGAGCCCAGGCCATCATCACCCAGGGGATAGGCGTCTATGCAGCGCCACTACTGCAACCCACGCAAATCACCGCCAGAACCGCCCAGGGGAACCCCATCTACGTCTATCACCCCACAGCAATCGCCCGCCTACCAATACCCAGCGACACCGACATCATCTACTTCACTGACGCATCTGGCACCCAGCAACGCACCCCCATGGTCGGTTGCGCCTCCGTGCGCATCACCCGGCACGCGGACGGCCTCCACGTGGAACACCACACCGGGGCCACCATCTTTGGGGCGTCCTCCCACGGCGAACTGCGCACCATGGCAGACGCCATCACCGCCACACCGCCACCCACGACGATCCGGCCCCGCAACATCTGGGTAGTCGTGGACGCCACGGTCGACATCCACCTCACCAGGCGCCTTGCGGACCTGCCCCTCCACAAAGCACTCGAGTCCGGCCTCACCACACAAGCGTTGGGAATATGGATGGCCTTCAGGGGCATGCACCCCGGGGACGCCCTACACATCGTCAAACAGGAGTCACACCGCTACGCATACGGCAATGGACGCGCAGACACGCAGGCCAAACACCAGAACACCAACCACACCCCAGGGCTCGAACGCGTGCGACTGGACACCCCACACCACAGCCACCTGCAGCACCTGCCCCCGATACCCCCGGCCACACAGCCCCCCCAATGGATGCCCGAGGACACGCGGTACACGGATCAAGACAAGCAGTACCACTACCCCACACCCATCCAGCAACTGGCCACCACACTGGGCCACCCAGCGAACACCGAACTCCTCCGACGCCTCGAAGACTCCGTCCACAACCCCCTCTACTACTCCGCCCTGCGCCCGGATAGCCTCCCAGCACACCTACAAAAGCCCCGACTCCAACTCGCCCTCGAACAACTTCCCCTCCTCATCAGATACCACCGATGGTATACGCGCCGCTCGATCCACGTCCCCGCAGGACACACCAAATGCATCTGCAGCCACGCGGAAGAAGAAACATGGGACCACTTCAAGGCTTGCCCCCTGTACAGAGGACTGGACACCCTCACAGACTGGAACCCAACCCACACCATCGCACAGCACGCCGGATGGCTAGCGCAGTCCCCGGCGACCCAGCAACTCACCACCGTCCTCAAGCAGACGGAGGTGCTCGAGGCAGTCCGCAGGGGACTCGTCCCCACTGCCGTCTACACCTTGCTACGCACCCACGCGGAGGACCCCCAGGCCACGGCGGCGCACATGCAGCGGACGGATGTTGCCAAGACGGCGGAGCAGCTCACATACCGCACCCACAAACACCTGCAGCATGCGGCAACCCTGCCCCCAACAGACCAAGCCCACCTCCTCAAACTCCTGTTCTACCAACCATGAGAACCTACCCCATGACATACCAACACGGAACCCCCACCACGTCTACACACCGTCCACCGAGCACAGCACTGGCACAGCACACACGGACACCACAGGCACCACACACACTCCCACCAGCATGAGCGCGCCACCAGCCCCCATCCCGCCACGCCGCCGTCCGTCCACAGGTACCACCAACCACCAGCCACCGCATGTCCCCTCTGCGTTCGCCAGCGGCTACCACAGACAGCCCTGCCCTGCAACCCAGACCACTGGGTCTGCCTGGGAGCCGCGCACCGCCTCACCCGCTGCCCCCACTGCGGCGACCTCAACCCCCGCCACCGCGAGCGGCCCGCGGCCCCAGCCGCAGCCCCCCCCGCCAGCCACCCCAGCTTCTTCGGGTTCCTCACCGACACCCTCCGGGACCACCTGGGAGGGTACTACGTGGCGGACGCGGCGGACCACGCATGGACCATAGCCGTGGCCACAGGCAGCACATCCCTGCCCCCCCACAGCCCACCTCTACGCCACAGCGGAGGCGGCTTGAACGTGGCGGCCCGCCACATCCTCCTCGCCCTATACCTCCATCACCGAGACCTACACCTCCCAGACCCACAACTCCCGGCCCCCCAAGCAGCAGCCCTGACGCCGGAAGCGTGGGCCGACACGGCACCAGAGGAGATAGCAGCCTACCTCCGAATCACTTGCCGCCGGTTCAAACACGCCCTCGGCCGACGGAAGGGAACACCTTACCTACTCAGCGCACTCCTCTACCCGGCACACCACCCCCACCCCGCACAACAGAAGCCCCCGGAGGGCTGGGCGTCTTTTCGGGACGCCCACCTGGCCGCCCCCGACGAGGCCACCGCCACGCGGATGGGCCTCACGGACCAGGAAACCTACGTCAGAGGCCTCAAGACGAGCCTCCAAGAGGCACACCGCTGGCACGCCCGCTCCCCGTCGCCCCCACGGGGACAGGGGGGTTCATCCGCCCCCGACACCCACCAGGCCAAGAAGACCAAGACAGGTCAGGGGGCCCGCCAACGCGCCCGCCAGCAGGGCGCGACGCCCCAACCAAGGCCCGGGTCCAGCCACACCGCACCACCCCACGCCCAGACCCCCGGGGCACACCAACAACACCGCCACCGCCAGCGCCCACCACCACCACCGTACCGCAGCACCCAAACCCTGCAGCCTAGTCAGCCACCACCGCCCACACACGTCCACACCATGCCAGGACCAGCATACGCGCAGAGCCAGGGGACATGGCACCACCAACACCACCACCACGCCCCCGTCCCTCCCAACCCCTACCCCCTAATGCCCCCATGCTACAGCGACCCCCACCAGCTACATCCCCACCACGCCCCAGCACAACCAGGCCCCGCGAACCACCCACCCCACATAGCGCACATCACCGCACCACACCATCACGTATTCCACCACCACCAGCCCCTGCCACCACACCCACCAACGCCGGGGTACCACACACAACCGGCACACCCTCCACACCACCACCACGCGGTCCAGCACCACCCGCCGCCCCCGCTACACGGGCCCACGACATACGAGCCACGGTACACCCCCATGGACCCGCGAGGAGCCGCGCACGCACACCAGCAACACCAGGGCCTAGTAGAAGCGCCCTACCACCACCAACAGCCCCCCCACCCACACCCCATACCAGCGAGCACCATCCACACGCAGCCACCCATCACATACGGACCACAGCCCCACCAGGGGGCTCATGCGGCCGCCTCCCACCCGCACCCCGGCACCACAACCAGTCAAGAACCGCAAGGGCCACACGGCGCACACACGCAACACCCACACGACCCACAGGGACGCCCGGACCCCCAGCCAGCACAACACCCACCCCCGCCCCCCCCAGCCCACCACCACCAGCAGCCCCCCCGACCACACCCCATACCAGCGAGCACCATCCACCAGCAGCCACCCATTACATACGGACCACAGCCCCACCCGGACGCTCATGCGGCCGCCTCCCACCCACACCCCGGCACCACAACCAGTCAAGAACCGCAAGGGCCGCACGGCGCACACACGCAACACCCACACGACCCACAGGGACGCCCAGACCCCCAGCCAGCACAACACCCACCCCTGCCCCCCCCACCACCAACAGCGCCACCCCCACACCACCACCCCCCGCCCGCCCCCTGAGACCAGGCCACGGACACAACACGCGGCAGCCAGCACCAGCCAATTGACGTCGATACCCCAGCCGACACACGCCACCGCGAATCCCCCCTCCCGCGACCGCCACAAGAGACCCCATCACCGGACCCCACGCGCGACAACGACGACCACCCCCCCAAACCCACACCACCCCCCCCATCACACCCAGCAACACCAGCCGCCGCACCGGCCGAACCCTACGCCCTACACAACCCCGCAGCGGTACGGCAGCACCTCCGGGGACTCGGGGAACAGGACGTCGTACTGTACCTCCGCACCTCCGGCACCAGCACCCCCATCCGGGCGGCCACCCTGGTCCAGGCGGCCACCCTGGGGGAAGGCGTCAGGGACTTCCTCTTCGACGCCTTCCTCCACGTCGCCCGACACGAGCGCCCCCCACGCGCCACCCCAGACGGCGAGAGCCCGCCCCCCACGGGGAGCCGGATCTGGGTGCCCTCCATCGACTGGGGGCGACACCTGGTCGGACACCCCGTGCCGGGGCGGGTGGACACCAAGGGCCGCACCCGCTACCACGAGCCCAACATGGCCCATCCCCTACCCGACGCCACCCCCGACAGCACCAAACAGTGGGAGCGGGAAACATGGGTAGCCCGGATGGCCTCCCTGAGCAACTCCCGGCACCACGTCCCGGGGGACATCCCCACCCCCGACGAGCAGCAGCCAGCCCCCTCCACGTACATGACCCTCATGTACAATCTGCACTACACCCTCTCCACCACCAGCTACTGACGCGTTCCCGTGGGGGGCCGGCCACGGGAACGCGTCGGTGGACACGCGCAAGTGAGCAGGCAGGCAAAGCACTACGCTCACAGGGGCATCAATGCGCTCATGTCATGTGACAAAGCGTTTCAGGATCCTTGCCACTCTGCAACAAGGGAACGAAAGTATGTACAGCAACACATCAGGATATGTACACATGGGGTTAAGACTGGACTGGGGTAAGGTCATCACAGGACAATAGACACTCAGTCCTAACTCGTATCCCAATCCCAGGTCCGACCCTCTCAGTGGCTGGTGGGGGCGGGGGCTCAAACACAACCCATGCCCTGCTCAGTCCGGACCCTGAAACCCTGCCAATGAAGGAGGTGTCCCGCACAGCCACAGGCGAGTTCCTGGGAACCAATGGTCTCCAAGGCCAACCGACAGTGGCTCCCCATGCTCCCTTAACGGCAGGTCTCAACTCCTCTCTGAGCCAGAGATATGGCTCCAACATTATCCCCTGGGAGTTGGTAGCTGAAAATGGGCTGTTTCAGCCCAAACTGATATTAGCTCCAAAATCTCCAAAATTGACCCCTCGTCCGGACCCGCCAGAGGTTGATCTACAACATGGACCAAGGGGATCAAAGATAGAAAAACGTCGTCGGTCGACCTAAATAAGTATACCACAATGAAATATATGTGGAGATCAACTGAAGGGGGTATATGGCCAATCAAGGCCCAAAAATCCCCGGATGAACGCCCTCACCCGTCTCCCAAGCACAGAAACAAACAAAAATGCCAAGGGGGATCCATTATGGTGCTATAGCAGCCACCAAATGGACCAACACGTCCTTGACATCCAAAGAAATATTCTTTTTCTTCAGATACTCCATCCAGACCGTGGTGTACCTCGGCATAAAGCTGCTCGGAGGCTCCCACGAATCCCTGGAGGCGGCGAATCCCTTCCAACGCACTTTATAAAGCCTCCTCCAAGGCGTCCCCGGGTCTGGCTTGTCCGCCAGGATCCTCTCGGCGGTGAAGTCGTCGTCCTCACCTTCGTCGTCCGAGTCCACATCGCCGGCCGTGAACTCGAAGGTGACGGGACGTCCGCTGGGGTCTGGTACTCGGGGACGAAGCTGGGTGTGGTCGCGGTCCAGGATCTTGTTATCCCCCACACGAACTGCGTACACATCCTGCCCGACCTTCCGCACGATTACCCCCGGCACATACCAGGACGCCTGCCGATGCCTGGACAGGACATCCTTGTGGTGCCGCTCCACCCACACGGTGTCTTGGAGAGCATACTTCTGGACTTTTCCCTGCTTGAAGTACTTGGCCCTGTTGTCATGCTCGTCCTGAAGTGCTTTGCACACCTTGGCCGCCGTGTCGTCCGCCTCAGCCATCATTGCATTCGCATCCCGAGCCACTTTGCCATGGTTCAACCACGGGAGAGTGCGTGACACTCGATCCCGCAGGAACAGGATACGATGGGGCGACAGTCCAGTGGGTCCCGGAAGGTCATGGTACGCCTGGGGTACTCTCCACAGCGAATTGTACCAATTCCGGCCCGGTTCGTCGATGTGCAGCTGGCAGAACTTTTCGAACATCTGCCGCCCGGCAGCCTCAGCCCGGCCATTCCACCGGCTGTGGTACGCAAGGTCTTGGCGTGCCGAATCCCCATGTGCTTGCACATCGTCTTGAACCACGTACCCACAAATTGACTGCCCGGATCGCTGCAGATGACAGCTGGGACATCAAAAATCGTCAGCCAATGCCTGATCATTGCATTAGCGACGGTCTTGGCCTGCAGCCCCACTCCATGCTTGTCCTTCTTGTCCTTCTTCTTGGACTTCTTGCCCGGGACCGCCACGATATACCCGCTCTGCCTGTCCACCGCCAGGATGACACAGTCGTAGGTCTCTCCTTCCACGGTGACCTCCGGCATGGCGAATACGTCCATGGCCACGGACCGCATAGGGGCCTCCGGTATAGCCGTATACACCGGGTTACCCGCCGTGGAGTGGTTGGGGCTCTTCGTGGCCCGACACACGGCGCAGTCGCTGCAGTACTTGTCCAGGAGGGCGTAGTACCCCGGTGGGAACTTGAAGCGCCACTCCAGGTCCTGCTGCATCTTGTCCCGACCAGGATGCATGAGCTGGGCGTTATGCCAGTGGTCAATGAGCTCCTCCATTCGGTTCTCAGGGACCAATAGCTTGTCCTTGAGGAACAGTTTGTCCCCATCCTCGGTCAAGCCCTCAGGCCATTCGTCGTCCGACGGGGCGCTCACGGCGTTCCAGTACTTGCTCCAGTGCTCGGATGGCGCATAGTCATCCGACCAGTCCTCTGTGAGCACCGACCTGACTAGCTCTACAGGGGCCACCATCCATTGCTCGAGGGTTTCCTCTCAAATAGCTTGGACGCGGGTACCCCGGAACTTGGCCAGGTCCGTACGGTTTGCCATCACCACAAAGCACTTGACCCCCTCTTGCTCCATGGCCCTCTCCATCTCGATGATGCACTTGGCCTCCTCGGTCTCCTCGGCGTCTCCATGGCTGGATATGTCCATCCAAGCCTTGCCCGCGGGGTAGGCCCACCGACTGAGGCAATCTGCCACAGTGTTGTCCTTCCCCGGGACGTATACGACGCTGAGGTCGAACTTGGCGAACGTCTCATGCCATCGGGCCCTCCTTGCCGCCGGTCCCAAGGGGGTGTCGACGTGCTCCTTGTGCCAGCTCTGCAAGGACTGATGGTCCGTACAAACCACCACCGCTTGCAAACCGATGTGGCCAGACCACTTCCTGAGCGCACAGACAATGGCGTACGTCTCCTTCTCCCTCGCGGTCCAGGTTCCGCGTTGGCCCTCGGCCAGGATCCGGCTCCAAAACGCCACGGGTACGTGTGACCCGTCGTCTCGGACCTGCTCGAGGACTGCCCCTACAGCATAGTCCGAGGCGTCCGTCCGTAGCACGAATCCCTTGTCCGGGTACACCAGGAATAGCCCCAGCTGCCCCAGGAGTCGCTCCTTCAGGCGGCTGAATGCATCTTCGGCCTCAGGGGTCCAGGCAAGCTTCTTCTTGCTCCCCTTCTGGCCATCGAACTTCCCCACCTGCAGCATCTTGTGCAGCGGCCCCGAGAGTTCTGCATACATCCGGACATAGCCCGAATAGTAATTGCACAACCCCATGAAGGACCGGAGTTCGCTGATGGTCTGGGGCTTTTCCCAGTGGTGCAGGGACGCCAGCTTCCCAGGCATGGGACGGCGTTGCCCGTGTCCAACCACGTGACCCGCGAACTCCACTTCCTTCACGAAGAGTGAGGCTTTGGTGGGCTTGCACATCATGTTGTGCTTGTCCAGCTCACTGAGCCCTCGGCGCAGATCGTTCTCATGCGCTTCGATGAGCTCGTCCTCCGTCATGTTCTCCGTGCCGGACCCGATGATGATGTCATCCACAAAGGGGTCGGCACAGTCCCGGACCGGACCGAGTAGGTCCTCCATCATGCGCTGGAAAGCGGCGTTGCCATTCTCGGCACCCATAGGCACCACTTTCCACTGCATGGGCCCCAGCGGCGTCGACATCGCTGTGGAGGGCCTGGAGTCCGGGTGTAGCGGCATTTGGTGATAGCCGTGTTTCAGGTCCAACACCGTGAAGATCCGCTTTTTCTGTTGTTTTTGGAGGATGGTGTCGATCAGGGGAAGCGAGTACGAGTCGTGCTCGGTTTGCTCGTTCAAACCCCTGTAATCCACCACCAACCTCCACTCGCCCTTCTCCTTCTTGGGCACGATGAAGGCTGGGCTGGCCCACTCACTGTCAGAGGGTTCGATCCATCCTCGCTCAATGAACTCGGCCAACAACTTCTTCATGGCCTCGGCCCGATCGCCCTGAAGTTGGTACTCCCGATGACGATAGATCTTGGGGTTCGGCTTCAGCTTGATCCTCGCTGTGCCAAACATCCCACAATCTGGAGGGTTCTTGTTGGCGACGCCACTGAATAGCCGCGGATAGGCATTGATCAGCCTCTCCTTCAGCTCAGCGACCTTGGGGTTCTCCTGGGCCTCTTCAGCCGCTTGCTTCGGTATCGATACAACCGACCGCACTGCGGTATAGGCCTCTTCTGGGTCCGAGTCCGACTTCTCCTCGTCCGATATGCCGTCTTCATCGTCGTGGGGCGCGCTTCCCATCGATAATCCTCGAAAATTTGCGGCATCAGGCCGGTTCTTGTCGCTCTCGGCCCCGATTCTTGGAAAATCCCATGTCGGCGGGTCCGACCCAACCGGACCATCATATTGGTCTGCGATGTGATCCATGACCCTCGCCACGAACTCATCCTTCTCGTACTTACCGGTGACCAACATCTTGTCATCCCACCAATGCGGAGATGTGACCATGGCCCGCCTCTTCTTGCCTCCCACACGATCATGCATCCCCATCCGCATGTAGTTGACGACGTCGTTGATCTCGGAGTGGAACAGGATGTCAATGCCATCAACTGGCTGATCCGTCCCCTCCTTGGGCTCGAACATGACCCGCATGGGCACCGCCTCAACCCTACGGATGAATGCTTCATCACCAGTGGGCTGGGCTTGCGCCCCATCCACCAGGAAAGCCTTGGTACCCCACTCTTGACCCGGGGAGGGCATTGATACACCCTTGGCGTCGATAAACAACTCCTCCTCTGGCCCGAATGACATCTCGATCAGGGTGATGGAGTCCAGCGTCGACTTGAGACCCTCCAGCGGACATGGGGTGGATCCTATGCCGGTTATGACCAGGATCCCCTTCGCCCTATCCGCAACGATCTTGTCCACCGTACGTCTGGTATTGTCCAGGGAGCTATGCCAATACATGGGTCCCCACTCCTTCAAACCCCAATGCCTATGCCAGGCTCAGTCTCCTCGATGCCAATGCCTCCTACACTTCCGCAAAAGTGGGGCATCCCGGGAAACGAAGACGTCCGTCTCGGGCGCTTCGGCTCCCAGCGTCTGGATCATCCTGGCATACACCTGCGGTGCCATTCCATACTCCGTGAGCTGAACTCCACGGTCTCCTCTGGATTTGGCACCCACAGCTTGCACCGCTTGGACGATCCGATCCTCTTCCTCAGCATTCCATTGGGATGATCCGCATGCATAGTCCGTGGACAGCCATGTGAGGCATTCATCATCCTCCCGGACCAGCGTTGCACGATGGGGAAGGGCTCCGATGGTGTTTGCCACCATGAAGTCATACCCCATGATCATATCCCAATCTGTAATGTCGGCCACATAGAAGTTCCCGGATAGAGTGCGTCTCTTCGCCAGATCAGGGCGGTTCAAGCGCTCATGTTCCCAGAATTCCATACTGATGGTGGCCACATGGGTGCCGCCACCCATAATCTTTCCGTTGGCGACCGTCAGGCGGACCGGTCTCCGGCTGGGCTGCAGGAGTTTCTCCTTGAACAACCCTCTCCGGACCAGGCTCACCAGGGCACCCGTATCCACCAACACATCCACCACCTTCTCCTCTCGTCCGCACCGTACTCGCACTTTCAAGTGCAACTGCCGCTCGTCACCATGAGGTGTATGGACGACTCTCACGGCATGCAACTCTAGCACGTCCGGGTGCATGAGGACTTCAAGGGTATGGTCACGGATGGTGTAGATCTTGGGCTGGTCCTGCCCGTCCACGGGGCTCTCCATGGTCGCTCCTTCCTTCTTGCCATGTCCCGTACCCACATGTACTTCCCTTGGCAGGGCGCTCCAGGGGTTGGGAGTGGTGAAACTCAGTGGTTTTGGCTCTTCCGGAGCCTTCTTCGGCACCCAATGTGACTCGGATTCTTCAGGAATTCCACTGATTTTCGGAGGAGAGACCTCCGAGGTGCCACTCCCGTGGGGGCTCCTCTAGACTTGGCTTCCCGCAGCCCCTTCCGGCTGCGATCCGCCAGAACTTTGTCCACCACGTTGCTGGGCTTTGAGTTCCTCCAACGTCCTCAACATGTCCTCAGCAACCTCCTCGATCGACCTCACGCGTCGGTCTTGGCCAGGTCCACCACCATAGCCTCTTCCTCCGCCTTTCCCTTGGCCTTTGCCTTGGCCTTTTCCCCGGTCTCCGCCCTTCGCCTTCCAATCGGCAATCCGCTGCTCCTTGGGCTTCATCTCGGGGTGGGCGGCGAGGTAGGCCTTCTTGTCCGCCTCATACACCTTGTACTGACGGTAGTCGTGTGCATGGTTGTTTCCCTTGCCATAACAGACCCAGCACCCGTCGTGCTGAGACCTGTACTCCTGGAACGAGAGCGGTGGGTTCCCGATCCTCCTTGGCTCTTTGCCCTTCTTGGGTCCCACCCGGTTCCATCTGGACCGATCCTGCCCATGGTCCCTCACGTTGTGCGCCACAAACGCGAAGAAATGGGCCTCCTCATGATTCTCCCGGGACCCGGTCCAGTGGTCTTGGCCACTTCCACTACCATCCTCCGCGGAGTTGGCCGTGTCCTCCTGGATCTCCCGATGATGGCGGTCTTCTCGGTGGCCTCGTTGTCCATGACCTTGTCGATCCTGCACGTGGGCCTCGTTCTTGGCGTTGAGCTTCAGCTCCACCGTGATGTACTTCACGATCTCGTCCAGGCTCATGCGGGCGAAGATGACCTGCATCCTCAGCGGCTCTCCGCGCCTCCACTCCACGTTGTTGAGGCGCATCAGCCTTTGCCCCATGGTGTCGCCGAATACTTCCACGCAGACGGCGTTCTTCAACCCCAACATTCGGCTGGGCTCGCCGAGGTTTCGCCGGAAGAACTCCATTATTCCGGCGTGGGTGTCCTCCGATGCCATGATCCGTACGGCCACGCGCTTCTTTGCTCTCTTCTTCTCCTCATCCTCCACTCTTCTCTTCCAGTTCCCGGGGAGGACGTCCTTCAGCGGGTTGCGGATCTCGCTGGCCTTATTCCAGTCCTCCACCAGCTTGAGGCATCTTCGGTACTTGCGGATGTACCGATTCCATTCTTGGACCCTCAGTTCCCCGCGCTCCAGCGGCAGCGGAATGGACCACAAATCCTCCAACTTCTGGTTGGGGGCGTCCACTTGCTCTTTGTCCTCCAGCCACTGGAGGCAGGCCTGCTCCGTCTGGATCAATCCCTCGCGCATCTGATCCCTGAGCTCCTCCTTCAGGTCCTGCGCCAGCCTGTGTGGGAATGTCCGACATACCCACTTGTCCCTTGGCGCTCCCCTTATCTCGCCAACGACCTCCTCAGCGAAGTCCTCCCAATCCAGGATGAAGTCGTCCAGGTTGGAGGGGTTGCCATCATAGTAGGGGATTTTGATTCCCCTAAGGTCGTCAATCCTGATGGCGTCTCCGACGTCAGCAGCCACCACTCCACCGAGACGGATACCACCTGTGGCCGGGGGGTGTGAGTACACTCCCCGTACATCCCTCTCCTCCATGGAGTGCGGTCCAGTTGGGCCTGAACCCATGGGGTTTGGAATGCGGGAAGGACTTGCTCCACCGCCGGTCCATATCCCCGTATTGGGGTCCTTCGCCCACAGGTTTCCGCCTGGATGACCTCGACCATGTCTGTTGGCGCTTCCCATGGTTCGCCCCTGCATGGTCTGGCTCTGGATGTCCTCTTCTGCATAAAC
Organism: Eutreptiella sp. 'Long Island Sound 2002'; assembly: GCA_964036045.1. Taxonomy (NCBI): domain Eukaryota; phylum Euglenozoa; class Euglenophyceae; order Eutreptiales; family Eutreptiaceae; genus Eutreptiella; species Eutreptiella sp. 'Long Island Sound 2002'. The sequence continues at coordinate 145,326,596 of OZ038382.1, forward strand.
TGCATGGGCAGTCGTAGTGATCGGTAGATCCTGGGGGGCATGGGACATCTGTACTGTCAGGCTCCTCGGGTCTGTGGTTGCGCGCCCTTCCCGCATGGACCCAGCCGGTGCCGTTTGCTCCCCGAGCATTGTCGATTCGCTGAACATGGGAACAAACGGCAGCGCACCCGGGTCAACACGCGGAGGCACGTAGGGTGCCTCTGCAGGGCCGCCCATGGGTTTCTCCATGGCGCCCCTGAGGGTCTTAACCCGCTCCACCAGCTCTGCCGCTGCCGGCTTTGCCGGGAGCTCCGGACCCGAGGTGAGGGGCTGTAGCTCCTCTAGCCTTTTCAGGCGTCCCGACATGTTCTCCACCAGGTGGAGGAGGCTGTCCACCACTCGCTGCTGCTTCTCCAGGGCCAGCTCCAGATTCTCCCGGTACCAGTCCTGTTCCGCTCGCAGTTCCGCCATGTCTCTCTCCGCGGCCGACTGGTCATCCAGGATCCCGGCGACGTCCTCCTCTAGGCCGTCCTTCGCGTTGTCCAGGCGGTCGAGGCGATGCACGATGGCGTCCATCCCCATCTTTGGGTACTTGCCGATGAGGAAGGACACGTGCTCGCAGTGGCACTCAGCGTGCTTTCCACCTGATGCGGCGCATCCCGCGGTTCCGGGCGCCTCGGACTCCTCCGCCATGGGTGTGTCGCCCATGCTATCCCGCGTTGGATCCGTGTGCCGGGCCACAGGCGCCGTTCTGGCTCTGGCGGGCCTCTCCAACGCCTCGGCGTCATGCTCCAGGCTGGGTTCTGGGGCCGTGTTTGCCCTTGTGGGCGGTCTGGCCGTCTCCTCCAACTCCGAAGGTTGCTCATAAGCTGTCCGATAGCCCTCGGAGTGCCCCTCGGAGTCCCACAGCCTGACCGGGCTGGGGTCCGTATCCATAGCCCCGGCGTCCCCTGCCGCGGGCTTGGGTGACCCGCGCTTCCGGTAGCGCCGGGCCTGTCCTCCACTGCTGCCTGAATGGCAGGTCTCCTCAGAGTCCTCCGCGGCGGAGCGGAGGTTGCATGCCTTTCGGCAGCAACGCTCACACATGGAGACCAGGTCCTCCATGACAAGTCCTCCTCTTCCCGAACGTCGTACTTCTCTTCGGGCTTCAACTTCCGGAGTTCGGAGAGCTCCTGAGCATCTCGGCTCTTCTCTGGCTCCAATCTCCGGCGTGGTCTCCACGGAGTCCACAATACGCACCCGGGGCGTACTTGGGCAGGGCTCATAGGGGCCGAAGTCCCCGGGTTGGCGGTAGGTAGGGGCAGCAGGTACGCCTCTGCTACCATTAAGAAGGTCCCTACCAGGACCGGCCCCTGCTGTGCCCCTTCCGCCTGTCACCCCTGCTGACTTGCTCCTGATCAGCGATTGCATTTTTCAAAATCCAGGGGCCAAAATCCAAAAATATAGAAAGTACAATCCTCCTTCAACCCTGAACAGCAACGAGATCCCACAAATACAGCAATAACCCAATCCACAATCCAATCCACACTGCGGGCTTCCGTTCAGCACACCGGTCGTCCCACGGTGGCGGGCATGTACAAGAATTGCACCAAAGAGGAAAGCCCTGAAATTGGCATATGAACACAAATAAAGCAAAGTTGGGGAAGGAGGTAAACATACACATTCACAGCCACAAACCCCTCATTCCCTGGACTCAAGACGTACCCTTGACTCACCAACATATTGCCCTGAACCAGGTCAAATGAGATGGATAAATGCCATGTGTCAAAAGTCACTACACAAACCCCAAAAATGTGTTCACTCCAAAGCCTCTAAATCCTAGCCCAATAGGGCAGGTGGCGTGTCATGGCCTAGAGTGGCACTCAGGACCATGCCCTACCCTGACATGACCTTGGTTGGACTTGGAGTCGATTGGGCTTGGAGAACTGCCCCATGAAGACGACCTCATAACCTAGCAAAATCAGGCAAATCACACCATAGTGCCCAAAATTCAATTATATACTCAAAAATGCATACGGCAAATATTCAAATGCTCCATGCATGTGTCAAACCGGAAAGTAGTATGCAAGGGTGATATAGACCAAAGGTCCATGCCCAAGAATATCCCATCATTGGCTCCGAAACCCCTCCGGTTATGTACATGACATGCTTCAGAAGTCAACTCATGAATTTGAGACCTAATTTTGTGAGACCTCGAGTGCCAAGCCAAAGTGACCACGTGATCTGGCATATTGTGAGGTGCGACACCGAAGCATATGCCAACATATAAGCAACATACCATAGATCACGGATCTCTAGGCACTTTACTGTTAGCCGACCAGTTGAGCACATAAAATACAAAAATGAGCATAAAATGAGGTCAAAAACATGCAAATAATGCCAAATTCAAGATAATTACAATAGTATATAACTTCGCTCACCCATGGTATCAACATGTGATTCAAAACACAATTGCTTGGGACCATTTGCAAACAATCCCCCCACTTGGATCCCCACATGGACGCAAAGGGACACCTTCGAAACTCCTCCCAACACGCACCACGAAAATGGGAAAATTGATAATGGCGCTTGTGGGTCGCTCCGTAAGCCCTCCCACATGCACTATATGAGCGGTAGACTTAGTCTAGCGCTATGGAGTTCATCATTGGGACATGGGCAAAGCCCTTGCCACGTATGACTCCATATATCTTCCTACAAACGGAGATATATAACATGGGCGTGAGCATATCGAAGCACATACCATGCATATAACACATACCCTCAAATAGTGGTTCCCCCTCCATGGACATAACTTCACGTTAAAGATACGTAGGACCCCAAGGAAAGTTGCTATGCAACCCCAACACTCATGCGGTACACTCGAAAGTTGCAATAAAATATTCGGTTGCACGGTCCAAGAGTTATATATCACTTTCTACCCTCTTGACCATTATCCCTTGCTATACCGGGCATGTGTACACACCAAAGGCGTTCGATGCTTCCTAAATTAAGTTGAGACCAATGCGGTTCCAACCCAATTCTCGAAATTGAGACTACTCGTGGTGAGCCGGGGATATGATTCTTCAAAGTGGTCTCACGAATCACTTTTGTTTCGACTATAACTCCAAGCAAAATGAAGGACATAACAAAAGGAAGGTTGATTCGTGATCGGGGAAAAATGTATGACCACTCGAGATTCATCATATCGAGTGCGGCGATGTCGAAGTCGAAAATCCGATTCTGAAAGTCTGAAAAAATCGGATTAATTTTGCGAGTGTATAATATGAAAATTGCGGAAGCAACGAACCCTTTACTGATGAAATCTGACCCTTCATCGGGGTTTCCGCCAAAAAATCTGTAAATAACAGTTAACCAATCGGTTACCGCAAAATTGCGAGCCAACTGACAGTCGCCGATACATTGACAATCAGAACGGAAGGCTGAAAAATTACGGAAACATTATGATAAAAAAAACCCTGTTGATTCCTGATATTCTGATATATAAATCTCAGCTGGCGGCGCCTTGGTACTGAAGGTGGCCGCTCATAGCCGGAATGGCCAAACCTATCACACATTCACATCGGGTTAGGTTAGGTGGATGGGAGAGTAGGATATCAGCCAATGGCGGCTTGCCGGCACATAGATACACACCCCAAGTGACCCAAAGATGGCCACGGGGGTCCGAACCGGCTTCAGAGGAGAGACTTAGGCGGCTCAAGTTGCATGGTATAAAACGACAGAAAGTGCCCAAAATACACGGCCTGAAAAAATATCAAAAGAACCAGTCTTCGGCTTGCCAAAAATCAAGCCGTTTTTGGAACACCAAAACAACTCTTATGTAAGGAATTTTGGCGTTTTCTTGGTCCTGATGGGTCCAAACAATGCTTTTTTTGGGGCAATGGACTGTTCCTTGCGCGAGGCGTCACGCAAGGAGCAGTCCATTGCCCCTCCAAAGTCAGGTAATGATGGTAGAATTGAGGAATCAAGCAGGCGCCTACACTGGAGTGACATTACAGGCACCCTTCACTTGATCACATTGTATAATATGTTTACGCGGGCGGACATTCAGTGCTCTAAACAAGCCTTGCAAATCTAATTGATGACTGAAGAAATAATTTCAAATGTTGTTGCATTCCTAACAAAAGGAGCACATACATTGGAGGTGTTGCACAGGGTGCATCCTTCAGCATTGCTCATGATGCACACCTGCCACAACTTATGGGGAGTGTCAAGCAAAAAAAAGAGTATCACTGGTAACACATGAAACATGTCCACTCAACAGATGACGCTGAGCTGGACAGGGGCCCCCCTTGTAGCTTTGGCTGAAGAAAAATTGATCCTTCCGTTGTTGACTATGGATCAAAGTAGAATGTGCAAAGAAAATATAAATTTGCCATGCGTGGCACTTTTTTGAGCGTTTGTTTGGGCCAAAAAAACTGATGTTTTGGAGAGTAAAATGCAATGTAGTGCAAACAACACCAATTATCAAGATGATGTTCGATACCTGGAGAAAGAAGGTGCCCTGGGGGAAGCAGTCTGCCAAGCGCAGGGGCTGACCAAGCCCAAAAAGAGTTTTTCCGCCTCCGGGGGGGGCAAGCTTCTGGTAAATTTCAATGACTCAACGACAATTTAGGTACTCGTTGCTTCAGTGAAGGTTGTGCACAAGCGCTGTCAGATGAGAACCCATCACAATGGTACAAAGAATATATTTTCTGCGCCTTTTTTTGCAATAGGCCTCGCGCAATGAGGACTGCAATGCAGTCCCAGAACTTGAAAGTCACAACCTATACCTCTTTTTTCAGGCAGTGCAAATCAAAAATCAAACCGTGGGGTGGGTACTAAGACCACTCGACCCTGAAGCCGTCTTTCCAAAGGAAAATGAATCGGGTGAGGTTTTTGGTTTAGTAAGTTATGCGCGAGGCCTCGCGCATGGGGCAGCCCTTGAACCACATGTTGCATATGTTTTGCATTGATATTTAATCCGCCATGCTTCTGTTTTAATGATCCTTGGTCTTGATTGCGCGAGGCCTTGCGCATAGAATTCGATCAATAAATCATTTTTCCAGGTATGCAATGAACATGCAGAACAGAAAATGATGTTGCAATCTTTTTTTCTGCAGACCATGTTCATCCAAAAAACAAGGGGAACGCAAAATGTATTTCTTGGCCAATTTCTGCTAAAAGCACATCATTTTCCACTGAAATCATAAGATTTATTTATTCTTTTTATAGCTTTTTTTTTGTTTTCGGCTGTCTGAAAAAAGGCACGAAATGGCACAAATGGTAAGAAAGATACCTTCTTTGGACTAATATTCTGTTTTCAAAAAACAGAGCCTGTGAAAAACTATTTTTTGGATGGTCCAAATTAGGTGCATTTGGTGTGATTTTTAGCATGCAACTTGAGCCGCCTAAGAGAGAGGGTGGCGCACTGCACAGCGCAAAACAAGCCTAAGCGTTTTAAGCAACCCTACTTTAGCGCTACGGCAACACAAACACGAGCAAGCACTTTCTTTTCTTACCTTTCAAGAGAGAACAAGGCCGAATTGGGGTACAGGGAAAGCGCCACAGCGTGTGAATGCCTCAATTAGGCACATGCATTGCGAGCACAGCGCATATTCTAACCCTACGTGCGCGCTGCGCGCTCCATTCGCATTGCATACCTTTCATTCCTGTTTTGACCTGTGCAGAGCAAGAGACAGGAGCACCCGAACCCCCAACGAACACAGCGTTGACAACCCTAACGTTTAACGAAGCAACCAACACGAACGCAATGCATACGTGTGAAATGACACTGGCATACCTGAGAGGTGGGTTGTCCACCTGCTCTGTGGTGTGGGTTGAGTTTGAATACTTTTCCCTAAAGTTTATAAAAATTTTGATGTAACTGTGCAAAAATTTCCTTTAGAACTTTAAAAACTACGGCTCATACCTTGTTTTTCAAGAGCTGTTTACGCTTGCGCAACCCTGTTTTTGAAGTCCGCTTCTGTTGTGCTTGTCTGCGACTTTGAGTTTTGGTGTAAAAATGACGATATCTCTCGTGATTTTGTCAGTTTTTAGCGATTTGACCCCCTAAGTCGCTACACCTTTCGCTAAACCACAGGATTCACTCCCTGTTGGTTACATTTTCTATTTTTTTCAGCTACTGGAGATTTGTGTCCTCCATTGGGAGTATTGCTCCGCGCTGGGCCTTGGTCAGGACGTTTACTAAAGTGCTGTTTATGCAGCGATAGCCGTCCGCATTAGAGCATTCGACTGTACCCTAGTGGGCAAGCATATGTGCTCTTGGGAGGGAGTCCTGGGTTCAAACCCCACTACCCCCAAATTTTTACCAAAAGTTTTCATCGCACGCCGGCGACTTTTGAGGAATGCCCCATCGAAGGGACATCATTCACGGTACATTACACTGTTCTTCAAGGGTACCTACAGTGTGATAGGCTTCTATGAACTAATGAGAATGTTTTTGGTAGGTTTAATGCATTTTCTGAGGTAATTTTGGGGATATTTGAGCCTTTTTCCTTGGTCCTACTAGCTTAGCTAACTAGTATTCCAGGGGGGAGTAAGAAAAAGTCACTGCCATGTCTTTCTTGGAGGGCTTGATCCAGGCCAAGCCCCCCTTAAAACCCTTTTGTTGATGCTAAGACTAACTTGAGTATTTTTATCACTCTTTTGAAGCTTTTAGTACACTTTCTCAAAGTAACTAGGGTTATAACCCTAGCCCCCCATGAAGTTCACCCCTACCACTCAACTGAGCGGAGGTATCTTCCTTCATGGAGGATATACCGAAATAAAATAGGCATTTCATGCTTTAGGCCTTTGAGGTTAAGCCTAGTGGTCTCCCACCCCAAGACCCCTATACTCAATTGTCTCTACCACTTATTGTGGTTCTACCTTTTAACTGTTTCTGAATTCAGTTGCTTGGCCAAGTCATAATCTGTGTCTGGCCTAACTCCTATGCCCCACATTCCTAACCAGCTCCATTTCATCCAAAAGAGTACACATGAAGTGCTTGATGCTAACTCGGAAGCTAGAGTCAGGCCAGTTTTCACATTAAATCTTTTGTACTATCCATTTGTGATTGAATCTTTGTATTTAAACCTGCTTTATCTATTTGCAGCCCTTTTGTGTTACACTGGATTTCAAACTATTCATTGATTCGATCCACATCCTGTTCTTGCTCTACTTGCTCCTTTGGTTTTGGGATTTCATCATCAAAAACCTGCAGGATTTCATCAAAATCTATAGGGCACTAATCAAGGACATCTTTCTTGTTTCTTGGCCCTGCACAATGTATGCCTTGCTTTTTTACCTTGCCCTGAAGCACCCACGCACTCACACAAGCTGCAAGGTTGCAAGGCTGTGTGACATCTTCCCTTTTTTTGTGGGATTATGGTGTTGAGGAACAACCCTTCTTTACTTGCCCTCAAGAGGTTGAGCAATATGACACATAAACTGTAAGGACCAATTCCTCATCAGAGTCGGAACTTTGTTCCATGTCCTCTGGCCGAAGGAGTACCGGGAGTCTTGGCGCATTTGCTAGGTACGGTTTAGAGTCTAGGTGCGCCGCTGCACTTGTAGGTTTCCTTTCAGTGTCATCTGGCGGGGGGTCCTGCCGCCGTGCCCTTCTCCTTGGTTGTTGCTGCCGTGGCGAGGCACGAGGCCTTACACATCCTGCGTGGCGCATTGTTGGCGGCTTTTCCTCCCTCTTCTCCTGCTCTTTCTTATAATTGGCCGTCCCTTCTGTGAAAGATTGGGAAGTGACAAAACCACCAAGCCTCATGTTCCATTGGAGAAAAGTTTATAGTGTTTTCAGCACTGTGTTTTTGCTTCTCCTGCTGCTTGCTGTTGCTGTAGGGTGTCCTGCTGCTTGTTTTGGGAGATGAAATGCTTTTGTTTGTTGAAATACAGTAAAGCCAAGTCAATCCAGGATAACCCAAGCCAGAAGTGTGCAAGGAGAAGAGAATCACGATCAAAGCATGAAGGGCTGCAGTGTAGACAGTGAAAGATGATTGGACATTCACAGAAACTGCAACTCAGGTCACAAATGAATGCATATTCACAAAGATAGCTGAAATGTTTTTGGAAAAGAGTTAGAAAACTGCCTCATTGTCACTCTCTCTCCATAGTGCCATCTCAGGAGATGTGCACTCTTTGTTTTGGGTCCCATATGTGCTGAGGTGGCAGGGCATGTGGCGATGAGGTCACTGCCATGTCACATGGGATCTTCCTACTTAGCTAGGCTGACCAGGAATTGAACCCAGGACCTCTCAAAAAGAGGTGCCCAGCCCCCTAGGGTGCATACCACTAGGATAGCTAAGAATTCATGGAAAAACATAGATAAATTCATAGGCTCTACTTTAGATATGTCAGTGCTCAGTCAACTCAGGAAAAGATGAATAGCTTCACATTGAAAGGGGAGTAAGGGGTCCACTCCATATCCTGATTGGGTGTTTGGTTCCATAGGTCAAAATGTGTTATCACCACTTTTGGTTGGACCAATACTAAGATAAAAATGCATGGATGCTCAGTGCATCTCTAATACAACTAGAGTATGTCTCAAAGCATTGGAAAAGCACTTTTTCTTACTCCCCCCTTGTGCTGTGGTGGCCACCACTGTCGCATTTTACGAAAAAGGGAATTTTTCTTGGCCTTTCCTTGGTTTCCACATCTACTTTAAAATACCTATAGCTTCCCTCACACTGAAAAATGGGCGCTCACCATGGCTGGCGCTCTTTTGCTGCTCTGTTTGTACAGTTTCCTACAGAAGACTCAGCGCTCATGGCGCTGCCGGGGCTCCTGTGGCTTGGTTGGGTTAGTATGGGTGCATGCCAAACATGTGCATATGCATCCCTCCCTCAGGGACGCAGCGTCGACACAAACCCAACGCAAGACACCATATACACACTCGCATGGGTTCTCGTAAACCTGCTGGCGACCTGTGACCTGTCTTAGGGCGAAGGGAGTCGAGAAAGAAATTAATTTGCCCCTTGGTGGGGTCTTGGTTCTGCTCAGTCTCTCCAGGCACCTGCGTCTCGGCCCGAACACGGCCTACTCAGCGAGGCTGCGCGTGGGTATCTGCAGAGGCAGGAATGGGAGAATTATGGACGAATCCACGCAAAAACGAAGCGACGACACCGTAATCCGTCAAATGACGGCGTAGAATTTTTCTGAAACGACACACCTGAGCAGAATCCAATTGTGCATCAGAAGCACATTTTTATAGAAATTATAGTCATCTCTGGATTTTTTAAATCCAGAAATTCATACGCATAAAATGGCGGCGCGCAGGAGCGGCTCCTAGCGAAGCGCCGGAAAATGGAGAAATAATGCAATTATAAACGTATGTCTCACGTAGTCTTGAAAATGACGAGACACACATTCATAAATAAACATACAGATTCCACCCACACTAATAGAAGCTTCAAAAATTCAAGAATTCGAAAATGAACGAAAAGACTTCAATGAATCAGGTATAAACTACAGGTATGTTCGTCTCGCATGCCGCATACACATTGCTCGTCTCGTGTCTCCGTGAACGAGCCTTGTAGCAGCGCTAACAAAGATAGAACGCGATAGAGGGATTGATTAGAAAGATTGCAGATGATTAGCGGTCAGATCAGGGTGATTAGACATACACACAAGTGCATAGCAACGTTCTTCGCGTGCCCCCCGTTTTTCCTCTCACCTTGCTTCACTTCCCAGCGGTAGGTAAGGTAGGTACGCCCAGGCGGGGCCACCCCCTGGTGGAGTCAAGATTGCGGTGAAGATGGGCAGGTTTGCCCACGACCCAAGTGCATGCTCGCGCATTCACACACGCATTAAAGGGTAGGCCACGCGAAGTGCGCACGGTAAACCTTGTTTAGGCTACCCAGGGGCTCCTCGGTACGTTCTTTAAGAGAACCTGAGGAGTCCCTTAACGCTTGCTTGCTTGCCAAGAGTAGCTGGTCTTCCAGCGTGTTTGCGGACAGTGTATTATAGGTCACACTGAGAAGGGTATAATACCTGGAGTGTGGCTTGGTTCCTCCGCCGCAAACGCCCTTTCATTTGCCTTTGTTTTACAGGTGGGCAGGTAGGGTGATTGGTGCAGCAGCCTTTTTTTATGCCCTGCTAAACAAGGGCGCAGATCACACAAACAAGTAACTCCGCTCCGCCTGTGGCAGAGCAGGGAGTCCGACTTCATCGACATCTGCGCCTTGCACGCGAGAGCACTCCTTCCCTCCAAGCCCTAGCAGGGGAAACGCGTTGTGGCGTCCCCTGTTAGGCCACAGTTGCTTAGCAGCGCTGTGTTCTCTTGTCATTTCACAGGAGGGTCGCTAGGACCCACGACACCTTTGACTTCGCAACGCCCAGTAGAGTGTGCGTGTAGGACTGGTAGTCCTGAGTGGGGGCTTGAGCCAGTTGCCCCAGTGCTCGCCCACCAGGATGGTGCCACTGTAGGGTGTGTAGGACCTGTAGTGCGTGTGTCACTGTCCCACCCGTTTCCTGCAATTTAAGCAGGGTTGGTGGGCTGTGGCAGTGGTTAGGTCAGTGTTTTGACCACATAGCAAAACGGCGTTTCCATGCCTTCATAGCTTTTGGCCACCCCTCCCTGTAGTAGACAGATAGGTAGGGAAAACAATACCTGGATTAGTACGCTGGGTATTCCCCCAAGGTTTTGCGCCAGCACAGAAATTGGGCGCTTAGGGGAGGGGAGACCCGGGGCGTACCCCGTGGCATCAATAAGCCAACCCTCCAGGTTTAGCAAGGGCGCAGACTTGGGTATAATTAGGACACCACTTCTGCGGCTTGCTCTCAGGACCTTAGGACTAGCACACTCACACATACGCTTTGGCAGGTAAGGGTAAGGTTCAGTCCCTAGCTTTAGTCTTGGAGGCAAGCGTCTCAGCGAGCCTCAGCAACTCACCAAGGTTGTTCTGGGACAAGTAGTCAACCAGAACTGAGTTTAGGCGTCCCTCAGGTAGAACAAATGCAGAGAAGGGCTCCCAGGTGGCCTCTTCGACTCCAAACCCTTCCCAGAGGGTGAGGAAGCGCCAACCCTGGCGATAGCGGTGGCGTAGGACAGACTTCACCAGGTAGAAGCCCTCCTTAGCCTTCTCCTCGGCGTTCATGTCGGGGAGTTCACCTTCAACTTCCATAGGGCTGGCAGCCCCTTGTAGGTCCAGAGCGGCGATTTCCTCGTCGTTCAGCTCCCACTGCTCCCCACAGAGGTCTTCAGGATCATGGTAGCGCTTCAGGTGTTGAGCGGCGCACACCAGGGTCCCCCCTAGACGGGGAGAACACCTCACCGTGATACGGTGTCCATCCACAGATAGAATCTTGTACGGCCCGAAGTATGGGTCATCGCTGGTAGAGCGTGGCCAGGCGGGTAGTCGACTGTGGTGCACCAGCACCCAGTCCCCCTCTTGGCAGGTGGCCGGTACTCGGTGCTTGTTCTTCTTGTTCCACTGACGCTCCCTCACTCTCTGGAGCATAGCCTTGGCCTTGTACACCTTCGCTTGTTGCTCTTGGACCCATTCACCCACAGAAGAATGGGTGTCCTCTGGATAGGGGGCATGTAGGAACCATGCTGGGCGCCCCATGAATAGCTCATGTGGCGAGTAGCCAGTAGCAGAATTCTCTTGGGAGTTCATCATCAAGGATATGATGGGGAGTAGTCTCACCCAGTCCCTGGTGCGTTCAGTTTTGCACCATATCCGTGCGTTCTCCTTCAGGACGCGGATCTGTCGCTCACATAGGGGGTTGCTCGTGTGAGAGTAGGGAATCCCCGTAGACACCTGGACATTGAGGGATCTCAGGACCCTCTTGTACCAGCCAGTATCTGAGCGTACTCGTACGTCCTCATCGGAGTTGATCTCCTTGGGCGCCCCATAGACACAAAACCACTCCTCCAGGAGTATGTTGATAGTCTCCTCCCCGGTAATGTGCTTGGTACATGGGAACACCCTGGTAAACCTGGTCAACCCACAGGTTACCACGAGGGCGAAGTCATAGCCCCGAACTTCGGCATCTCCGTGTAGTCCACGTATAGAACACTGTTAGCACAGTGAGGGATGGGCAGGGTCGAGTAGAGACCTCTGTCCCTGATATCCCCTGGTTTACAGGACCTGCACGGGCACTTGTCCACGATAGGCTGGAGGGTTTTCCGCAGTTGGTCGTCAGTCCACGTAGTGTGGAACCACTGCTTGAACAGCCTCAGGGTACGGTCAGCACCCACATGACCGCTGGACTCATGGGTCCACTTCAGCAGCGCTGGGACTCGGTCACTAGGCACCACGATGCGGTCCTCGTGCCAGAGGTAGCTCTTGTCCCTCTTCCACTGGTCCTGGTTGACCAGGAGGGGTTCAAGGCGTTTCTCCAGGCGCTTGTAGATATCCCCAAACTCCTTCAGGTACTCCGATTGTTGGAGTCCATCCAGGGGGCGTATCATGGTCATGTTCAGGTCCAGGTGTACGTCCATACGGCTGAACGCCTCCTTAGCCAGCGCTTCAGACCGGGCACCAATCAGGGCGCCGAAGTTGTTGCGGCTGATGTAGTCGGCGTACTCGTTCTTCACTCCCTGGATATGGTGTACCGTCAGCCGTAGTTGACTGAGGTAGGTCCACCAGCGACGTAGCTTGGCCTTCTCAGGTGGGGGACCCTTCTGGAAGCTGCGCACCGGTTCTTGGTCGCACAGCCAGACCACAGGGTTACTCCCCAACAGTCGTGCTTGTGAGGATAGCACCAGCAGACCCGCGAGCAATTCCTGCTCATAGGTGGAGTAGTTCCCCCTGGCCTGGTTCCACTTCCAGTTCCAGTGGCCCAGAGGTACTAGGACCCACTTGTCGTCAGGGTAGCTGTGCTTGAGGGTTCCATCTCGGTTGAGACCTTCCGTCCCCCATTGGGAAATGGCGGAGTCGAACTCCTCCTTCTCTAGTGCTTGCCATTGGAACAACGTTCCACCACCGCCCACATTGCTGGCGCCGGTCACCAGGATAATCTCCCCTTGTGCCCTAGGCACGCCCAAGCACTTAGCGTTGGCTACCTTGTCTTTGAGCTCGTCAAACGCTTGTTGCTCTTGTGGGCCCCAGCGCCAAGTAGTACTCTTCTTGATCAAGTCCGTCAGAATGGCGCTGGTGTAGGTGAAGTTCTGGATGTGGCGGCGATAGAAGTTGCACGCCCCAATGAAACTGCGTACATCATGAAGTCCTTTCTTGGGGTCTTCGTGTCGTACCTTGGCATCCATCAGGGGTTTGGCCTTAGAGGCCGCTGGGGTCCACCACCCATAGCCAACGTCAAACCCCAAGTACTGCATGGTCTCCTGCATGAACTCACACTTCTCCAGCTTGAGTCGAGTGTGGTTCTCCTGGCAGACCGCAAAGAACTCACCCAAGAGGATTAGGTGATCCTCCTGGGTATTGGTACCGAGGCATACATCGTCGATATGAGCCTCCATCTGGGCACCACGGGATATGAGCTCCTGCACCTTAGGTCTCCTTCGTAGGATGGACAAGATCTTGTTCATCAGCTCTTGGAACAGAGCGGGTGCGTTAGCCACGCCAAACGGCATGACCTTCCACTTGAATACCCTCCCCTGAGGGGTGATGAAGGCCAGTAGTTCCTGCGCGTTGGGCGTCAGGTCCACTTGCCAGAATCCACTTCGCTTGTCCATCTTGGTCTTGTAGCGACAGGAGGCTATCTTCTCCAGGGTAGACTCCATATTGGGAATGGACCCTGAGTGGTTCAACGTCTTCTTGTTCAGCTCTCCATAGTCCACTACCAGCCGTTTGGCTGTAGACCCAGGTTTAGCCACCAGGAAACAGGGGCTGCAGTGTAGGGGGTAGTCCCCGTCCTTGTACTCCAGGACTAGGCCAGCGTCGATACATTCTTGTATCTGTCGCTCAATCTCGTCGGCCTGCTCTTTAGGAGCTGGATAGGGTCTCCTCCGGATCTTGTGACCCACGAACTCGGGTTTCAGCTTGAGGTCCATCTGTACCAGCTTGTCACATGAGGCTGGAGGGGGTAGTTCTCCGAACACCTCCAGATAGGTCCTTATAAGCTTCTGTACCCGCGGGTCCAATACCTTGATCTTGTCCTCCATATCCTCGTCGGAGTGTAAGTTGCTTGCCCCTTGAATAGACGTCGGGAGGTGGTCCTCCACCGACTCTTCGCCCGCGGTAGTATCCTTCAGCCCTTGGTAGGCATATAGAAGGTCTTGTTCAACCATCTCCGATGGACGATGGCAGCATAGGCACGCTCGAGGGGGTTCACATACACTTTCCTCCGAGAGGTCGTCCTCCTCTGGGGTCCTCACATGGGCGCCCCACACGCTCTTCATGAGCTTCAGATCTACCTCCCTTTGCCAGGTGGTGATCTTCTGTTCGAGGTCCTCCTTCAATTGGGATAGGTCTCCCATACGTCCTTGCTTCAGTTGCCATGAGCTGCAGGTAGGCTTCGCGTAGCATAGCTTTTTCGCCACCAACTTTCTCTTGGAATCCACATACTCCCTGAGCCTGGATCGAGGGTCCAGCTCCTCATCCACGGGGTCTTCCACCCTCATGGAGAGTAGGGGTTTCAGTGGGGCGACGTACTCGGCGTTCTCCACTTCCTCCACACAGGTCTGCACGAAGAAGGCGTCGTGCTCAGTTTCGTCTTCTGAGTGGATAGAGCTAGGTAGCTCAGATAGTCCACACTCAGAGACTCCATCAGGAACAGGTACATGACAGGGAGAGTTGGGAGTGTTGGTGTCAGTCACGACGTACTCATCTCCTCCGGGTGTAGTTTCTACAGCATCTTGAGGTCGTAGGCGATCCTTCAAGTCACCCAAGGCGAGTCCGTCACTTTCTCGCTGTATAGCCTGGACCAGAGTCGGGTCCAGATCCTCCCAGGGAATGGAGGTAAGACCTCCGTCCACCACGCTTAGCATACTCCCCCATCCGGGCTTCCCAATGGGCGTCTTGCGTCCCAGAGGCACGTAGATGGCCTCATCAGGTAACCGCACAGAGCTGATAGTCAGCTTGTCAAGGAGGGTTCGCCAGTACTCGTTGCCCCCATGGGCTCCCCAATCGGGGGAACACAGGACCATACGGGAACGTTCCAAGGCCACCTTGGTCAGCACCTTCCCCAGTTCACTGAACCTGGGGTTCCCGTAGGCCATCCCGAAAGAGGGCCAGTAAAATTTGTAGCTGCAGTTCTTCCCCTTGCTGCAGTAAAGGCCCAGTACATGTTGCTTGTCGCTGGCAAACAACTCCACACTTAGGTCTTCTCGACAGTAACCCAACTCCTTCAGACCTTGGTCTAGGACTTCCCCCAATAGTTGATAGTCCTCAGTTTGGAGGCCGCCATCATGTTAGAGGGCTCCTCCTTCGATAGCCTCAGGTAACTCGAGGTATGTTCCGACTGCTCCAGTGGCACAGACTCTCTGCCACTGCCGTGGTCCACATAGAGGAGGTAGGGCGCTTGCAGCGTCAGGGGGTGTATCTGGGAGTGCTGCACGAAGAAGTCAGTCCCCAGTACAAAGTCGAAGGCATCAGTGTCCATCACATAGAACCGATGGGCGATAGTCCTGGAGCCCATAGGTACCTCCACTTCACAGTCCCCGCAGCTGTGCACCACATGTCCATCCCCCATGTGCATAGCGGCGGTGGTCATGGTGTTCTTCAGGCTCCCACAAGGTAAAGTTTTCTTGGCCACTATCGATATTGTGGCGCCAGTATCCAGTACCCCCAGGTATTCACGTCCCCCTAGTCGGATACGTACCCAAAACACCAGGTCTTGGGTGCCACCAGAGCGTCCCCGTCAGAACTCCGCGGGACAGGTCACCTCGAACCCCTTGTTCCGCAATTTGCGGGCCATCCTCATGAAACGGCTCCTCTTCTTAGCGTTGCCGTCATCACCACCTTCATGCTCACGCTTGGCTCCTTGTTCTTGCTGGGCCTGCGTTTGTGAGCGTGTGGTAGGTCCAGACTGCCCTCCAGAGGGCTCGGAGTTCCCCCCTGGATTAGGGTTGGGGTTGCTTCCGTTCTTGTCCTTGTTCTTGTTGTCGGGCTGGCGGTTAGCGCCTCCTCCTCGTCCACCTTGACCCTTGTCTTGTCCACCTTGGCCACGTCCTTTAGACTTGCCCTTGCCGGAGTCGTTGCCTTTGGCCTTGCCTCCACCTTTGCCTGAGCCTTTGCCAGGATCTTCCCCCTTAAGCTTCGCCGATAGGCGTTGCTTATGGTAGCACTCATCCTCGTAGTGCTTCCGCTTACCGCAGAATGCACACGTGATGGTGCAGCGGTAATGATCCGGCAGCTTCGCTTTGGCGCCGGTGTTCTTCTCGTGCTGCTTCCCCTGGACGACGAAGCAGTCTCGCTGCTCGCAGTCAGAGGCGTGCTGCAGGTGGCCCTGCTCATCTCTGGCATCACACCAGAATAGCTCCTTCACGTTCTCCATTAGACGGGCGTGGGCGTGTTTGGGGGTAGTCCCCTGCCCAGGTCGGGACCCTTGGTACCCTTTGCCTCCAGAACCTCCACCACCAGGACGGTGGTTGTTCAAGTGCTGGTCGCTCTCCTTCTCCAGCGCCATCTCCAGGAGCAGCACGCATAGATCCTCGTAGCGGAGGGATCTAGCCTTGCGCTCAGCCATCAAACGGCACTCGTCCCATAGCTCTCGGGGGAGCTTGGCGCACAACCAGAACAGCAGGTCATCGCTGCTGTAGGAACCGGGCGTCAGTCGTCCAGCCCAGTGATCCTGGTCAGCCAACAGCTCGGAGACCCTGCCAGGTCTGGGGTTATTGGGCAGCACGGGCAGGTTCTGGATCTCGGCCCTGATGGAGAGGTCGGTCTCGTAGGTCGGGTACTGCCTCTCCAGGGCAACCAACACATCGGCAAAGGTGGCGGAGTTAGTCACGATCTGCCTGACCTGCTTCTCCAGGTACTTGGTCTTGCAGCACTGCAGGAGCAGATCGCACTTCACTCGCCCACTCGCGTGGGTTTGGCCGGTCAGTCGTAGGAACCGGCCAAAGTTCTCAGCGAACTCGCTGAGGTCCCTGCCTGTGAACTCAGGCAGGTTGACCACTATCTTGGAGGTGGCAATAGCCTTCGCCTCCTGAGCTCGGCGTCCTTCAGGGCGTCGGGTCTTCTTCTTCTTCTTCTTCTTCTTCTTACCCTTGGGGTCCTCGGGGTCCTCAGGGTCATCGTCATCTGAGGGCGAAGAAGAATCCATCGACGGCGGCTCGTCATCGGAGGGGTGTCCGCCAAGATCACTAGAGCCATAAGGCTCTACGTCCACCATAGCCCTTAAGGCTGTCAGCCCCAGTTGGTCCAGCTCAGCCCTCGTCGAGTTCGTCACGTGGCTGTAGGGCAGCTGGGCCGTTTTCGGGACGAACGGACTTCTCGGTACTGCTGCAAGAGTCGGCATCCGTCGGCTCCTCAGGCTCCCCAGGGTATTTGTCAACCCTGCCGCCAGGTGGTTAGCCTGTACTCGGTGGGGTGACATTCCCACCGTCGTAGGTGACGCATGGGACGGGATCATCAGGGGCTCCAGTTTCTCCCTGATCTCTTGCGTGAGGTCGCCCACGATTTTTGAAGTGGCTCCTCGGAGCACATAGTTGATCTCCAACCGCGTCAGGGACCTGTTGGAGGATCTTCCCGATCCTCTACTCCTGCCTCCAAGAGACTCTGGTCCTCTCCTCAACCCACTCAAGGGTGCATACCCAGGTGCATACCCAGGAGCATACCCAGGAACATCCACATAGGTTCCAGTAGCGTGTAGTGGATGGGGATAATCAGCTGCATACCATCACGGCGCAGCGCTGGAAGCCACAGGCTCACTGGCAGTAGTTGCCTCATGGAGCGCAGTGGTAGGTCGGCCCATACCATAGGCGGGGTAGGGAGGCATGCCAGAAAAGCCTGTGCCCTCTGCCATAGGCGGGTTGGTTGAGGAAGTGGATGTTGCAGCGGCTGGGAGTGTGGTGGTTAAAGGAGAGGGTGATGCGTGGAGGCCAGAAGCGCTTGGTGCGCCTTCGAAGGTAGGGACATCCGTCGGGTCTTGCCCTTGCTCCTCTCCTTCGTCTGCTCCTCCTCCAGCACTCTTCTCGCTCTCGTTCTCTCTCTTCCTCCTCACAGGCTGATGCTGAGAGACCACTTCTTCGACAGACAGGGCCCCGAAGGCCATCTGAAGCCCATCCAGGGAGTCCTCAGCCGCGTCCACTGGCCCATGTAAGGGCTCCGCCGAAGGTACAACGCCAGGTGCCGGCCTGGCCGGTGCCTCAGGCGCTGGCGCCGTCTTCACGTCGGCGTCCTCCTTTCCTGGATCCATCTTCTTTCACCCTTCTGCTTATTTTTGCCCGTACTCGGCGCACTGGATGTACGGCACGGGGTTGCTGCCGGTGCGCAGAGACAGGCTGCCTCTTGCTACCAGAAAAGTTTATAGTGTTTTCAGCACTGTGTTTTTGCTTCTCCTGCTGCTTGCTGTTGCTGTAGGGTGTCCTGCTGCTTGTTTTGGGAGATGAAATGCTTTTGTTTGTTGAAATACAGTAAAGCCAAGTCAATCCAGGATAACCCAAGCCAGAAGTGTGCAAGGAGAAGAGAATCACGATCAAAGCATGAAGGGCTGCAGTGTAGACAGTGAAAGATGATTGGACATTCACAGAAACTGCAACTCAGGTCACAAATGAATGCATATTCACAAAGATAGCTGAAATGTTTTTGGAAAAGAGTTAGAAAACTGCCTCATTGTCACTCTCTCTCCATAGTGCCATCTCAGGAGATGTGCACTCTTTGTTTTGGGTCCCATATGTGCTGAGGTGGCAGGGCATGTGGCGATGAGGTCACTGCCATGTCACATGGGATCTTCCTACTTAGCTAGGCTGACCAGGAATTGAACCCAGGACCTCTCAAAAAGAGGTGCCCAGCCCCCTAGGGTGCATACCACTAGGATAGCTAAGAATTCATGGAAAAACATAGATAAATTCATAGGCTCTACTTTAGATATGTCAGTGCTCAGTCAACTCAGGAAAAGATGAATAGCTTCACATTGAAAGGGGAGTAAGGGGTCCACTCCATATCCTGATTGGGTGTTTGGTTCCATAGGTCAAAATGTGTTATCACCACTTTTGGTTGGACCAATACTAAGATAAAAATGCATGGATGCTCAGTGCATCTCTAATACAACTAGAGTATGTCTCAAAGCATTGGAAAAGCACTTTTTCTTACTATTGGTCATGCCGAGTAGCCATGCTGATGGCTCGACTAGTGGCTTGGCACTGGAAATATACCTTCCGAGTTGTCCGTGGAGAGGCTTCAAGTGAGGGCATCACAGCTTTTGCAACAGGTTCTTCAACAGATTGTGGGGGTGCTTGATAGGCCGGGCGGCAAGGATCAAGGTTGGCAAGAAAATCGGCAGGGGAGAATGGGGAGATGTGTGCCCTTCTGAATTCGTTCATGGTGACACTAAGAGTGACACAGTGCATCGAAGACTCGGTGACAAATTTCGCAAACAAAAGGGTGTTATGCTCTTGCCTCTGTTCTTGTTGCGCCCCTCACGCTGTCTTTTTTTTAGAGCTGCTTTGAAGGGCATAAAAACACTCAAGTCCAATGGCTGGACCACATCAGTTAAGTGGCTGGGGAGCACCACAACATGCTCCTAATTTTACAGCCTCCTCAATGATGGCTCTTGACAAATGTGTTTAGCTGCCATCCCCAATGAGGACAACAGCCTTGTATGGGTTTGAAGTTGGGGGAGTAAGGGAGGCAAAATCCTTCAGCCACTCCATGAAAATGTCCTTTGGGGACCAGCGGGCTTTGGTGGCTTTCACTGAGATTGGGCAGACCTCATGTTGAAAAAGGTCTCTTCAAGTTGGAGCACTGGGGTACAAAAGAGCACGACGAACATAAAAGCCACCAGCACGTACTCATGCCACCAGGGTTACGTGGTGTATGCTTACGTGGCGTAGCCTCTCCTCGTGGCGCAAATTTTAGTACCTCTTAAGACATACACTCTAAGACTACCCGTGTCAAAGTCATTGAACATGCCTGACTCGTCTTCATTGCACACATATTGCGCATCGTACCCCACTTTGGCGAGCGCGGGACCCAAGGACTCATTAAACCAGGTCGTCCAATCGTCTTTCGTCAGCTTCTTGTCTTGGCGCACACTCTCAGCATGCTGCGCAAGGCGACCGGACACCTCAAAGTGGCGAGGAAGAAAGAGGTGCCACCACTTGTCCATACTCTTAAGCGTAAGCGTCGACGACGGCCCGTCATCTATTCGCACCATGTCATTGTGCATCCTGGATGCCTCGCTGATAATGTCCTCCCTTGCCGGTGGCCTTCCTTGGTGATGCTCTCGCTGCAACCACTCAATCAGTGCGCTTCCATCCACCAAAGGCATGGGTCCTCCGGGCTTCGGCTGCAAGGTCTCAATAGGTACAATAGTGATCCAAAAAGAGATGGCAAACCACGGAAAACACTTCCACCACTACAGCCGAGGTATCCTCCTTGGCATCAACTTCCCGAACAAACGCCAATATCGGCGCAAGTCCTTTTTGACGTTTTATATTATCATATCTTTAAGAAGAGAAGCAGCTAAAGGACTGGCTAACTACGGTGGCATTCTACGTCGCAACAGGCTGAACAAGCAAGTTGATAAATGCGGTTCATCGCATTGAATGGTTCTGGCCGGTAAGAGTGTGGCCTTCAGCTTCCAAACAACTAGCAAGTGGCCTCACACGACATGTGTGCCATGACTTTGCAGACTGACTGTGAAAAGACTTAGACGAGTAACGGCAAGAAGTTGTCAATAGCAACCGAAGTTACCAAGCATCGGCTAAGACTCGGCTGCAGATCGTCCATCTCCGGGCATCTGCACTCGGTGACGGCACCAATAAACCAAAAGTGGTATATGTCCATGCTACCGCCGCATCACCATCCACCATTAGTTCGGATCAACATACGTCAATTCTGGTGGACGTACGCAACGACCAGTCTACCCGCCCTAAAATGCTCGCTGCCGCTTCACTTCTATACGGCATGAAGAGACCTCCGTCGGATGACAGGTAATGCAAACATGTAGCAGAAAACATTCGGAGCAAATAGTTTCGTGGCCATCCATGCGAAGCCCGAACAGCACACCAACCTTCCGTGGACTAAAGTTGCAGAACAAAAGTAGCAATGTCTGAAAAGAGCACATTTCTGAAAACAGCCTGCACACTTCCGTAGATGGTGGTCAAAGTTGAAGCAACTCAAGACCTCCTCTCGCAGCCGGAAATGGAAATACGAATGACTTGACGTGTGTGGCCTTCAACATCGGTGGCAAAAAGAAGAATATGGGTGGACCAAAACATCTCGGTAACCTCTGAGACACAAGGCGGAGAAATAACACATCTTTCAAGCTGAATGAGCAGCTGTCGCAGAAAAGCTGCTCGCCGAAAATTTTTAAAAAATGGTCGTATGAATCATGACAGCCTACATCTTGTTTTAGCATGTGGTGAACATTTCGCGGAGTGTTGCCTGAATGACCTTACGAGCCGTTGTACATGAAAAAGAAGTCATGCCCGAAGCCTTCCACAACGACTGCTTCGCAACCTGCACCGTACTTCTAACAGATCCAAACTTAGATACAGAGCACATTGTTCCTGCGCAGCAACACAGAAAATGTGACCGCTTGGAGAAGAGTTAGATTTTTGAGGATTAGGCTGCAACGTCTGCAGCCTAAATCCTCAAAAACCACCGACAGAGCTGCCGAATATACCTGTATCGCAGTGGTAGCAGACAGCAAGTGCTCTTACATTGCTGCTCCATGTGGCTGTTTTCAACCGCCGTACCAACAGGGCGCTGCCCAAGATGATGTCCCGGACCTATCCTTCGCAAAGCAGGACCAGCGTCGCCAACATGTGCGGAAAAATTGTTACGTACACAGCGTGGGATGGCCGCTTGTGGGCTGCAGCAAAAGCCCGGTGTTGCCGCCACCGTAAAAGACGGACGGGTATAAGAAAGCGTTGGTGACTCTAGTCACCATGCTTGCCGAAATCTTTGAAGAGACGAATCAATGGCACAAACGCGACAAAGGGTCGAAAATGAGATGGCCAAAACGATACCGAAAACCTTCAGAAACTTGATCTAACCGCATAAAACTGTGGAGGTGGTTAGAAAGTATAAAGCTGCCAAAGCGGAGCACAAAATACGGTGCAATCAGCAATCAGAACAAATTCAAAGAAGCAAAAAAGAAGTAGAAAGAGGAAAAGAAGAGAAAAATGGAGAAAAGAAAACATGGGAGAAGAAATAAAAGGCTGTGGTGAGCATGAAACACACTGGCTCCAGCGCGCCAAAGAAATGGGACTTGGAAAAATGAAGACGAAAAATGATCAAATCATCAACCGGAGCGAGTGGTACGCAAAAATAACGATGGTCAATCAATGCGGCGCCAAAAGGTTTTGGCAAACCACGGGCATCAAAAAATACTGTGGCCCACAAAATCTCATTCTTTGCCATATCCACTGCCGAAGCAGTGAACGCATTGCCCGGAACGGGTCCACCGCTGGCAGCCAAAGCAGCAGCAGTCAGGAGCCTAGAAAACCTCGCCGCCGAACATGCGCTAAAATGCGACAAAGAGGTAGACACGGGCAGAGCGGCCGACAACGTCACTATGCCAGGACGACAACGAAAAGAAACGCTAGGTGTCGAAGAAAAAGACAGAAACACCAAAAGAAGCTGGCTCGAATCGGGTAGCCAAGATATAATAGATGAAAAACTGCGGTGCATCGGTTTCTGTCCCCCTAAGTTTACCCGCCTACGGGTCACAAATATTTTTTTCTGGTTTCTACGTGTCACATAAAAAGGTTGACAACAAATGAATATGATGGTAACAGGACGCACTCGGCACAATTGCCTACTAACCTTCTGGCGTGCACGGGTTTCGGCGTATAGCTGCCGACTCTTTGATGAATTGCTTCGTCGCAGCATGGCTGCGGAGGCTCCCATTGACCCAACAATGCGCGCCCTCTGCGGCTTCCATCTTGTAAATGGCGGAGGGTGTTATTTTTGAACTGGGCGACGCGTATTGCGTTCTTTACATCATGTTTCACGAAAACTTTTCTTTGCCCAGTACTATGCCTGCTTTACTCGGGATACACATAGAAAAACAAACATTCTGAACTTCAGAAAAAACTTCTGCTTTTTTGTTAATGGGCCACACATTTTCAAAAAAAAATCAATCAATCAAACCTTTAAGCTGAAATCGGCTAAAATGTGATGTAAATGCCTTTTCGCTAAAATGTCACGTTTGCCGGAACATTTTTCTTGCAAACCACTACAGCACGACAAAGTACAACCAAAATGAAAAAAATTGGACACCAAAATAGTGGAGGGCCCAGGCAGTAAACCTTTTTCGGCATTAAAAAATTGATTGATGTTGATAACATGGCGGTGTGCGGAGAAGGGGGGAGGGGTTCAAAAATTGTGCAAAATGCCACGTTGGCGCAGTCCACCACCGCCCAACGCGGTTTTGCACCACGCACACCATAGCACATGGCGTTGTTGTCCGTCACCGATGCCACGCGGGAGCCCGGCAGCAGCAGCTCGTGACGCCATTTCACAACCTTGAAAGCGCGCATGGGCTGAGCCCAAGCCGAGCGCCGAGAGTGGCCATACCATCCTTCCATAGTCTCAAAGATGCGGCCATCCCGGAACTATATGTGACCACTGTACCCTGTACCGCTCAAATCCATGATGGCAACCGCCGCGTAATCATCGTCGACGAGGGAAAACGAAAGCGGGCAGCAGGTGAGAACGGGCAGGTGGGCGGCCAAAAACCCCAAAAAAGAGAACCAGGGCATTCACGACCCCGGGCATAATGGGAAACCGCATATCCCAGCTGCCAACCTGCTTGCCCACGCAAGCAAACAAATGGACAACATCCCTATGGTCACAAAGCGACGCGTTGAAAATGTTTGCCATTGACGTGCACAGCCTAAGCAGCCAGGCGATGGCGCGTCACGACGACGTCGGGATCATTGCATGCAGCACGCAAACGCGCGAAGGCGCTCTCTAGCTTGGCCACCTTGCGCGGCTGGTTCCACACATGGCAGCCGACATACTTCTCTGTTAAAATGGCCCAGGTCCTCTACCCAGCTGCGCGACACGCCGCAAAACGTCTGCTATAGAAAAAGGAAGACGAACCTTGCGGCCATCAATGTGGAAATCGTTCACGACAACAGAGCACTGCGCCACATTCGTCACGTAAAGCTGCACGGCTGCCATGAAACGCTCCGAATCATCCAAGCAGAAGATTACTTTGTCGAACATGGAGGTAACGAACACCCCCTCCATCTGGTTGATTGCCTGCATAGGGGCCCACATTGTAGTATTTGCAATGCTATAAAATTGAGTCGCGCCCATGCGGAGGCGCTCCAAGCAGATGAGATAATGGTTTGCACTTTCCCAGCGGAAACGCATGGTAGAGCGCACCACATGGTAAATACCCACATTCAGCAAAAAAAAAACCCAATCCAACCGGGCAAAATGGTCGAGCGCCAAGCGATACGCGTAGACGGAGATGCGGTGTCGGCGCTAAACGCTCGAAGGGTAGGAGAGTGGTGGAACCAGAGACTGTTGGAAAAAAAGAATTGTAGAAGGTTTCAAAGATAGGTTGCCTACGCTGCTTGGCAAACCGGAGGACGGGGAACCTGCTGACTGCAGACAGAGTGTTCTGGCGCCAAGCCGGATTTTGCCCACCTCTAGGAACCTGGCCCACAGCCCCTGCGTGAACCTGGAGA
Organism: Eutreptiella sp. 'Long Island Sound 2002'; assembly: GCA_964036045.1. Taxonomy (NCBI): domain Eukaryota; phylum Euglenozoa; class Euglenophyceae; order Eutreptiales; family Eutreptiaceae; genus Eutreptiella; species Eutreptiella sp. 'Long Island Sound 2002'. Next base: position 145,351,281 of record OZ038382.1, read on the forward strand.
TCAGCACCTCTGACTTGGCGAATGGGCGCCGGTCGGCAACCAATCATCGAGGACACGCTCGCATTGGCGCAACCAATTGCAGAGTGGATTCCTTCTTAACACCGTAGTCTGCGAGCGTATGGCCAACCTCCAGCTGTTTGCCCGCATAAAGCATTCGCTGCATGGCGGGGGACAAAAACCTTCACTTGGAGGGCCAGCTTGACGGCTCCAATGGGATCGGCAGATGCGACCTCCAGGGTCATGGTAACCCCCGACAAAATTGTCACAAAGATTTGCAAACAGGGCCCGAGCGAACGCATACTCGGAGAGCCCTTGATGTGGCCGAAGTCCCCAAGGCCCAGTGGTTCGTACCCTCCGTTATATTGGACCAACCCACATAAATACCGCGGCCACGGGAAACCCACAGGGAATTGTCCCGCTCTCACCTAGCAGAGGTGCCGGGACAGGGTCTGGGGACGGATGGAAAAAACTCCTGCCCTCGCCCGATGGGGGTGCTAGGACCGGGTTTAGGAACCACGAGAAAAGAATCCCACCCTCGCCCAACAGGGACGCCGGAACAAGGTCTGAGGACCACTGCGGGGGGAAAAGATATACGCGCGCGGCACCTAGCACAACGCTACACAGCCCTCGACAGCCAAACAGCCAGAGGACTGCCCAGTCGTGGCGATGTCAATGAGAGCTTCAGCAGCTGACGCGTTGTACTCCGGGCTTTCCACCGACTCGGCGACGGATTCTCGTTTCCTAGGGTCCATGATGCTAGTAACGTCCGTGTCCAAGGCAGCAAAGCCCAGGTTGATGTGATTGATCCCGATCTCTCGGACTCGCCGCTCGGGCGTGCCTTCACGGGCAAGAAGCAGCCCGCCAGGTGGCGGCCACGGCCCTCGGGGACAAACATCAACAACAAAGAAAGCATTATAGCTTCGTGCTACAATAATGAAAGGTAAAAAAAAACGTAAAATGAAAGGTAGAAAACCCCTTCACCTAGTGTGAAGGAGGGACAGACAGGGGGACGTGCAAGCTCTAATATATTGTACGTTGGGGGGGGGGGGGGCGTTGTCCACAACGGCGGGGTTTTTCATGTTGCACCAGGTCAAGGGGCAGTGGCCTTGCCAGCATGGTAACGCTAGAAACAAAACCATTGTAGAGTGCGATGAAATGTACAATGCACAATTCAATGGTTGCTTTGTTTAGGTGTGTCTTACATGGAGGTTCAAGGGGTTTAATTTGACTGTTGTGTAGGGTTAAAATGAGGCAGCATTCGTTGAGGAGGTAGATCACAGCCATTATGGCAGCAAACATGCCTACCGCCTGTCAATTCCGATCCTGTTGCGAATGGACAGTATGGTACACAAGAACGCTTGTGGGGGTTTCAACTGATATCCCTCTCCCCCGTGACCCCTTGCTTTCAAATGACCCCCTCCCATCCCAAGGTGTCAAGAGCAATGCCATGTGTCATGTCACCCTCCCCAAGTCATCCGAAACCTCTTGACCCCCCCTCCCCCCCAAGGCGTGCTTCGGAAACAAAAAGCAATTGAGGAGGACCTCCCAACCGCAACCCTTCAGAGGTTGTACAGAATACCACTGGAGATATAAATATGTTGCACCATACACCTTGGCATGTTTGAGCGCCCCAAAATTCGATTCAGGGGGGTAATGTTCAATGTAGCACCAAAAAGGCCGGAGGGGGGGCGGGGGTTCAATTGACAGGGCATGAAGCATGAAGCATGGTGGTCACACAAGAACAACACATCAAAGATGACTGGGTTGTCTATGAAAATTACCTGCCGAATTTGTACCCCCCCCCCCCCTGCAGGTCGGTGAGTATCAGTGAGTTTGTCCTTCATGCTGTGAGGGGGGGTGTGTGTGGCAAACCTCTCAGCCTGTGCATCATCCAACCCACCCCAGTCATTTCTGCCCTATCCAATCCACCCCACCCCTTCCCACTCCAACCAGCCCCACAACACGACACATGACACAACACAACACAACACAACACAACACAACACAACACAACACAACACAACACAACACTACACAACACAACACAACACTACACTACACAACACAACACAACACAACACAACACAACACAACACAACACAACACAACACAACACAACACAATACGACACAACACAACACCAACACAACACACAATGCAATCCACCACACCACACCAAGCCCCAACACAACACACCACAACACAACACAGACACCAGAGCACAAGACTGCGTCTCTTCACTGTAATGTTTACACCACAGTGTCCCCAAGAGACGCGTGTCATATGCCCCCCCCCCCCCCCCCCCCCCCCCCAACTTATTGACAGGACCCCCCCCCCTGCGCGTCAAAGGAAGATGACAACAGACGCAGAAACTGCCCTGACCGGGGCTGGAAAACAGTGCAGGGCACTTCACTGCAGATCTCCAGTCTCAGTTGGTGCGTGCCCTGGACCAATCCATTCCCCAGTCCTGGCTGTATCAACAGAGGCGCTGTGGCACTTCACCGGAGAGGTTCGGACAGGGTCGGCTGGCGATTCATCAATGAACTGCCGTCCGGGGATCAACGAGGGGCTGTCCTGAAGAAGCTCCCTTACCCTGGGCCCATAGACTGCAGGAGAGTGTCCCCGCCCAATTGCTGGCTGCTGACCAGATCAAGTTCCAGTGCGGTGGTGTAATCACGGATGGCAGCATCAAATTCCCCCTTGGCGTCATAGGCAGAGCCCCGGTTGAAGTATGCGTTGGCGTTCATGGGTTCCAGCTGCAGCACCTTCGTGAAGTCTGCAATGGCCTTGTCATACTCTTCCTTCTTGTCGTATGAAATGCCGCGGTTGTGGTACGAGTGGACGTTGTTCTCGTCGAGTTGCAGCACACGATCGTAGTCCTGGATGGCCTTATCATACTCCCCCAGCCTCGCATAGCTGTACCCCCTGTAGTAGAATCAATACAACAAAACACAGCAGGAATGCAAACATGGACACAAACACAAACAAAGAAACAACACTACAACACTACGCTGCAGCACACAAATACAAACACACACACAAATGTCCCCCTATGTCCCCTACCTATGCTCCTAGGCTTATCCTGGGAAAGGGGGTTGTATGTATGATATGTTGACCAAAGCCTCCATGATAAAGCCTCATTCATAAGCGTGCGGAAAGAAAAAACATATGTCATATTGCAAAAACGAGAGTTGGGGAGCCCGTTCATGAAGTCACCGTGACAAAGCCCCAACCGCTAACTTCATGACTTTGGGGTTGGCATGCAGGGCCATTTTGCCCCACCCCACGAGCACATATCTCGACTTGCCCTCTGACTTGCCCTTCCATGGGGTCACCAACCTCAGGGCGAAGCAACAAAACTGGTAAAGAAGAGTGCATCAAATCAATTCACTTTGCGTCATGAGCAACCATCACACCACAGAGCAATGGTCTGCTCAAACAAGCAAAGCAAAGCAAGGATTAGTAGGGGAAGGGACGAGATGAGAGGAACTAGGGAGACAACAACATGCCATCCAACAGGCCATCAATATCAATGAATTAGCTCATCTGCACTTTGCTTCCTTTGCGACGAAGGAGAATGCCAAGTTGATACATCTACAGTGTTGTCACTTTGTGGGCATGTTTGGACTGAAGTTGTGGTTCCCTTACCATGTTTGCCCCGCTGTTCTTGGTCATCATACTGTGACCCACCACAGCAGATGGAAACAACAATATCAAATCCAAAAGCAACAAAAACACTCAAACACTCAAAAAATAAAGTAGAAGCGCGAATCACCCAATATCAAAACATAACTCAAAAATACCTCAAAACAAATATCTACTTTGGTTTGACAGTGAGCCCCCACCCCCTTGTTTTGGGCCCCAAGGCCCATGCCTTAGAGGTTGGGGGAAGGGGGGGCGGGACTCCGTGCCAAAGATGAATCAAGTTGCTCTGCCTCCACCTCTTGGTCATGTGCTGAAAGAGTGCTGAGGTCTAGATTTATGTTTGCATGTACATAACCCCTGTCTATGCGGAGCTTGGGCTCTGTTGGCACTGCATGTAGCCACCTGCCGACCGCAACAGGTACCCGCCCCCCAAGCTTCTTGCGAGAGCAACACTACAGTCCCAAAATTTGACGGAAACAACATCTACTGTTGCTCTAACAAGGGTGTTGCTCTCGCAAAGGGAGGGGGAGGGGGGTGAGAGGCGCGGGAAAAGAGATTGTTTTTGGTGATGCAGTGGGGGGGGGGGGGGGGGCAGGGGCATCAGAAGGAGCAAGATTTGGATTTGATGTGGGGCCAATTTTAAGGCTTACAAGTAGGGGACGCCGCATGCGGGAAGGCACAGAAAGGGGGTATCAGGTACAGAGGGAGGCCTAGCCTGGTTCCACTAGGCCTGTGTTGTGTGATGGTGGTCATGGAATGCTCTCTGCCGGGGCACCGCTCCGGGGCTGCACAGTACATCTGAGGTGCTGCCATTGTGGCTATTTATGTATCGCTTCCCTTGCTGCCGAAGCTCCTGGGGGCGTTGGCTGCCCCTGCCTTGGCTGCCACATAACTTTCTGGAGGGGCCTCCAAGCCCCCTGCTGGAGCAGCAAAATCTACCGGGAATTCTGCTCCTCCTACTGTTGCCGTTCCTGTGGAGTACCCCTGCGGGTGCTGCTCAGGCTTCCGGGGGGGGGGGGGGGGGCTGCCCCTGCTGCCACTCCTGGCTGCCACTGCTTTATGCTCTGGGGGCGTCAGCTGTGCTCGCTATTACCACTCAATGCCCGCAGGCCTTGCCCCTCCTGGGGCTGCGATGTTCTCGATCTTCCAGGAGGCCTGTGTGGCCCCCGGCTGCAGCAACAACATCTTCTGAAGGCCTCCACTGCTCCCCTGCTGTTGCCGCTCGGTCTTGTAGGTGCCTTGGCTGCCCCAATGCCGCCCTTCTATGCGGCACTGCTCTGATCATCATGTGGCCAGTGGATCATACATGTGGGATGCCCATTTCCGAGAACTACTCCTGAGTACTCACAATTGAACAATTTGAGTCAGCCCCCCCCCCCCCCAAATCTATGTGCGCCCATCCCCTCCGAAAAATGGTGTTTGGTGTCCTGGCCAGTTTTGGCAGCACCTTCACAGTACCCCCTCTCCCCACCCTCCTGCCCGGGATGGGCACCCACTGTTGGCGTCAGGAACCTTGGAAATTTGCTTGCACAGTAAGGCGGTCCAGAAGAGTGCAGCGTCTTAGCGGTGTAGCAGCGCCTCCACCTGACATGTTTGACCATTACTGGATCCCTGAGAAACCCATCGACCCAAAGCTCATCTGGCCAGAACATCAAATACTATGCACAGTGGCCAACAGTCGAGTGCCATAGAGGAGAGGGCTGCAGTGGGGTCGCATACAGGTAGCCTTTGTTACTATAGCCTTCTTGGTGCAGTTGCCCTTGTCTCTGGTTCCACGCATTCTTACTCCTGGTGGGCGAGAGCATTGTGTGCCACCACATATGCTGTCCGCCCCCAGGGCGTCACACTCCCTTGGCAGCACCCAGGGCCTGTGTGCCCACAGGCGCCCAGGGGAAGGGCGCTGAGACCTAATTCATGGGAAGAATTGATTGATTGATAGAGAGACGAACAGAAACAAAAACAAATGCAGAAAATTTGCCATTTCAGGCAATGCACTCCACAGGAAAGGGGGAAGCCCATCCCCCCATCACTCTCTGCACAACAGCCGGGCCACCTGTTGTTGAAGGTGCGCACATTGTCAGGGCTCAGCTCAAGCGACTTCGTGTAGTCCTGAATGGCGAGGCCGTACAGCCCCGACTTGCGCTCCGCAAAGCCCCGGTTGTTGTAGGCGGCGGCGCTGTTCGGGTTGAGCTCAATGGCTTTGGTGTAGTCGGCGATGGCGTCCGCGTACCGCGCGATGTTGCGGTACGAGAAGCCACGGTTGTGATAGTACGTGGCATTGGTGCTGTCCAGGCGTATGGCCTCCGTGAAATCGGCAATGGCCTCTTCGTACTGCTGCTGATGGTCGCACACCAGCCCCCGGGAGTTGTAGGTGCTGCTGTTAAAGCCGTCGAGCTCGATGGCCTTTGTGAAATCCGCACTCGCCTTATCCAACTTGCCTAGTTTCTCGTACAGAGTCCCTGCGGATGGAGACGAGATGAGACGAGAGGCGGGGCGTGTCGGCCTCCACTTGCCCTGTATGCTTGGACATGCTTTGACAAAGGCGAAAGCGGGGGGCCTTCGGGGGAGCACTTGCGCCGCACGCACACAGCGTCAAATGCTCCCCCATGGACGTGGAACAAGGAAGGACCCATGCACGACTCCAGATCCTGGTCGATGTAAGGCCCAACGAAGACTGGCCTACCCGACGCCCCTGGGAGAAGCGCTGAGGCATTGTGGCGACCTCAACAATCGTTCTGCTCGCGGGGTGGCATCGCTCGCCGCAGGAGCAGAGGGCTGGACAAGAGGGCCCGCTGGTCGCCGTGCGCACGCCCTGGGCAGCAACGCCCCCCCCGCATGCCTCCTCCATCGTGGTCCTGTAAGCGGATCACAACAGAATCGTCCTCTTTTGGGGGGGCCTCAAATGGCCAGGTTGCAATGTCCGCATTGGGCTCTGGCCGCGCCTGCCTCACGGCTGGCATCGCCTACGGTCCGGGTTCGCCATAGTCCAGCGCTGATTCTGTGCTTATGTTCGTCCCTCCATCCCGCCCTCTGGTCCTACTGGTGCTTCGGACTCTGCTGGGTCATGCGCGCATACGGGTCAGGGGTCACTCGCTTTGTTGGGGGGGGCCGCACACAGGTCAACAAGCGCTCCACATACGCACGTCCTGGTATGCATATGCAGCAATGTTCGGCAGTTCAATCCATAGTGTTCTTTTTTTTGGGGGGGGGGGGTCCGGCCCAGGGCCCGTACTCTGACTCCTCCCCTGTTACAAGCATGATGAAGTGTGTCATTCGCCCCCAACTCCCTCTTTACGGCCATGGCTAGTGCCGGAGGGATAGGGGTCTGCTGCGGGCAGGAGAGCAAGGGTTCTGCAGGAAGGTTGGCAGGAGCCAGGACAGGGCTGTGCCTGCTGCACACGCGCAGCCCTGTCCTGACGCACAGCCCTGTCCTGACGTGCGCGCAGGCAACGTCATCCTGCGTGTCAGAGTTGTGGCATTGGTCTGGTTCACGCTTGGTGTATTTCAGAGTCACGGATTTGAGATAAAGGGTGCGCTCTTCATGGCCCATTTGCCCCGTGCTCTGTTATCGCTTGTTATCCTTACGCCTATCGCCCACCACGCGCAGGTGCGAACAGGGCACCTCTGTTGTGATATGCATTAGAGTTGCTGGGGTTGATCTGGATGGCTGCGGTGTAGTCCGCAACAGCCTTGGGGTACTCCTGCAACTTGTCAAACGAGAAGGCCCTGTTGTAGTACGCCTTGAAGTGTTTGGGGTTGATTTCGATGGCTTTGGTGTAGTCCTCAATGGCCATCGGGAAGTTCCCCATCTTCCGCCGGGAGAACCCTCTGTTGTGGAAGAAATCCGCGTTAGTGGACTCCAAGGTGACGGCGAGCGTGAACTGCTTGATGGCCTCCTCGTACTGCCCGACGCGATCATGGGAGATGCCGAGGTTGTAGTACGTGTAAGCGTTGTTGGGATCAATGGCCAACGCACGCGTGTAGTCCTCGATTGCCTTCGGGTATTCCCCCAATTTGTCGTAGCAAAAGCCACGGTTGAACAATGCCTTGAAATGGCTGGGGTCGAGGGCCAGTGTTGTGGTGTACTCCCGAATGGCTTTCTGGAGGTCCCCCCTTTTGCGGTACTGAAAACCTCGTTGGTGATGGTACTCTGCGGACCCCTGCAGCCAGCAGGGTGGCAGGGGATGAGGGCTGCGGGCATTCGCTGCTGGTGGATCCATGTCCAAGAGAGGGAGGGTGCAGGGGAACCCAGAGGGTGACGCTCAGGGCGGCTGGGGGGGGGGGGTGTCCAGGCAGAGAGAGGTGGGAGGAAGGAGGGAAGCGGGGGCTGCCTCCATCCAATCACGCCTCCCTTCATGCCTTCCATACACCCTCCTGTGCATGGGGGAGGGGAACCTGTCCCTCCACCCTGTGCTGGTGCACGCAGGGGATGGAAACCAGACCCCTGCCCTGTGCTGGTGTGCACAGAGGAGGGGAACCTGTCCCTCTGCCCTGTGCTGATGTACACATGGGTGGGGAAGCTATCCATGGGGACAGGTTCCCCGCCCCTGTGTGCATCAGCAAAGGGAGGAAGGATAGGCTTCCCTCCCCTCTGCACAGCGGTACAGGGCGAAGGGACAGTTCCCCTCCCCTTTGCACATCAGCACAAGGTGGAGGGACACGTTCCCCACCCATGTGCACCTCAGCATGGGGCGGAGAAACAGGTGCCCTGCCCCTATGCACACTAGCACGGGGCGGAGGGACATGTTCCCTGCCCCTACGCACATCAGCACAGGGCGGACGGATGGGTCCCCTGCCACTGTGCACATTACTCTAGGGAGGGGGGGTCTGCTTCCCCTCCCTGTGCGCACCGGTAGCAAACATGAGGAGGCGGCGACACTTCACAGGCGCGAGTAGGGATGCTCGAGGGTGGCTGGGTTTTGGTTCTACACCCATGCAGGCATGCAAGCAGCAATCCATCAATCTGTCAATTCACCGTCAGTCTGTCCTGCCCGCCACGCATTCCATTGATATCTGCCGCAAACAGCACCATCTCAGCGGCCGTCACCCCATTTGGATGTGTGCACCATAGCTAGTACTGTGTGCAGCCGTGGACGGCTCTATGTAGCAATGTGACTGCATTTCAGAATGGTTGGGTTGTTCACATGCAATTGCACTACAACAAGCCGCGTAAAATCCCAGCTTGCAACTTGAAGAGCGGCGACATGAGCCCTGGGTAACATACAAAATCCGAACAGCCCTGGGCAGGCAGTTTGTGCCACTGTATAACGTGCTTTGCCCCAACTCCAACTCCAACTCGCTCCCTCCAATGGGTCCCCTCAGATCGGTGTCCACACCCTCGCATGGGACTGTGAGGGGGGAGGGTTTGGGGTGGGCCATGATGTCAAGTTTTGAAATAACCAGCATGATCCTGCAAAGCCCTGCTCCCTCCCTCCCTCCCACCTTCTGTCATCTCTTCTCTCCCTCTTTCCCTCCCACCCTGCCTGCCTGCCTCCCTCCGTCCGACCCTCCCTTCATCCATCCCTTCATCCGTCTCTCCCCTACTCCACCCTCCTCCTTGTCCTTAGTTTGATGTCTCTGGTGGTTTCCGGGGGGAAAAAAAGCGCCATTCCTGGACACAAGGGCCACATCCCATTTGACCCGCCGTTCGACAGCTCTGGAAGCACCAGAAGCTGGAGGGAAACAGAGGAACGTGGCCAGGGAGACCGAGGGCTGCGGGCACACCACATCATCGAAACTGGAATGGTTTGGACTGGGACCGGCACACGACACCGCCGACATTGCCAACTCGGCAGAGGAAGACACTGAGGATGACGAAGCAGACAGGCTGCCCGGAGGTTCCTGTGGCTGCAGGACCTGCGGGGCGCTGAGCTGGCTTAAGCCGGAGTGGCTACCATTTGGTTGGGGGTAGAGGGGAAGGGGTCGACGAGGGGCCAACGGGGGGATGGAGGTAGCCTGGTGCGGCCCAGCCCAAGGGGGGGGCTGCGGGGCCGCCACAGGGCCATGCCGCACGGCGAAGGTGTTCATCGCCACCGTGGGGCTCATGGGAATGACGTCGGAGGTCACGCTGGTGTTCAAGGAGGCAAGGCTGTGCCCTGAGGTCGGGGAGGACAGGGGTTCCAAAGGCAGCATGTTGGCGCCTTTGATGGGGGTGCACTCAGGAGACGTCACTCTTCCGACAGAGATCGTCAATTGGGGCTTGCCCTGGGGCCTCCTGCTGCTCTCTGAAGGCGGCAAGCCCTCCACAGCGTTCACATGAGCCCGGGGGCAGGGCTCACATGGGGGGGTCGGCGCGCCGGGCCACTGCAATTGCCCCTTCACTGCCTCCCGAAGATACTCCTCAAGGGCCTGGGGACTCTTGAACCGCTGCACTCGCGTCGCAGACCGCCGGGGCCTCTGCAGCGCGGCGGAGGCAACCTGATCCATTGACAGGGCAGCTTGGTAGTCTGCAATGGACAACGCAAAGCTTCCCTTGCGATTGTGGCACGCCGCCCGCGCATACGCCGCTTGGAAATGGTTGGAGCTGAGCTCGAGGACTGCAGTATAGTCTTTTATGGCCCTGTCCAGTAGTCCCAGTCCGTCATAGGCTGTGCCACGCTGGAGCAGCGCCGAGATGTGGCTGGGGCAGTGCTCCAGAAACGTGGTGAAGTCGGTGACGGCTTTCTGGTACTCCTTCCGCTTCATGTGTGCCGCCGCGCGGATCATGAGAAGCTCTGGTCGGGGCTTGTGGTCAAGCCCTTGGCTACAGAGTTCAATGAGCCTTTCCAAGTCTGGGTCCTTACGGTAGTAGTACGTGCGATTTGGATGGGACTTGGCAGCATCGTCAGCCTCAATGAAATCCTTGCGTTTGCAGAGGGTGCCCTGCAGGTATGGCTGCAGCTTAGCATCTGGTTCCACACCCTCAAGAGTGGCGAGGAGCAGCATCAAGACATCAACAGACAAACACAGGTGCCTGCAGCCTATATCAATGTGCAGCACAAGATTACAGTCAGGGGTAAATAGAACCGAAATGGAAATATGCCTCCTCGCCCTGCTGTGTAGGTAAGCAGGCATATGCATGATTCAGACAAATGATGGAACACCAACGGGAGCACACACACTGCACTGTGACACCACAACCTGACACTTGCTCGTTCACAAGCCGCGCTGTATCACAGAGTGTACCATGGCTCAAAATTGACTGCATCTGAGTGTCTGTTGCAACCGCATGGGTGATCAAATCAACCCGTAGTGTGAAGAACTCCTTTTGTGGCGATGGGAGGGCTGACAGCACCACAAAAAGCCGCAAAAAACAAAAAGCCAGAGGGCGGAGTCTGTGCACAGAAGTGTTCCTGTGGTCCATAAGGGGGTGACACATCTGAAACTAAAACTGAGAACGATGGCTACATAACCCATACCTTCTCATTGTCTCCAACATGGAGAGTAATAACATGGGCCAGTCTACCTCAATAGCACCGGAAGGCTGAGCAGACATAATCAAAAGTGGCGACAGTACCACGGCTGTCTTAATTTCCCTGAAGCCGAGAGGAATCAAAATTGCCACATAACCCTGCCTCCTAGGGTATTCAGAGCAGAGAGTGGAAAGAATGCATATTCAGCAGCATACGCCTTGGGTGCTTAGCATAGTGTTGGTTGTGGGTGTTTTGGCCCAGAATGCCCAGTGCGGGCGTGGCGCGCTACCTTTCCCCCCTGGTGTTGTGCCGACAAGTGGGTAATTTACAAAGGGAAAGTGGAACAATGTGTGCCCTCATGTTTGGAGGGGAACAATGTGTGCCCTCATGTTTGGAATATTGTTGATGCAAGCCACTCAATTGCCACACAACATGATGGAGTGGATGAACTCGACATTTGTGCATTGTGCTCCCAACAGCACACCAACATACTTTGTGGTGAATGCTGAAAATTCTTGTGCTAAGTTTATTGACCCACACACTTGTGGGGACACAACTGCTTATCTGGCACACTACATGTCACATGTGTTGAGGAAGTGGAATTCACAGCGTTGGTCTGTTGGTGTGTTGTAAAGCTAGGGCTAAAGTTGGGATAATTGGTACAAAAGTACAAAGGGCAGGGGGGGGGGGGGTTAACTTCATGGGGGATAAATTCGTGGGAAATTTTCGTCTTTAAGGGAGGTGGCAAAAGTTTTCCTAGGTGTCGGCAGTGTAGTGCAAGGGCACCACGCCTTTTGATGTCCTTGAGCCGTCCGTTTCTTGCAATGGCGCTTGAAGTTTGCAGCCCCCCCCCCCCCCCCCCATGTGGTTGCTTCACAAGAACCAACCTCAAAACCACCCAACATCAAAACCCAGCATGCACAATTCCAAAATTGCAGCTTAAAATCACAGAGCATTACAGAATGTCCAATTTGCTGTGCCACCACAGCCTTTGACCTCAAGGTTCTTCTTTTTTTATCCAATTGGCTCAACTTGTCCATGCCATCCCAATTTCAAACGAAAAATATGCGCCATGGGGCTACGTTTGACTGGAGCACTACTTTTGGAAAAGTGACCTAGATGTTATTCCCAAGCTTGCCATCCCCAGAGAAGCCCCATAGGAGGAGGAGGAGGAGGAGATGCGGTCCCCCGGTAGGGCGCACCAACGGCACATCCCCATGGTGCCCGCCGGCCCTCACCGGTCTGACCACGACCGAGAGGTGGGTCTCTGCCCCGACCCGTCCGGCTAAGCATCATGGCGGCGGTTCTCCTCTTCGTCTCCTCCTCTTGTCCCATGGCCCGCATTGCGCGCACGCACGGCCGCCTTACACGCTACTGGAACCCCCGAGGGGCACGGATTGGGGGGCGAGGCAGAGCGCCGGCTCCACTTCCGGCACGGTCCGCCACCCCCCCTCGGGGAGAGGGACGCAGTCTCACGCGTGTGGGCCCTTAGCCCGCCAGGTACTACCGACTGGGCGGCGTTTGGCCGGCAGGTCTCAAGGGCTGGGTCCGTAGCCTGACCCCTGGACCCCCCCCTGCCGCACAGCACTCCTGCCGGAGGTGTCCGTGGGCGGACCAAGACACACTCTCCCCAGGCACCTGTCCCACCGGGAACGCAAATGAGCTCGAGTGTGTATTGATAGCCACCGTGCCGGACGAGCTGCCAACCACGGCACTCGGACGGAGACCGGGCTTGGCTCCAGCGCCTACCGCGCAGGCGGAGGAGGCCCCCGCGCTCACGCGGCGGGGGCCTCGGTGGTCCCAAAGCGGAGGAGGCCCCCTCGCCCATGCGGCGGGGGCGTCTGTGGTCCCAAACCGCGGGAGGCCCCCTTGCCCTTGCGGCCGGGGCCTCGGTGGTCCCAAAGCGGAGGAGACCCCCTTGCCCACGCGGCGGAGGCCTCGGTGGTCGCAAAAACGGAGGAGGCACCCTCGCCCATGGGGCGGGGGCCTCGGTGGACCCAAAGCGGAGGAGGCCCCCTCGCCCATGGGGTGGGGGCCTCGGTAGACCCAAAGCGGAGGAGGCCCCCTCGCCCATGGGGTGGGGGCCTCAGTGGTCCCAAAGCGGAGGAGGCCCTGTTGCCCATGCGGTGGGGGCCTCGGTGGCCCAAAGCGAAGGAGGCCCCCTCGCCCATGCGGCGGGGGCCTCGGTGGTCCGAAAACGGAGGAGGCCCCCTCCCCCTCGCGGCGGGGGCCTCGGTTGTCCCAAGGCGAAGGAGCCCCCGTCGCCCACGCGGCAGGGGCCTCGGTTGTCCCAAAGTGGAGGAGGCCCCCTCGCCCATGCGGAGGGGGCCTCGGTGGTCCCAAAGTAGAAGAGGCCCCCTTGCCCATGGGGCGGAGGACTCGTTGGTCCCAAAGTGGAGGAGGCCCCCTCGCCCATGCGGAGGGGGCCTCGGTGGTCCCAAAGCGGAGGAGGCCCCCTTGCCCGTGCAACGGGGGCCTCGGTGGCCCCAAAGCGGAAGAGCCCCCCCGGCGATGCGGCGGGGGCCTCGGTGCTCCCAAAGCGATGGAGGCCCACTCGCCCATGCGGTGGGGGCCTTGGTGGAGCCAAACCCGAGGAGGCCCCCTCCCCCATGCAGAGGCGCCTCGGTGGTCCCAAATAGGAGGAAGCCCCTTCGCCCATGTGGGGGGGGGCTCAGTGGTACCAAAGCGATGGAGGCCCACTCGCCCATGCGGCGGGGCCTTGGTGGTCCCAAACCCGAGGAGGCCCCCTCCCCCATGCGGCGGGCGCCTCAGTGGTCCCAAATAGGAGGAGGCCCCCTCGCCCATGCGGCGGGGGCCTTAGTGGTCCCAAAAATGAGGCCCCCTCGCCCATGCGGCGGGGTGTCTGTGGTCCCAAAGCGGAGGAGGCCCCCTCGCCCATGCGGCGGGGTGTCTGTGGTCCCAAAGCGGAGGAGACCCCCTTGCCCACGCGGCGGGGGCCTCAGTGGTCCCAAAGCGGAGGAGGCGCCCTCGCCCATGCGGCAGGGGCCTCGGTGGTCCCAAAGCGGAGGAGGCCCCCTCGCCCTTGCAGCGGGGTGTGTGTGGTCCCAAACCAAAGGAGGCCCCCTCGCCCGTGCGGCCGGGGCCTCAGTGGTCCCAAAGCGGAGGAGGCCCCCTCGCCCACGCGGCGGGGGCCTCGGTGGACCCAAAGCGGAGGAGGCCCCGTCGCCCATGCGGCCGGGGCCTCGGTTGTCCCAAAGCGGAGGAGGCCCCCTCGCCCATGGGGTGGGGGCCTCGGTGGTCCCAAAGCGGAGGAGGCCCTGTTGCCCATGCGGCGGGCGCCTCCATGGTCCCAAAGCGGAGGAGGCCCCCTCGCCCATGCGGCAGGGGCCTCCGTGGTCGCAAAAATGGAGGAGGCCCCCTCACCCATGCGGCGGGGGCCTCAGTGGTCCCAAAGCGGAGGAGGCCCCCTCGCCCATGGGGCGGAGGCCTCGGTGGTCGCAAAACCGGAGGAGGCGCCCTCGCCCATGCGGCGGGGGCCTCGGTGGTCCCAAAGCGGAGGAGGCCCACTCGCCCATGGGGCGGGGGCCTCGGTGGTCGCAAAACCGGAGGAGGCGCCCTCGCCCATGTGGGGGGGGCCTCGGTGGTCCCAAAGCGCAAGAGGCCCCTTTGCCCATGCAGCGGGGGCCTCGGTGGCCCCAAAGCGGAGGAGCCCCCCCGGCCATGCGGCGGGGGCCTCCGTGGCCCCAAAGCGGAGGAGCCCCCGCAGCCATGCGGCGGGGGCCTCCGTGGTCCCAAAGCGAAAGAGGTACCCACACCCATGCAGCGGGGGCCTCGGTGGACCCAAAGCGGAGGAGGCGCCCTTGCCCATGCGGCGAGGGCCTTAGTGGTCCCAAAGCGAAAGAGGTACCCACACCCATGCAGCGGGGGCCTCGGTGGACCCAAAGCGGAGGAGGCGCCCTCGCCCATGTGGGGGGGGCCTCGGTGGTCCCAAAGCGCAAGAGGCCCCTTTGCCCATGCAGCGGGGGCCTCGGTGGCCCCAAAGCGGAGGAGCCCCCCCGGCCATGCGGCGGGGGCCTCCGTGGCCCCAAAGCGGAGGAGCCCCCGCAGCCATGCGGCGGGGGCCTCCGTGGTCCCAAAGCGAAAGAGGTACCCACACCCATGCAGCGGGGGCCTCGGTGGACCCAAAGCGGAGGAGGCGCCCTTGCCCATGCGGCGAGGGCCTTAGTGGTCCCAAAGCGGAGGAGGCCCCCTCGCCCATGGGGCGGAGGCCTCGGTGGTCGCAAAACCGGAGGAGGCGCCCTCGCCCATGCGGCGGGGGCCTCGGTGGTCCCAAAGCGGAGGAGGCCCCCTCCCCCATGGGGCGGGGGCCTCGGTGGTCGCAAAACCGGAGGAGGCGCCCTCGCCCATGTGGGGGGGGCCTCGGTGGTCCCAAAGCGCAAGAGGCCCCTTTGCCCATGCAGCGGGGGCCTCGGTGGCCCCAAAGCGGAGGAGCCCCCCCGGCCATGCGGCGGGGGCCTCCGTGGCCCCAAAGCGGAGGAGCCCCCGCAGCCATGCGGCGGGGGCCTCCGTGGTCCCAAAGCGAAAGAGGTACCCACACCCATGCAGCGGGGGCCTCCGTGGCCCCAAAGCGGAGGAGCCCCCGCAGCCATGCGGCGGGGGCCTCCGTGGTCCCAAAGCGAAAGAGGTACCCACACCCATGCAGCGGGGGCCTCGGTGGACCCAAAGCGGAGGAGGCGCCCTTGCCCATGCGGCGAGGGCCTTAGTGGTCCCAAAGCGGAGGAGGCCCCCTCGCCCATGGGGCGGAGGCCTCGGTGGTCGCAAAACCGGAGGAGGCGCCCTCGCCCATGCGGCGGGGGCCTCGGTGGTCCCAAAGCGGAGGAGGCCCACTCGCCCATGGGGCGGGGGCCTCGGTGGTCGCAAAACCGGAGGAGGCGCCCTCGCCCATGTGGGGGGGGCCTCGGTGGTCCCAAAGCGCAAGAGGCCCCTTTGCCCATGCAGCGGGGGCCTCGGTGGCCCCAAAGCGGAGGAGCCCCCCCGGCCATGCGGCGGGGGCCTCCGTGGCCCCAAAGCGGAGGAGCCCCCGCAGCCATGCGGCGGGGGCCTCCGTGGTCCCAAAGCGAAAGAGGTACCCACACCCATGCAGCGGGGGCCTCCGTGGCCCCAAAGCGGAGGAGCCCCCGCAGCCATGCGGCGGGGGCCTCCGTGGTCCCAAAGCGAAAGAGGTACCCACACCCATGCAGCGGGGGCCTCGGTGGACCCAAAGCGGAGGAGGCGCCCTTGCCCATGCGGCGAGGGCCTTAGTGGTCCCAAAGCGGAGGAGGCCCACTCGCCCATGCGGCGGGGGCCTCAGAGGTCTGAAAACGGAGGAGGCGCCCTTGCCCATGCGGCGGGGGCCTTAGTTTTTTTTTTTTTTAACTCGTGACCGAAGTTCCACCAAGTGTCCATTGAGAGTACACATAGCAGGTCATGGGTCAGTGACAGGGCCGACTTTGGGTATGGGTTTGGTATGACCTACCCTCACCAAGACGGCTGCGGCGGGGTGGCGGGAGGAACGAGTCCTGCGCCTTGCCCCACCCCTGTCGCCCCGTTTGCACGGGTATGCGCGTCCTCCCGGACCTCTCGGGGTGTTACAATCCAGTCAAGACTATGACATCGCCCATGTCCTCCAGCGGGATTTCCATATCCTGGAGATCACTAGGAACCTCCGGCGCCTCTGCCCTCCGTTTCTTGTGTGTCTCGGGTGGGATCTCGTCCCGCAAGCGCTTCATGCGCTGTGCGGTGGCCCCCCGGATGTCCCATCGGGGGTCCGACAAAGTCGTCCGCCGTAAGGCCGTAAGGGTCACCGCGTGCACTTGGGACATATGCCGCCATTCGGATGCTTCTTCCGCTTGGATGCCGGTGGACAGCGAAACATGTGCCTGCTCCCAACACGAGGATGCCACGGCGAGCTTGCGCGACGCCGTGGACCGCGCCTCGGGGAGGACTGCTGTTCGCCACTGGCGGAAGCGTAGTCGGCGAGAATCCGCCATCCAGGACAAGTGGTAGACCGCCTGTTGCGCTTCTACATACCACCGCGTCGTATGTTCCTTGTAGAGGAAGTACGCTTGCCGGCACAAGTGCTCGTGGTGGTGTGCCAAGAAGAGGGACTTCTGTGTGACGGCTTGCCGGGCGAGTGCCTGCGCCACCTCTTCCAGGCAGAGTCGTGCGGCCTGCATTTGGGCGTGTAGCATGAGACGCCTAGCCTGTTCCAGGAAGGGTCCGGCATGAATTTCACGAGACTCGCGCGGCGGTGAGACCGGAGCCTGTGCCGGTGGCGGCGACGGTTCTCTGGGCCGTTTGCGCGGCGGCGCTACATGGTGGTGCCGGGCCATGGCCTCCAAGACCCACGTGCGCTCGGCAGTGGTGACCGCTTGTGTCAATTGCCACCGAAGTTCCTCCACCGTGGGCGCAGTATCTGTGAAATGTGGCTCTGATGGCGGCGGGATCGACAGTACGCCTCTCACGTGGTTCCAAATGTTGCGGGCCGTAGGTTTAGCTACCTGCGGCAGGGCCCCAGCAACAGGTGGGACAATGTGCGTGGGCCGCTTGTTGCTGACGAAAGTTGGGGCGTGCTGCAGCTTGTCAACGACCCACGCCTGCAATCGCTGGAATACGTGGAAGTGCCATGTGGCAACTACCACCCTCCAGTGCGCCTGGACTGGAAGGAAGGATCGTTGAAGGGAGTGTGGGAACTGCAAGCGGGTGCACATGCGCAGTTCGTCTGCGGACGCCGTTCGTCGCCACTTGGTTGCCTCCGGTTTCCATGTCTCCCATGTGTCGGTCCAAATGTCCCAAAACCGGGATTCGGAGGGGCATGACAAGAGGCACTCCTGCACTGCAAGGCCATGGCGCTGTCCACACCGTGGGCACAGCACCGGCCCGGTTTCCCAGGGTGCCCCATACCCCGGCAATCGCAGTGTCCCCCACAGCCATGGACCCCACTTATCTCGGTTGACCGCGCGCAAAGGCAGCCATGACGTCCAATGCGCCTCGTGTACCAGCTTCTGGGGGCGTGATTTGATGATCCACTTACGGGCAGGGGACGGCATTACATGGCCGTTCAAGAGGATATCCGCGGGTGATGTGCTGCCCAGACCACGGCAAGGGTGCATGGTACTGCCCGCTCGGGCTGCGAGGTCGGCTAATTCGTTGCCAATCCTGTCCTGATAATCTTGCAAACTATGCGCCTTTTTAGGGTCCCGATGCCCACGTGCCCAACGTACTTGGAGTGCCTTGGTGGAGATAAGCTGGTACGCTGCGTCGTGCAAATCATAGTCGGACGATCGTGGGCTTGGTGGCTTGGAGACGCACCGAGCCGCAGCCCGGTTGTCAAGCACGATGGAGTCCCCCGGTTGGGCTAGGCACGCCGCGATCCATATGCCGTACATTTCTGCCCTATAAATCGTCTGCGGGCCCGGTACTCTCGCTTGGATGCGCATAGGTCCGTTGACCACCCCTGTGCCAGCACGCCCTTCCAACAGGCTGCCGTCACTGTACCACGTCGACCCCGTGGGTTGCCCCTGTTGGTGCCAGGCACGGCCTGACTGCTCAACGTTGGGTTGCACGGGACTAGTGCCGCTCTTGGGACGCAGGGATTGGAGGTACTGGTGGGGTACAAGCGACTCAAACCTGCAATCGTCGGAGTCCTCATCATCGAAGAGTGACTCGAGGTCATCGTGGGGCCGTTTGGGTGCCTTTCGACCTATCGATTGGCCGGCGCGTGGGAGGCGCCCCATTTCCATACCAAAGGACAGCAGGATTTTGCGGTACTTCTCCACCATGTGTGGGAGATGACCTGAGTTGGTGCGCCGCGTCATAGGCCTGTGTGGAACTCGCAAGGCCCGTTGGACTAGCTGAATAAGGGCGCATAAACCGGCCCAGGACGCACTGTGGAGGCCCAGTCCCCCTTCGGTGACGTCCGTGTAGAGGCGGTACTGCAGGTACTTTTCCACGCGGGGAGCCTGAAGGACAAACTCTTCGAAGGCGGTCTCCATGCGGTTGCCCCAACACACATCCCACATAAAGAGACTCTTATACACCCACCTGGGGATGAGTACGGAATTGACGATTTGTGCCCGCTCAAAGCTTGTCAACGGGAGGATGGTGTATGCGGCTACCTGAGCTTGCAGGGCGGCGAAGAGCGCATCCCTAGCCTTGCCCTTATACCCTACACCGGCGATGGTGTGGCCCAAGTAGGTGAACATGGGATCCTTGAAGTCGAGGCGATGTTGTCCCCACCAGATGTGCTTTGCCTGCTGGGCACCCCCTGAGGTAGCGCCCGAGGACCGTGGTCTGTGGAAGTGATACACTTCTGTCTTGTTAGGATTGAACTGAATCCCAATCTGGGACCCCCAAGCGGAGAGGTCGGTGAGGAGTCGTTCCAATTCAGAATGATCTTTGACAATGATGGCAATGTCGTCAACATAAACGAATGTGTCCGGGTACTTGGCGATCAAACGCTTGATCAACAACTCATATACAATAGCGAACAAGAGCGGGGAGCAGGGGCATCCTTCTTTGACGCCCCGCGTGGGCTTGAAGTATATCCGTTCTCCTTGTATGTCCGTGTATGTGTCAGTATGTGCATAGATCGTGCGGAAGGCGTTCACATAGTTCGGCGGGAGCCCGGCATGGTTCAGGATGGAGAAAATGGCTTCATGGATTGTGGACGGGAAGGCTTTGGCAACGTCCAACAAAACCACAAAGGGCTCCCGGCCCTCCATTTCGTGCTCGTGGAGGGAGTTGACTAAGTTTGCAGCTTGCTCAGTTGCGGTGTGCAAAGGCCTTGACCCATACTGCTCGGGGCTAGCAACCCGGTCCACAAGGCGCTGCAGGCGGGGCCTGTACAACTTCATGATAACACGATATATACTGTTGGTCACGGCAATGGGTCGATAATTCTCGGGGCGGTCAGGATCCCCTTTCTTGTACATCAACACCACCTCAGACCGCAGCCAATGCTGCGGGATGTCTCCTGTTCTCCATACTTCTAGCACCCCCTCATACAATGTGTGCAGCGTATCGTCTGGCAGCATGCCCAGCAAGCGGTGCGGAACCCCATCGGGGCCCACGGCTTTCTTGCGCTTGCCCATACATGCCCTTTTGAACTCATCGAAGCTTGGTGGGTCGTCTGTCATGTGCCCCTGTGGGATGAGTTGTGGGATGAGTGCTTCAATGGCCGCCATGTCATAGGGGGGGTTGCCACTGAAGTTGGCCAGCAAAGCGCGCGCCAGGTCCGGACTGGGTTGCTTTTGCGTGGGCTTCAATGGTCCGCGGGTCCAATTTTTGGTCAAGCGGAAGAATGCCCCATCCTTGCGGAGGGCTGCATGACGCATGGTATAGAGGCGCTTGTTGGCCACTTCGCGCAGTTCCTGCGCGATGCGCTTCTTGACCACTTGGAAGTGTTTGTGCCACTGCTGTGTGTTAGTTTTGAGACGGGTCCGCTTGGTGCGCTTCCCCTGTCGAATGACGGCCTGCGCCACTGCTTTGAGGACCGCATCAGCGCGTGATACTGCGTCCATTGGGGTGTCTTGCCCGGCGAGTATGCGTTGTGTCTCCTGCACGGCGGCTCGCTCTTGCCGCACATTCCACTTCTTGGCAGGGTGCGTGGCTTTGATAAAGGACTCACAGTCCGTGGAGGTGAGGCCTGTAGTCATTAGGACGAGCCGGTGGTCGGAGGTGGGCATGGCGACAGTATGGTATGTCATGGGGCTAACATTCCCCCAGCACCGCGAAGAGACCAGGATGGCATCCAGGCGGTGGCACCCTCTGGTGTGTCCCGCCTGTACAGACCCATCGGGGCATAGTTCGTGCAGCGGGTCGTATAGACGGCGGCTCAGTAGGTCATCGTGCCAAAACCGACTTGGGGTGTTGCTCCAAATAGAGTCGTTGAAGTCGCCCATGAGTACATCGTATTGGTGTTTCTCAACAAAGGCATCTTGCCTCTTCTTGGTGGCTGCAGTTTGGAGTCCATAGTAGTTCAGGACCCGTAGCCGTGGCTTGTTGGGGAGCTGCAAAGTAAGTCCGAGAAAGGTCCCGTCTGGGTCTGCGAAAAGCGAGGCACGTTGATTGCCGTCCTTGAGCACGAAGTGGTCCATTGTGTTGCGGACCAGGAATGCCACCCCATTGACGGTCCCGGACGGGTGTGGGTGATAGTAGATCTGCCACTCGGGAAAGGTTAATGTTGTTGCCGCCTCTATGTTGGGGAAGGTAGGCTTAACTTCTTGTAAGCCGACAATGTCGAGGCGCATATCAGACAAGAGCTGTACGATGGTGACCCATCGGTCCCAATCAACCGTGGGGCCCCCAATATTGAAGGACGCCCACCGGAGGCCATCGCCACTTGGTTGCGTGCAACCGGTAGCAGACTTGACCACTCCCTTGTTCAGTGCGGTATACACGGCAGCCCATTGACCACTTGAAGGCCCGGGGTTGAGCTCGATGTCTCCCCCAAGCAACAGTAGAAGGGCTTCCCACGGCTTGTAGGGGCCCAGGTGCCCCCGTAGATACGTCTTATATACAAGCCAACTGAAAGGCCGCCCCCTGTCCCAGACCCGGTAAATGCGCGCCCCACGGTGTTCCCATCTCATGCCATGGGCCCACCATGTGCGCCGGGGCGAACGGCGCCTCACCCGTGACGGTCCCACGTACCATGTAATCCCGCGTCCTGCCCCCACCATGACGAGCCCACGAATATCGAGGAGTAGTGGGTGCCGCATGACGTGGCTAACACAACCCTCCAAGCAGACGAGGAGGCACAGGACCCACAGGTAGAATCCCAGCGTGCCCCCAGACCGGGGTCACTTGCGTGCTGGTTTGGGTACACCCCGCCGTGCGGGCGTGGGCGGTTTGGGCTTTACAGTTGGTTTATGTGCCGGGGCAGCCAGCTGTGGCTTGGAGGCACTGGTCTTGATCTTAAGGTCGCTGGCGGTGGAGGCCGTAGGTCGGCGCGTGTCCATGCGGAGACGGGCGTCCTGGGCTTCCGTTTTGGCACGCTTCGGCTGGAGGAGAGGGTCCTCTGTATCCCATTGCATCATTTTCTCTTGCGTGTCCATGGCGGGTTCGTGGAGACGTTTCGTCTTGAGGTGCTCATCATGCAGTTTTGCCATGGCCTCCTTGGCTCCCAAGAACTTCGCAGCGTACTGGAGGCGATGTGGAAGGCGGACCTGAGAGGAGTCCGGGACCACATCCAACAACATGGAATCGATGCGGTCCCGGATGAGAGCCTCCTGGGTAGAGTCGCCCGTGGTACATTGGAGGACCCCAGTTTTAACCTTAAGGAACTGCCCTGCCGCAAGACCCGCACTTTGGGGGTTTTCGTAGGTGGCCCTCACATAATGCACGTAAGTGGGTTCCATGTAGAAGCTAGGCTCCTCGGCCAACGTCAAGTACCGACCAAAACTGGCGACGGTCACTCGCAATTCATACTCGGAGACTCCCAGCGATGCTCCCCAAAAGATCTCCGTAGCGTGCGAGCGGTCGGGGTTCGGGAGCAGGGCTCGTGCCTTGACTGCCGCGTAGCCCCATTTACTCCGTGACACCCCTCCCGACATCATGTCGTTGGTGAGCACGTTTTGCGCTTCGTAGTGGTTGATTTGTTTCAACACAGAGGCGAGTGTCAGGCGGTCTAGGGTCGTCTTGAACTGCACCATCAACCGATAATTGTCGACGGGCTTCATCCCCACAACATGTTCCATGAGTGTGCCCTGAATCAACTGGTGATTCTGGCGGAAGTCCCGTATAATATCCTCGTAAGAGGAGATTTTGTCCTCTTTTTCCACCCGAAAGCGCTGACGTACAATCCAGAGCTCGCGTGCCGATTCGTTGATGATGAAGGGGCCCACTAGCTGGTCATCTTGTTTGTATCTAGCCTCCGCTGCCTCGGCCACCACTCGCGTGGCCTTGGCCACCAGTCGCCTTGGGAGGCGAACCTCGTATGCCGTGGATTGAGACCGCGACGCGCGAGCCTCCATAGCCCCCATGAACGGGAAGCTATTAGAGGGTAGCTGCATGGCAATACTGGTTTGGACCTCCAGCGGAGGAGGCCCACTCGCCCATGCGGCGGGGGCCTCAGAGGTCTGAAAACGGAGGAGGCGCCCTTGCCCATGCGGCGGGGGCCTTAGTCGTCCCAAAGTGGAGGAGGCCGACTGGCCCATGCAGCGGGGGCCTCGGTGGTCTTTGGCACGCTTTTGCTTCCGAGGGCTATACATTACTTGTTGCTGCAACACTTGTGGGGTGGGATTTGGCGTACACACCCTAGGCTTGACCTTACCATACCATGTGCTAACAGACTAACTGCGTTGTGTTGCTTCATTGTCCCTGGGAGGCATGGTGAAGTCCTTTCTTAGCTGGTAGACAATGTGAAGCATCATGTATTGGTGATGTGCCACGTGTTCCTAGAAGTGGGGGCCATATCCCTGGGGCAATTGGTCATAGAAAGAACTAGGAACTCTTAGGCACGCAACATGGTGCATGTCTTCCGGGCACGTGTTATCATACCATTGCTCTGCGTATTCAGGCCATGTGCCCAATGATTGTGACCATGCCTTTCTGCAGGAGGGAGCCCATTTTGGGCATTCAATCAGCCGCTTGTGCACGGTGGTGCCATGCCTGGTATTGCATACGGGGCACTTCACAACATTATGATCCCATGGCGCACCACATCCATCCCACCGCTCATTCCCCCAAAGCCATTTAACCCATGTCATCCGGCGGGTTCCTTTGAGCGGGAGCCAAGACACCCAGTGTGTACCTGAAAATAGGTCATAGTGTCTCCTCTCTATGACCCATTTTTTGGCTGGGGTAGGCGCACGACCTCCATTGACAGCAATATCATCTGGGTGGATAGGCGTGAATTCAGGGAGAGGTAGGCCAGTTCCCAATTTTAGCCAGATGGTCAAGCTCGTCGTTAGGTTTGATTTCTATTCGCTGTTCCTTAGTTTTGGCCTTGGCTTTATTCCTGTGGCTTGGGACCCACCTCGACTGGAGGGGCTTCTTCTGTGTTTCCTCCTGGATGGTGAGACGTAAATCCATATCAGAACACTCCCTATGGGGAGGATGTAGGGCGTGGTCCACAACTGCTTTGTTGTCATAAGTCAGTTCCTGATTTGTGCCAGCCAAAGCCAAATTAAGTGCAAAACTTTGTAGTTCTGTCCTTTATGAGGTTTGTGGTCCGGTCACTTTGGTAATGACCTGCAGTGGAGCGCAAGTGATGGCTCCTCCTGCTCTATATATTGTTCTTCCTCCTACTTCCTCAGTTAGTTTACTCCCGTCTCCATACCATATATCGCCTTCTGCCTGCTTTCCCTTGGTGTAGCACTTTATTCCTGCCACCTCCACAGGGGTGAACCGTGGTGGGACATCCCCGTCCGTGGCATCATCATTTGCACTGCATCGTGTTATGTACCTTCTGGCTACTTCAGGTATGCCCACTGCCACTTCTTGTTCCATAATCCATTTTTCATCCCCGTAAGCCTGCTCATCAATGAGATTTGCGGAAGTGGGCGGTCTTCTGCGCGGGGCCAGCACCGATGTAGTGTTTCCTCCTATCTGGGACAAGGTTGTGACGTAGTCACGAAGAGGTGTCATCATGCGTTCTATGGGTTGTGCCACCCATCTGGACAATCTACCACTGGGTTTCCGCAGTAATCCTTGAACAAGGGTGACGTACCTAGTTCTATAAGCCCGGTATATTTGTTGAAGTCCAAGTCCTCCATACTTGATAGGTGAGTTGATGTGGCTAACATTGTGGGCCTTGTAGATGCTCTCTTTGCTGTGTTCTAATCCTTTTGCAATAGCAACAAACTCTAAACATATTTTGTCTATGTGCTGAAACATGCGGTCATGTGGGATGAACATGGTATGATACAGCTAGCGTGGGATGAGCACAGAGTTGAGCAGTTGTACCCGTTCAAGTGCATTTAATGGTAATGCCCGATACCGGGTGAGATCAGACTCCACTTTAGCCAAAACTTCATCTCTGGCTCTTTGCGCCCACGAGGGGTGCGCCATTACATGCCCTACATATCTAAATATGGGGGGCCGCACCAGTATGTCCTTGCCATTCCATCGGAGTACATCATGTTGTGGCACCTTTGCCTCTTTTGCTTGGCCTGTGGGGTTATGGCCCATTTATAGACCTCTGTCCTACCCGGATATGTCTGAAACCCTAATATGAAGGACAACTCTTGTACCCTCTTCAGCACCCGTTGCATATTGTTGGCGTTATTGGTGACAACCGCAATGTCGCTCCCCGTACTTCCTGCATGTATGTCTTGGACGAGCTGGCCTCCACCCCTCTCATGGCCATACCCGTGCCCACGGTGCCACACTCCTCTGTCCTGGCGTGCATGACTCTGTGGTGTGCTTTCCATGCCATGCCGACCGTGGTGATCCCGTGGGTTGCGTCCCGCGGGTCCCCGCTGGCACCATGTCATTGCTGGTAATCCGGGTTCACTGCCCTGGTCTGGAGCATTCCCTGGAGCATGGGGAGGACCGCGCCGTTCGTGCCGTTTTGACCCGCAGTTCCCGCTTGGTCAAATGTCGGTGTGTCTGCCACAGAAACCGGCAGGAGCGACACGCATCCCTGGGCCCCACATGGGAACATTTCCCAATGGGGTTGTCCGCATCGCGTGCAGTTCGCGGGTGGGGGGGCGTTCAAATGAAACGTCCACCCCTTTTTGCTGGTGAGTATCGTTTGATCACCCACCTGGGATATTTTGGCTTGTATGTGTGGCTGGTGTAACGTGCCCGTGACCGCCGTTTGTGGGCACTGGCGTGCCCAATGTCCAAGTTGTCCACATGAGTAGCACTGCGCCCCCCCCCCCCCTTGTGGGGCTGCGACGACTGCTTGCCCGCCTGGTGCTCTAACCTCCCTGCCGATGGGTGCTCCCACGGTTCCTGGCACTGGCGCCCCCGTACCTTGCGGGATGGGTAGGTGTGATGTCCTGCCTTGTCGCCTGTTGCGGAGCTCTTCGTGTACCACCGTCCATATGGCTTTGGCCAGCTCATGCGCATCCCATTTGGCGTCCGTTAGAGAGCGGGCCTTCAGCGCCACTGCCAGCGTCTGTATCCATTGGTATGGCAGGCTTCCCACGATGAGGCGTTCCAGTTGCTGCCTGGTCAGCCTTGGTGTGGCAGCAGCCCTCAATCTCTCGTTTTCGAGCTTCATCACCGCCAGCATCTGCACTAGTTCAGCCACCTCCTGTGCACTCAGGCCCTGCACTGTTGGCGAAGGCGGCCTGTTGGTCTCATCTCCCGCAGTAACGACATCGTAGTCCACAGGCCCTGTAGGCACAAACCTTTTTCTTGGTTAATCTGCCACCAGCTCCTTTCGTATCGCATAGCATCGTACCACCGCTAGGAACGTGTCCTAGTCCATGTGCCCCAGTCCCATAGCGTTGGCGAATTCTGTGATCGTGTCTGCCCCCACCGCCTGTTCGACAATACGTTCCTGCTCCTACGACAGCCACTCCCCTTTGCTGTTCTAGAACGTAGGCTGCTTCTGGATAGTCTCGTATGGGCCTAGGCACCACATCCCGAATTTTAGAGACTCCTGCTCGACGTCCTTAGGGGGAATCTTTGCACTGCGCGCGCACTGTGCGCTACTTTTAGACTATGTTCCCCTCGAAGAGCCCCCAAGCACACCCCTTGGAAACACCCTTAGAATTAGGTGGCCCAAACTGCCCCGGCTCAAGAAAGTTGCAAACTACCTTCCCTTCACATAACACACATCATGCACAACTGGAAAAACCATGAACAGCGCATTGATCTTTTCAGTCAGTTGGGGCCCAAAAGAGGGCGGAAATGCTACGTCACCCCTGCATTCTTGGGGATCCCCAAACAAAGGGGGACAAAATCAGAAGCCAAAACCTCCGCTAGGGGTCACCATGATGCCCCTAGGGGCCCCTAGTATCTCAAAGTATGGGTCTCTAGTACGGCTAGACGCCCTAATAGTTGCACTGCGCGCGCACTGCGCTTAAGGCTCCCCCTTAGGATGCACCACTGTGGTTGAGTCATGGTCCATCAACTGTTCTGTCATTTACACAGTGTTGCCGCGCTGCGGTCTCAATAAATATAAACAGACCAACAACAACACAGTGAGCTGCAACGAAAAATTTTGGGCAAGTGACGGTCCCCCATCCCCCCCTTGGGGAAGGACAAGGGGTGGGGAAGGACAAGGGGGAGGGGGGGGATATACATGTGGACATACAGACGTCAACAGTGTTATGCATAGAACTCCCTTTCCTTCAGAACTACAGAACACATATATGCGGGCGTTTTGAGCAAAAAAAATTACCCCCTGTGGGGTCCAGTTCCAGCAGCCAGGTTTGGGGGGCTGGATGGGGGAAGTGAGGGAACCCTTTGAATTCCCGATAAGACTCTTTTTTTGACAAAACAACAGTACGAGATAGTCGCTGTAATTAAATACACTCATAGAATATAACACAGCAACTTCCCTTGTCCACGACAGGGGTCGTGGTCAACTCTGAAGGAGGTACTGACATTCCCAGCCTGAGCATACCCACGGTGCGATTGCTAATCGCCACAGCCTGCTGTGGACCACTTGACCTCACCTTTTGGATTCCCCATACAATTCTGAGCATTCTGAGGAACAAACATGGAGTAAGAACGAAAATTTACACCCCACCCGCTGCAAAACAAAAAAAATTCCAGCCCCTTTGGTGCCAAGTTCAGGCCAAATGTGGTCTGGACCTCCTCAATGTTTTGGCCATAAAACAGTGGAAAGTCCAGCGATAGGTCCTCAATGTTCTGGCCACTCTGAGGGGGGTTGGGGGGTGGGGGACAGGTTTTGAGCCTAAGCGCCCCCCATGCAAACCACCCATTACCTCTGGTGCTCTCTGGTGCTTGGGCACTCTGCCAAGCACCGAAGAGGTGAGAAAAAACCTCTCATGGGATGCGTCGGTTGACTCAATTCTAGCAGATGACACAGTGGTAGCCCGGGCACAGACCACCCCCTTATGTGGTCCCTGTCCTCCCCAATGACAAGCAGAAATGGAACACAGGGTTTGCTTCTTCGCTCACTGCAAAAGCATAACAGACAGAATGGAATGTCCAAATTTGGCCCTTTGACTTTTAGCTGCTGGGAGCTGATGAAATGAGGACTGAGCAGTCGAATCGCTCTCCGCAACCATACAGTTGTCCACCATGGTCATCACTGTGCTCTCATTTGGGTTGCAGGCAAGCGTAGCCAAATTCGGGTCGACGGTTGGTTACATCAGTGAAATTTTTTGGATCAGACCTTATTAAGCTGGCAAAGCCCTCCTACCAGACGGTACTCGAGAGAGTTCCCAGAAGCAGGAATCAGCGCAGTCCAGTGCTATGATTGTCCCACAGTCCAGTGTGGTAGCGGACATGACACATTGGTAGGATGAGCTAAATCCAAAACCAGAAGATGCAGCAGGAACTGCCACGCCCGGAGGCATACCAAGGTGCTACTGGATCACATAAAAAACTGAAGGCTTAGAAGAATCAGCAGATTGCATTGCATATCATAATAGCATCAGAGAGGCATAGGCAGACGACATTCAGCCATCAGTGGACACTGTTCACTGCGGGGCTGGGAACACTGTTGTCCCAGTTCTGGCTCAGGGGAAGGTGTGAACAATGTGTGGTGCACAGAGCCGTTTTGATGCAAGGGCCTAGGAGTCACAAGGCTGGGGGCATTTCTTGAGGCGATGCACAGTGGCATCCTTGCTCCAGAAAATGTCCTCCACAATGGACCATTTCTCTTGTAGCAGCTGGGTTGCAAAATTTGTGATGCCCTGCATCAAGTGATGTCCCGGGGCATGCAACGACTGAAAGCAGAGCTCTTTTTGGGTGTTGCACATGCCCACCAGTGTGGTGCCAGGAGTTGAGGAGAGATATCCTGCAGCGTCTCACAGTAGTGCAACGGCACAAAGTGGCAATGGAGGTACGCAAAGCTGTGTTACAGAGCGCATTTGTTGGCAAAACTACAGGAGCGAGGTGTCAGCATACTTACCATACTGAAGGAGACATTGTCCCAACTTAATGTCCCAGCGCCTGGTTGGTGACATTGGTGAAATTCGAGAGTCTTGGGGGAAGAAGGTCGAAGCTTATTGTACAAAATTAGTGGGAATGAGTCTTCTTACACTGTATTTTGACTACGTTGGCAAACCCCTCAACAACTATTATGCACTCTTTCTATCGTCCTCTTCCACATAAATTCTTATCACATGGATGCCATCAATAGAATTAAACACACTTTCCACCAAGACGCCCGGTCACTTGTGGAAACAGCCCCAAAACTAAGATTCAGGCAGTTGCCGATGTACTGCACCGCGCGAGTACTGCATAAAAAGCATTCCCTAATATAACACCTTCCCATGCGTTCATCAGGGGCCATACCACACTGAAATTGCCGCTTGCATCTCCCTATGAGACTGCACTTGCATTGTGGTGGTAGCCAGCACACCCAACAGACACACACGCCATCACCCACCAGCAGCCTGGGAACTTGGAGGCACCATGGGGGACATTGACACATTCCTTTTCGTTTCCAGGTGACGAGGTGACTACACACATCATCCACTCCACACATCAGCATATTCCACAAGAGAACCCCCCCTTGGGTGATGGGGCAGGGAACGGATTTCAAGTGACGCAGCGGATGCTTCGGAATGGAATGTACAACGCTATCAATCAACATCACAGGAACATGCTGCTGACTGATGCTGGTGGCATGGGCCTCAGGTAAAGGGCCCATGGAAACAGTGTGAATAATGCATCCATGCCAGAGAACTGTATTCATCGCTCTGAAGCCGCATTGAAGAACAACCCAACCAAACTTCCGAATAGTAGCGCTCTTCTTCAGAAATTTGGGAATGAACATGGGAGCAAGCCAAAGAATCAGGTCCCGAAGATGGGGCAGTATCCGCAGGGTACCCCACAGGCAGCTTTCAAGGTGACTGGCTCCCCAAAAGGCGAGGCCATCAGCCCTTGCCAGAACGCTTCCTGAAAAGCGTTTCTGAGAAATCCCTTTTTGCTTTGGGTGGTCAAAGGTCCAGAAAGTCTGGCACAAACAGCCTCCAATGGGGTCCTGTGAGTGGAGCAGGCCATTGGCCATGCTGACCACTTACGCCATTGAACTACTGCAGTGTGTGGTGTTCATGTCCGAACAGTCGCATAATGTTTCGCCCCCACCACCACCCATCACTGAGGTGTGCAGTGGGTTTGGTGTGCAGAATACGGATAGCATCTTCAGAATTACTGACGATGTTACAGCAAACTCGGAATGTCAGTTTCACTGTCAATGTCGCGGTGCAAAGATTCAGCAGCTTGGTTTGGTTCTTGCACTTGCTTCTCCAGCCTTGTCCAACTGCTTCTGCCTAATGGCAACGCAAGGCACAGGAGATTGCCTTACAACAGTGGCTGAAATGCATGCCCACCCTCTCGCAGATCAAGCCTGCTGCCCCGGTGCTCAAAGGGAAAAAATGAAATTTGTAAGCAACACAATCTGCATCACTATTACCTCATCTTCATTGTTCCATGACCACTCCTGCGCAACAATTCATCATCGCCATGCCTGTTGTTATGGGCTCGCCACGCTGCACAAGAGTCACCCTCTCTATCAGCAGGGTTCGACCTTTCGTGTGGATTTCGGCAGGGAATTATGGTTGCCACTCCACTTGGTGCCCCAGACACAGCACTTTACAAGCACTGTACCACTTGCCATCAGGAAGCTCAGCGACTGGCCAATTGTCAGTACTAAGTAGCCCCCCCCCCCCCCCCCCCCCCCCCCGTCCTGCCCCACCCCAGGGAACACGGTCCCCTGCCACCCCTTCGGGGACGGCCGCCAAGTGACGCCCCCCACCCCCCCCAGGGAACCACACTACCACCATACACGTACATTTTCAGGCACAGAAATTGCACTGCAAAACGAAAGAATAAAGTGAGAGGACTGTCTTGCCTTCGCACTTATAAGAGATGCATAACCATGCTCTGAATATCCAACGAACTGCGCCAAAACAGGTTCCCGTGTGGAGCGGAAGAACATTACATTCGTCCCAGGGGTAAACATGATTGTGCTGCCAAGTTGCATTTGGGTGAAAGTGAGCAAAATGTCCTGCCAAGAGTACAAGGGATACAAGTGGCAGCGCCTCACAACACAGTCACCCACACAACAACACAGTGAGCCAAAACAAAAAATTTTGTGTTGACCAGGTGGCGCCCCCCCCCCCCCAGGAAGGACAAGGGTTGGGGCAGGAGAATGGGGGGGGTACTCCCTACAGGCTAAAGCCATGCCCCTTTGCAACAACTTGGACGTGTTGATGAAAACTGCAGATGCAATCTGGGGCTACCTCTGTCCCTGTGCTCTCTGTGCTTATCCTCACTCTGCGAGGACAATCTCCTGCATAAATGTGTGATGATCCGTATTTCCCAAACTTGATCATGAGCTTTCTTTTTGGCTGACTCTCCATCCTACATGGCAAAGTGCTGCACAATTTCTCGGGAATCATGTATCCAGGACCCGGGGGACTGTGCACCTCAACCGAAACCTGAACTTCACACTAAACAACACCGCGGTTGTGTTTTGTTTGGCATCATCGACTCTTGGGGCTCACTGACGGTTTCCACGTCCCCTCCCGGGACTATGCAAGGGCAGGGCTTCAGGGAGACAGGGTATGAACACTTGGATGTGTTCTTTGTTGAAAAGAAAATGTGGTACACTCTCAATTACACACCCACATGGCGCACAGGGTAGGCCTTGAATGGCAGTCCTAATGAAAGGGTCAAACCGCAAAACCAACAAACTTGAAACCCCCCTGCCTCATCCGGATCCCTGTGTCAGCCCAACACTGCATGCGCTGTTTTAATCACAAGACTTCCTGGGAACCAAAACAACGCGTAATGTATGATTGGAACGGGAGAAGGACTTAAAGAGCTCGCACCCTCCCCACCCCTCGCAAGAACAACCGTAAAAGCACTGAAAATGATGGACCAACACCTCCTGTTGCCCTGACGAGGGTGTGTTCGCGCGCCCCGTGAAAAAACATCGTTGATGCCCAGACAGCCATGTCTGTGGAGGTGCATCAAAATCGTGTCCTGAAGGAGGGGCAAAAGGTGGCACAATGGTAATCAGCATTCCTGAGGTACCATCCCCGGCCCTCAATGGCAGGAGAAACTTGATCTTTATGGACAACAAAGCAATGGAACCGCCAAATTCCGTGGTTCCAAAAGTTGCAGGAAAAAAAAATAACACCTCATGTTGTTTGGACAAGGGCGTTGTTCTCGCAAAGGGGGGGGGGGGGTAGTGCATGTATTTACCCTCAGGACCCCTTTTCGATCCGCAAAAGTAATACGGTCCGCAACACCCCCGTGTGATGGACAGGGTGTGCCTTGCACGAGGTGGGAAAGGAATAAAGCAGATGACTGAGATTGTAGTACACCATTGACCAGGGAGGGTGCTGCAGCCGGCAGTCAAGCGGGTAGAGACAGATGAGCGAAAACAAAAAAAGCAGAAGCTACGCGGCGCAGCAACCTTTCCTCATATCTGCCTTTCAGGATCACAAGAAATGAGGTGCCACATCCATACTGTGCCTACACTTCCTGTGTCCTGGACAAGCAGTATCTTAGAAGAGGGGGGGGGGGGGCGAAACGGTGCCAATGATGGTGTACTTCCCTACAGCGCAATACCAATCATGAGAAATGACTTCGTTTTGCGGCTGGATTATACCTTGCCCAAAAGTGGGGGTGCAGTGGCAATCAACCGAACCTCTTAAACCTGGAAAATTACAGGTTTCCTGGGAACCTTGCACAGAACATGCAGGCACTTTTGAAAGCAAGAAGTCTCACAGGTTGGGGTGCTTGCAGTGTTTGAAACACTCTGGTGCCGCGGAATCACCGCACAACGCAGCAGCACTCTCAGGCCGTGGCAGGGGCACGGCCAACAGGCAGCATCAGTGCAGACGCCCCATTCGAGGAGATGTGTGTCGCTGCCCCCCATCCATGACAGGAAGCATGGGGCACCCCGAAGAGATTGTTCTCTTTTTTGACATGGCGCCCCCTGTGTCCAAGTGTCCTCACGAAATAGTCCGGGATGAGCTGTCAGTTTCGACATCGTAGAAGCATCCTGATCCCAGTATTTTTTTTTGACATCAGACCCTGATCCCAGTATCCATGCACACGAATAGCACCCCAACGAGTGCGGAAATGGAAGGGGGGAAAATGAGCAAAGGAGCAGAAATGAGGAGATTGCAGAAGCACAGTTGTCTTAAGCAGCAACGTCAACAGCAAACCAGGAATCCACTTTCCCCTTCCACTAAAGTATGATGTGAACAAAATTGCCAAATTGGCAGATTGCGGGTAGATGTCTCACTATCCACCAGATGGGGTAGTCCCATGAATGTAGCTACCATAATTACTCACTGGAAAAGGGTCACATGGAAGCTTAAGAAGTTGATAGCTGAGCCAGGAAAACTTTGTATGTGGGTTGAGGTTATGGAGGGCAGGGTATGGGGGGCGTTTTTGCACAGAGCAGGCACAGTGCCAATTATTACATTGTTTATCCCGGGAACACCCCTGAAAACCACCCACCTACAGAAGCATGCATGATCAATTCAAAACAGCATGGGGTTCAGAGTTCAGGACCCTGGGGTGCAGAATTCAGGACCCTGGGACTAGTGGCTACCGGAGGTGGATACAGGAGGTGGGGGAGGGGTGTGAGACCTAATTCGGGTGAGCTAAGCGAAGGTATAGGTGGAACCTTTGGTAGACCTACCCTGTTTAACAGAGCCACCACCAAGAGCTACTGCGTTGCAACCACTCAAAAGGCACATAACTTCAAACGGGACTGGGAAGAAGGGAGGATACAAATCGGTAGGAGAAAACCCACCGTCGAAAATGCACTGTCAGAGCGAGCACCTACTGCATATCTGCTTTTCGGTCTATCAGTCTACAACAGGGCATCAAGAAAATCTTGCGGGTGACGAAGGCGCTCAACATCTGTAAAGAGATAAAGAGACACCATGCATTACTGGCAATTCCGCAAAGAGCTTCCCGCTGCTTACTGGCTGGTAGAGACTCTTGGGGGTTGAGACCTGATTAAGGTGGAGGGGTTGGGGGGCGGGGGGTTCAAAAGCATCAAGCTAGGCCTAGCCGTTGCTACGAAACCCCCGCACATGCTGATTGTGCCCTCCTTGTCTACTTACAGTATCTTCGTCCCTGGTGCACCGTACAAGAGGTGCACACACCCCATGAACTCGGTACTCAACTGAATGCGCCGTCAACAGTCCTCGCACAATCAGACGCGAGGCCAAGTTGAAATGGCACTTAAAATGACAGTGGGATGTGCTTTTTATTTGGCTTTTGGCGCCAAATGAGTGTCATACACACCAGAGGGCGCACTCAATACACAGGTGGATCTGTTCCTTCAGCGGACATCGAGGGCATCAACACATTGATAAAGAGCAGACTGTGGCATGATGTCTGGGTGTGAGTTCCATGGCCAGCGCTCTGACCACGCACTATCCTTTGCCCGGGTCTAGGCTACCTGAACTCTAACCGCAAACGGAGGTCCGATCTGAGCCCTCTTGATACCCTCATTTCTCTGATGCAATGATCCGATTTGTTTTTACTGCGGCGTGGCAGTGATGTACGGCATTACCATGCATGAGATATTGTGTGCACCCACATGCCCCCCCATGGCAGAGGCTTGGGCAGGAGATAGAAAGAGACCACCTTTCCATTTCTATCAGCGTAAATGGCTAAACCACTGGCATTAGGGCTTGGCATACCAACTGTCCGGATGTGTGATAATGGGCTATGCTTTATGTCACAGATATGTTGTTCGGCATCGCCACGATATCAGTCAGGGAGTACCGGAGAAATAACAGATTACATAAGTGCAGCACAAGCGCGTGCCCCGCCGCCCCCGGCTGCTCGCGCACACACGCACACACACTTACAAGAGTGGTTGGACAAGGTGCACAGTGTGCCGGAGGTTCTGTCATTGTCATTGTATTCCTGAATGAGTATTCTGAGGCTACATTACCACTGTCTCTGAAGTGGAACTGCGTTAGTGATCACCAGAGAAAATCGCGAGAACTTAATTTTCGAAATAGCATTTGTCATGTCCTGTTCATCTCTGCCGCTCGTAGGACACACCCAAGGCGCCCCACGGATTCGGGGCAGGCAGCCTACGCTCTGCACTCATCCTGCGTTCATTCCGCGCTTGTTCTGCGCTTATGCTGACGCCGGTGACAGCGATAAAGCCGCATGGTGGCCCGAAACAAATGTGCCGTGCAATCGCGCATACACCAGGCGCATGCCCTCTTTCGGCACCGCAAAAACCAACTCAAAAATTAACACTCAAAAAACGAGACATGGAGGATGTGGGGCTCTATGAGGATCGCGATGTCAAAAAATCGCGATGGGGAGGGGGTAGACTATGTCCTGAAATGGCTCGCGATGTGAGTGAAACCCACCCAGAAGGGTTTCGCGGACGTGGAGGAGGGGCTTGTGAATGAGGGTTCGTGTATGTGGAGGGCCTGGGCGCTGATATGTGGCCTTGCGTGTGACCACTCTCAGTACAGACACATGATTTCGGGTTGGGCACTTGTGAAGTGCAGCGACAAAACGTACTGAATCAGACTGCAAACGTGCTTGTCGCTGCAAGCAATGCCGGTGCACTGTAGCATGGGAGAACGCACCCACTGTGCTGCGCACTGGGGAAATAAATATGATTCTTGAAAAACATGCCATTATCAGCAAGGGCAAAACTGCAGCTGGTTGGGTGCTTTTGGGTGGTGGTCAGACACTCTTGAGTGGCGGTCGGGTGCTGTCGGGTGCAGTGCATACTCATTTGGCATGTTGTTGGTCGCGACAAGGGAGAGAGAAGTGCCCTGGGCTTTGGATAAGTGACGTCCATGGGTTTGTGTTTGTCCAACATCTTGTCGGAGTCGCTCGCCGGCTTATCACCACTGATACACCTTGAGCACGCGACCCCCTCCGGCCTTGTGTGCGCATTGCCTTGTCCAAGCCCGGCGTCGTAAATGCCTGCACTTTGTCGGATTTTCGCAAGCAGAGGTTCTCATGCAAAGATCCAAGAGAACACTACCCCCATGCAGGGCCTCCATGCAGTGCAGTGAGGATCGGGGCAGGGTTGCGCTTTCGCCTGGTGTTCGGCAGGCAGGGGATGGGCGGCATCCTCACCCTCACCCCTCCTCAGCCCCCTCGCTCGCCTGCTCCCTACCTCCAAGTTTTTTCACAACAGAGAGAAAGAGAACACTTTTGGTCCGTAAATGTTGCGCCCTCAGACCTCTCCTTCCCATCGCCCGCTCTCGCTCAAGCGCAAACCGGGGGGTTGTAGCCCCCCCATCAGAAGCGAAACACCATGTCCCCCCATCAAATCAGTGCCATGTGCTTCCCTTGTGATTGCCGTTGACGTTGAAGGGGGCACATCCCGCGCCGAAACGCATGCCTGTTGGCCAAGCAGCAGTGAATCGCTTTTGTGCGCCAACACAACGATTTGCTGCCCTGCTCTTGCCCTCGCTGTTTCCCGGACGGTTTGCTCTCTGCAACCGCCGCCACTGCAGCGCGGTGCGTGCTGGGGCCCTGACGCGTGTCTGGTGCACCACTGGCGCCACTGAGCAGGTGCAAACCGGTTTTGCCTAGCGGTCTGTGCAGTGCCAGTGGCGGACAGTCTGACACTGTGAGCCAACAGACGAATGGTCCATGATACATATGGCAGCCCGAGGGACCTGCCCTCCATTCCTCCGCAGCAGAGCAGTGAGCCACCCGCAAACATTGCAGTCACAGCACACGCGCCGTTGGGCGCCGAATTGTGGGGGGGGTGGCTTGACCACCGGTGATCGAAATACAGAAAATGTGCGCAGTAGCGCGATGAATGCGATGCCTGCGCCCCATACCACGTGAGGCGTGAGGGGGTTCGTGGGTATCTCAGCCCACGATGACATGTACAAAACTTGGATTCTATGAGGCACTTGACACACCAAACTGTCGTTGCTTTTGCCTTTGCATCTGCAGCAACCGAAAAACTCATGATCGGGTGCAAAGGCAGTACAGTCCGGACGTCTGGGGACTGGCAGACCGGCCGTCCATCGGACACGAATTCGGAGGCTGTGGGTGAAAACCACACGTTCTGCGGTGCACAAACAGAGAACTACGGGAATGCCAGACCCGTGGAAGGGGCTGCCAAGGGGATCGCCGGGGGTCGTGCCTTATGCGGGCCAGAGGTCCATACAAAGTTGTCCTCTGCCCACAGTCGGCACCTCAGCCGCCAAACCCAATGTCCTGCACATTGGACTGGACGTGTCTGACGCCCGGAAGACCCATAAGGAAACTCCCCACGTGACACTGGCAGAAGCGACAGAGCTCCACTGATCCACAGATGCGCCCAGAAGAGGGGAAAGGCTGGGGCATTGGGATACCACTGTGGGCTCATGAGTCCGCCTCACAATAGCACTGGGCAGTCCTAATGCGTTGCGGGGAGGGAGGGACTGCAGGCAGGGGCAAGAGAAGATGCAAAACACGGGAACAGAAAGGGCAGATGGGGTTACAGAATCAATCAAATGTGTGTCCATTGTCCGGGAGGAGGCTGCCGAGATATCGAGGCGATGGAAGCGGCAGAGCTGGCGATACCGTCGCTGCAGAAGATGAAAATGGGGCTCATTGTAGCCACATGATCCCGACGGCATTTAAGACTGCACTCACCACATCCGTAGATAAGACGTGCAGGCTTCTTCACAACCACGTGTTAGGACCATTGCTCAGCAATGCTGCGCGATGGTTCCTGTTTATCTTTGCTCCACTCAAGGACAGCCGGAGGTTTTGGCAATGGGACGACGGTGGTTGACACTAAACCAACGGCATTTGATGGCAACCAATAGCTGTTGCCAATCGGCCAGTGCTCTGTCTGGGCCTATCAGATTTCGGCATTTCTTTTGCATTTTTGCAGTGCACCAGCAAAATGTTTCTGTGGATACAACTTGAGGAATTTATGGCCCGTACAACCAGAGATACTTGAATGCGTTACCTGAGGACTACAAATAGCCGGTCTGGCGGGAAAAGGCATTTTGCGGAATGGTCCCCCACCACACACACACACCATTGAAAGCCCGCAAGACCCTTGTGAGCTGCTTTGCTGTGTTGTCAGAGTTTAACACATGTCTAACACATGTCTGGACCCTATTGCCTGAGGTTTGAGGACTGCTCATCAAAGGAGAACCCTGCAGCAGCCGGTGTCCAGTGCCATGTCTGCTTGGGCTTTGCGAAAATTGAATGTGTACAAGGGAAGGGCCCTTGGAGCCCCTTTTCCAGCCCCCGTCCCCTCCCTGTGAGTGCTCTAAGGGCTGGCACCTGGCAACTAGCCCTTGGATCCCAAGTGGGGGAGTCCATCCAAGAGCAGGGGGGAGGGAAGAAGCCCCCCCCCCCAACACACACAGTTGCCATGTCCACTTGCTGACGGAGGAAGAGTCGCACAGCACGTTCATGGGTCTCGCGTTGCCAGAAGCGCTTCTGTGGCCCCAAATTAGAGAAATGAGCACATTGACCAGATCCAAAATCCGATTGAGACGGTCCCAACGTCACCCGGACCCGAGAATTCAGAGAACACGAAAGCGGTATTCCCATGTGGAACTGACCTTTTTGGAGGGCAACCCACAGCAGTGCGTCCCACAAACTCTTTCTGCCTTTCAGAACAGCCCATGTCCAGGTGTATCCTTGTTGCGATGCATTAACACCTGTCGTTGGCTTGCCTACTGCCGCTGGTTAACCATCCAGAACCGTCAAGGAACCTGCCATCAAAGAAAGGTCCCCACTCCGTCGGTGCTGTGGCAGGTATTTTGG
Source organism: Eutreptiella sp. 'Long Island Sound 2002' (assembly GCA_964036045.1). NCBI lineage: Eukaryota > Euglenozoa > Euglenophyceae > Eutreptiales > Eutreptiaceae > Eutreptiella > Eutreptiella sp. 'Long Island Sound 2002'. The sequence continues at coordinate 145,390,163 of OZ038382.1, forward strand.
GGCATAAGTCTTCTGGCTGAGAACCCACCGACACGCTAGGCGCCTTTCCAACCATGGGCGCTAACCTGGGGTTCGAGCCTTCGACCTCGGGGTCTTTAGGAGTGGCGCCGATCGAGTAGCTGCCTCCTACCCTCAGGTTCGCAACCTGGTGAACTGGGTGTAGAAGACATGTGCTCTAACCAACGTCATTTTCTGACGAGCTGCTGTCGGGTACCACATGGAGACACAGGAATAAAAAGGGCGCACTCGCAGGCACCCACATCAGGGCAGCACCACCACTACCACCACCACGGCCACTCCTACAATGACAACAACGACAACATCTACGACGACTACGACGACTACGACAACAACGCTACTGCAAAACACACACACACGGCACCATCTGTGGGTTCCGTCGGCGTGCCATATTCACAATGAAGAGAACTTCGCCTGTTCAACAGAGCCATCCGCCACGTGTGGCCGCAACCGATTCAGTCGGAGACATTCGAACACCTTCATCTCTGCCCCCTGTGTGACATTCCGTCTGGTTGTTGTTTCTTTACGGGGCCCTGGACATTCACCCGTTGTTCCCTTCGCATGCTGCGTTGGGTTGCTGCTTTCTGTCGGCCGCTGCGGCCGGTGATCCTGCTGGTGTCGTTTCCGCGTTTGCCCCCCCCCCCCCCCTACACTGTGCCGGTGGCCACCAATCGACACAACGCACGCACACACATGACCCAATGCGGTGAGCTCCGCGCAGACAGCAAACACTCACTACGCCCCTCCACGCACGCCCCCAAGCGCACATAACCACACCTGAGATGCATGATCGCATAGCCCAGGGCAAGACGGCCACGCTTGAACACCCGCAGGCCATGGGCACACACCTTCGAGGGAGGACCGCAACCCCAGCGATGTTACACTGCTTCTCGGCGTGACACGGCCTATCGGGGGCGGTGAAATGCTCGGGTGGCGCGAGAGGTCAGCACCGTCCGCCTGGGCTTCGTTGACCAGTCTCGGCGATGGCAGTGGCAAAGGTGCCGGTGTTGTAGCTGCAAAAGATGGCGGCAACGTTTGGCACGTCATCGAGGGTCACAAGCGGGTGTGGGGTGGTCCCATAACGGCTGGTTGAGCCCTGGCCTCAATGGTCCGATATCGAAGGAGGCCCCCGCGTCCTTGTGGCCGGGGCCTCGGTGCTCCCGAAGCGAAAGAGGCCCCTGCACCAACGCGGCGGGAGCCTGTGTGCTCCCAAAACAAAAGAGGCCCTCGAGCCCATGCAGCAGGAGCCGCGATGATCACAAAGTGAAGGAGGCCCCCATGCCCGTGCGGCGGGGGCCTCAGTGGTCCCATATTGAAAGAGGCCCCTGCGTCCTTGCGCTGGGGGCCTCGTTGCTCCCAAAGTGAAGGAAGCACCCGCACCAACACGGCGGGTGCCTCTGTGCTACCAAAAAAAAAGAGGCCCTCGAGCCCATGCGACGGGGGCCGCAGTGATCCCAAAGCAAGGGAGGCCCTGGGGCCGATGCAGCGGGGTCCTCAGTGGTCCCATAGCGGAGGAGGCACCCATGCCCATGCAGCAGGGGCCTCGGTGATCCCAAAGCGAAGGATGCCCCCACACCCTTGCGGGGCGGCCCCGGTGGTCCGAAAGCGAAGGAGGCCCCCATGCCCTTACGGCGGGGGCCTCAGTGGTCCCAAAACAAAAGAGGCCCCCGAGCCCATGCGGCGGGTGCCGCGATGATCCCAACGCGAAGGAGGCCCCGGGGCCGATGCAGCGGGGGCCTCGGTGGTCCCATAGCGGAGGAGGCCCCCACGCCCATGCGGAGGGGGCCTCGGTGGTCACAAAGCAAAGGAGGCCCCCACGCCCTTGCACAGGGGGCCTGGGTGGTCCTGCAACAAAGGAGGCCCTTGCGCCAACGCAGCGGGGGCCCTCGGTGCTCCCAAAGCGAAGGAGGCCCCAAAGCCCTTGCGCAGGGGGCCTCGGTGGTCCCAAAGCGAAAGAGGGCTGGAACCCCTTCACTCCCTTCCCACTGGGTGTCCCTATCCCCGCACGGCCCGCACCGGACGGGGGGAACGGGTGTAGCCGCCGACAGGGAGGGATGGGTGACCGAAACACCTTCTTCCCCATCCCAGCGGGTGTCCCATCCCCACACAACCCGCACTGGACCGGGACGACTTGGGTGTAACCACCAACACCGTGGGATAGGGGGCCGGAAACCCTTCACCCCCTTCCCATCGGGCATCCCTAGCCCCGCACGGCCGCCGACCGGGGGGACTCGGGTGTATCCGCTGAGCCAGGGAGTTGGTCTCCGAGGTGGTGTCCCTTTGAACGTCCCTATCCCGCCCGACCATGACGAGACGGGGGGACTCGGGTATAGCTGCCGACCCGGAAACCCTAAACCTCATTCACACCCGATCAGGCGCCCCCATCCCCGCGCGGCCATCTGATTGCGGGGACTCGGGTGTATCTGCCGAGCTAGGGGTGTGTGAGTACAAGGGCACTGTCCCTTTGGGTGTCTCCATCCCCGTGCGGCCATCTAACTGTGGGGCCTCAGGTGTAAACGCCGACCCAGGACATCTATGCCTCGTTGTGAACCGACCAAACACCCTTGTTCCCGCACGCCGTACCATACCATACCATACCTTACCGTAGGCCTATTACTATGTGCTATGTGGGTGTTTCATCCTATTACTGAGGAGGACTGATGGAATTTGCCGGTGTGGGTGGGACCCAGTGCCGCGGGTCCCTCTGACCGTGCCCGTGGCGGACAAGGTGCCGTTGCCCCCTTCACCAAGGTTCTTCGGGGGGTTCCAATGCACCGGCTATCAGGTCCTAGTGGAGGAAAATGAAGAGCACTGGGTGGTGTTGCATTGTTACGTTGCGGTGTTGTGGTTGGGTGTTACCCCGCGGAGAGCCCCTTGGCCAGACTGGTAGGCCTCCCCGTGGGGGGCCCGGGGCTTTTACCCGTTCCTCTAGCCTTCCCCAGGCTGTCAACTGGGGGTTTACATTCTACAATACTCAGGTTCATTGTTTATCCTACTACTTTACTTAATACATACACATCCCAATCCTTGTCCGACAAATAAATCCAAATCCAAAGGAGCCCGCAAGTGGGGGGATGGTGCCCCCTACTGAACACCAAAATCGGTATCTAATTCCAAGCAAACCAAATCAAATCCAAGTCCAAATCCAAGAGAGCCCGTAAGAACAAACTAAACCAAATCCAATTCCAAATCCCCGAGAGCCCGTAAAAGGGGGGATGGCACCCCCCACTGAACACCAAAATCGGTATGCCTCGGGGGCATCCCTTAGTCCATGGGGGGGGGCATCTCTTAGTCCACAGGACATCCCAAGGGGGGCCTTCCACACCCCTGACGCCACGCATGCCCTATGGAAGCCAGCCCGGGCTTCCTCAAAGCACGTTATGTACCCATGTTGGCGGAAGAGGCCGTGAGGGCCTCCTCGAAGCCCACCAGAATCCGTCGCCCAAGATGGACCTGTGAAGGACCAGAGCAGGAGCAAGGGGGTGAGAGGGAGGCATACTACAAGCCTCGGAGCGGGCTGGGCCACAGGGAGGCCTACCAAACCCACGCAAACCGCCACCCCCCGGTGGAGCCCGCCCTGTACCATTGTGGCTCCCCCATGGTGGCCGGCGAGGGGTGGGGCACGCGAACTCACAACCCAGCCGCCGCAGCTGAAGCTGGGTCGTCCCCCAGGTTGCGTGTTAGCCCAGGGGATCCCCCCCCTGTAACACCCCCACACCACGGTGAGGTCACGTGCCCCTGGGCGGCCGTGGGGGTGAACAGAGCAAGAAAAGCGGTGATGAGAATGATACCATGATACCCCAATGATGGCTCAAACAGTGACTGGTGCTCAGGGTTGGCTGCAACTTGGGTTCACCAAGTTATCTCTCTCTACCAGCGAGCACCGCAGTGTGACGTCACGCTGTCACAAGAGGCCGGCCACCGCACCAACGGTCCAGTCACAACACACACACACACACACACACACACACACACACACACACACACACACACACACACACACACACACACACACACACAACACACACACACACACACACACTATGCAGACACGCCAACACCTGACAAACGCCCTGCGGATGGCACAACGAAGCACTGGGCGTGGACGTGAAAACTCCTCGTCAGGCCATGAAAAACAAGGTCACGCGGCCAGGCGCCTTTCGAAAAAAGATCGACACTCAGAACATAAAGTAAAGAAACACACACACACACACACACAACACACAACACACACACAGGCATCAGCGAAACAGAGACACACACCTTCGAAGGTAGAGCAGCTGCTTGCCAGTGGCGCACTGGTTCCTGGTGTTGCTGCACTGGCACTCACACCAGTCTGCTCAATTTGCATTGGAAAGAGCTGCGGGGCCCTGCTGGTCAATGAAGTCATCGAGGATGAAATAAACAAGCGTTGCGAGGGCCTGGCAGCATCTACACGGTCTTGCTTCGATGTGATTGGCGACAAAGGTGACACCATCACTGGACAGGATTGCAGTGGGGCTGGAAAATCCACCAAAACAGCATTGGGTTTGATGCGAAGATGCACACGGATGATACGATACACACATGCGCGCGCACACACACACACAAACTCCTTATGCCCATGCCGGATCCTGGAGCAGATTTCGATGCCTCTGCACAGAATCGTGTCCAGTTTCGACGCCCGGGACGAAAAATGTTGAAGTATTTGGGTTTCCCAATCGAAAAAAGCAAGAACTCAATTTGACATGCGGCTCACTCTCTCCAGTAGAAGCGGGCCAAAAACCCCCTGGGGAGTGGGGCGGAGGGGGGGCTGGGGGGCAATAGGCGAGGCAGCGGCAAGCGGCGGGGGCAAGGATGGGTCGGCCGGGTGTACAAGAGCATGGCACCTGGCGTATGGCGTCACTCAACAGCTCAACCACCAGCAAAGAGTGGAGGTCACTTCGGCCAGGTGTCCCCAAATCGTAAAAATGGTATTTTTCTGGAACCATTCGGTTTGGTTGTTTTGCATACATGCATGCAACAACATACCAATCCGCAAGCACTCTTGGGCAGGGGGCGCATCAGTGTATTCCTGGACTCCAACACCGGCGGCATGGGAAGAGGGCTGGGGCGGGGCCGGAAACGTTTTCTATTTTCTTTTTAAATTTTGAATTCCCTTACATTGTGAGCATTTTGACTACATATAAAGGGGCTTAAAAAACTGTTGCCTGCTGACTGTTGTGGGGGCGAAAGCAGAACCTTCAAAAGGAGACAACGAGCTGTAATGTCGTTGTTGGCCCGAATGACCCTTTGGACGATAGTTGGGGGGTCTGGGGGGGAAGGAGGGTCCAGGGGTATTCCCCTCCTGGCCAGTCCTACATGCAATATCAAACAAAAGTCCTGGAAATCCACAACAGCGGCACAACTCTTCACACTCACGTCCAGAACACGTTCAACCACATGTGCACACCTTGTCAGTGGTTGTTGAGTGACGCCTTACCATACACCGTTGAGCGACGCCTAACGGTACTACCCCCCTCCTCTTGCGGTTGCCTCGCCCATCCCGCGCACACCCCCCGTCCAGTATGGGCAAGGCAGCAGAGCAGAACCCAGCAGCACTGTGGTGCTGTGCGAGCCGTGATGCTTTAGAATGAGAATGCTTTCAGTGAGACCCGCGAATCCTCATCCTCAGCAGGGAAATTAAAGCTTATGCCAGAAAAGTTTTTGGGCCATTTTTGATATACCCCCCCAAAATGAGAAGTAATCCTTAAGTTCGGTACAGCCGGTGGCAGTCTTGGTGGGGGTTCCTATCAGACCTGGAGTTAGAGCGTATCCGCATTAGCGCGGGATACACACTTTTTGTTTTTGGGATACACACAGGATACACACTCTACAACCCTGGAATACACATGTGATACATGCATACCATGAAAAAAGAAAGAGAAATCTTGGCCATCCCCCACAGGATACATGCGACGGTAACATGCACCCTTTTTTGTCAGTGGCAGACACGACACATGCGATGGTAAAGTGCACCCTTTTTTGTCAGTGGCGGACACGGCCCCAAGCAGTGGGGAGAGCTATTAGAATGAGCATACGCAGCGGCCGAATGGTAATGCAGGCGGCCGCCGTCCTTTTCGGTTCGAACCCTGACGCGACCCATATGGCGGCCGCACCGCTGCCACCGTCCGACCAGGATTCGATCCGAAGACCTAAAATCCTACAGCCGGGTGCGTTACCACTCGACCAAGGCTGGATGTGACAAAAACGTGTCATTGCTTGGAGCCTTTAAGCCGCAAGGGAGCGAAGGACTGGGGAACTGAGCGTGTAGGACTATAAATGAAGAAAAAGTTGGGATACACATGTGATACACACACTTGAAAGTTGGGATACACATTGGACGGACACACACTTCCAAAGCCTGAGATACAGTCGGATACAATAATTACAAGTTTTGGGATACACTCTAACTCCAGGTCTGGTTCCTATCTTGGGGGGATGCAGGCAAGTGCAATATTGTTCCCCATCTTTGGCCTATTGGGTGACACCCGCACTGAGACGGGCCCATGCGCTGTGGCCTGTGCTGTTGGGAGGACCCAGAGGGATCACCGGCGGCCGACTGGCCCTTTGCGCTTTGTGTATGGGAGGGCTGATGGGGAATATGGGGGGAGGGGGGGATTGGAATTGATCTTGGGGGTGGGGGGGGGGGGGGGATAGTTAGGCCCATGGGAACACCTCAAGAAAGCCCAATGGCCTTCTGGGTGACACCGCACATCCGCCCGCCGCTGCTTTTCAGGGTCCAAGGTGGTTCTGATCTTTGGCACACTCTGTGCAAAACCCCAGGTGGTTCTTACTTTTGGGTTGGTTCTTAGCTTGGGCCCGGTTCTTAATTTATTTGGGGGCTTTGCACAAATTGTTCGGTCTGAAACCGAGCAGCCCCCCGCACCACGTTTTTTTGTTTGCGGACTCAACCTGTCAATTTCGTCAAGTCTCTTGGCGCTGCCGGGGCCTGGCTGGGGTGGAGGCCAATGCTTGTGCATTTTCAGGGTGTGACCCTCCCTCAGGCGAAAAAAAAAAAGCAAAAGAAAAGGGAAAACTTGGCGCTCCTCGTAGCAAAGTGCTCGCAGATGCGCATCAAAGAGCCAGTCTGTGGTGCATGTCGACGCGGTGGGCCAGATCTAAAATTGAGGACAAACTATGAAACATGTGCGTGCGTGCGAAAACACACAACCACAAACAGGCAGACACACACGCGCGCGTGCGCGCACACAACAGCAAATACCGCACAAAGGCACACAGGCGCGTTAGCCGCAAACCGACACGCACCTTCATGAAGTGTTGCCGCGCTGCGTCTTGGCGTTGCCAGTGCAACGTGAGCAGTGCTCTGCTCGAACTGTTTTGGAACATGACCCGGTGCTCTGTCTGTGGGGGGCATGTCCGCAGACATGAAGAATGGAGTATTGGGAGGTTGCGACAGGCCCGCAGCCTCCGGAGAGTCTGTGGTAGGCTTGACAGGGGACCCCGGGACAGGCGAATTGGCTGGCACTTGGAATGGGTCCAAATATGAGGGGAACGTTGTGGGGGACAGCGGTGGAGATGGTAAGGGAGATGTGCTTGATGAACTGCTCGTACTCCCACTGCAATCGCTGATGAAATGGATATGATGGCATCAAGGCACTTTGGTCTGGTGGGGTATAACGTGGGACGCCACACTCCAGTATGGTGTGGTATTTGAGTATCGGGTTTGGGCATCGGGTTTGGTATTGGTGTTGTGGCATTGGCAATCGTATTGGTGCAGTATGGCAGGGCGTGGTAGAGGAGTCTTGAAAGATGTGTGGGAAGCAGGTGTACCTGTTGCAGCCCAGGAAAGGGTCATTCAGATCCGCGAAGTTGTTCCTCTCTGTGCAGAACATGTGACTGCAATGGGGCACCAGTGCAGACAAGGGCCGCACGCTGTGGGCAGGGGTGAGGGCAGCAACCTGCGGAAAGCTCCCTCATACAGAACCAGACCATCCCTGGAGGTCCCACACACCGCGGGTCAGGAAGCGGTGATCAACACCCGACAACAGTCGTCGGTCACGCAACCGACACAGGGGGGAGCAGCCCGGAACAGGGGCTCCAAGGGCCGTCATTAAGAGGCCAGCCCTTGGAGCCACCCCTGCCAAAAGGAGGTGGGGTCCAGAAAAGGTGTTCTGTTTGGATGTGATGTGCAGGGGCATGGGTGCTCTGGTGGACATGTGTCTGCCACTACCATCGGTCCTTCCGCTCGTGGAGATCAGTGCATTCACCTGAAGTGCACTCGGGATGGGTACAATAGTGTGCGTGAAGCCCCGTTCGGCTGTGCCCTTTTCCCAATGCGCAGCCCACCCCCATCACTTTTTGAGGCCTGGCTCACCCGAGGTCTTTGGTGCAGCCCTTTTATGTCCTACCTGCCTGTGCAAGCGGCTTTAACGCTGCACTTAAGAAATGTTCATCACTCCAATCCCCAAACAAAGCGTAAACCAACTTCCATTCCAACTCCAACTGCAAATCAAACTCCACACAAGGATGACATAAGCTGAATGGTCCTTGAAGTCAATTTCCCAACCCCCCTCTGGGCCCCAAGCCCCTCTCCCCCTCCTGGCGCTTGCAATGTTTCACCGGCTCGGTGGACACGCACGTGCACAGGACAAGGACACACGCACACACCTTTGTGCTCGTCAGGAGAAAGGGCTTGATACGTCTCGTCTGGAAACTTTGGGTGTTTTGAAAGGTCAGCTGCATCCAAATCCAAATCATGTTCTAGAGACTTAAGTGGAGACATTGGGGTTGGAGAATTGGCGGGCACTGGGAGGGCGCCTGGGGACCGTGCAGCAGAAAGCGAAGGAGACATTGGTGGAGACGGAGAAGTGCTCGCGGCCAAACTGTAACACAGAAGAGTTGCTAATAGGAGCATCCGTAGGGGGGCTGGGGGCTGGGGGCTGGGGGCTTGGGGCTGGGGGCTGAGGGCTGGGCAGTTCCTGGAAAAAGCTTCTGGCATCCAGTACTCACAGTCATGCAGCTGGAAGATACCTGACACTGATTGGATGGTGGCCAACGGCAGTTGGCAGGGAAACCGATGGCGGTTGGCGTGTCAACGACGGCGGCTGCATCCGACACTGATTGAAGGGTAACCGACTGTGGTTAGCGGGTTCGCTGCAGCTGTTGGAGAGTTACCGACAGCAGTTGGAAGATGCCCAACTGCTGACAGCATTTGGAAGGTGGTCGACGGTGGCTGGCATGCCTGCGTCCGCAGTTGGCAGGGAAGCGACGGCGGTTGGGGGAAAACCGACGGCAGTTGGAGGGTAGTCAGCGGTGGTTGGGTGAGTCTGCAGTTGGCCATTGGAGGGTAACAGAGGGTTATTGGCAGGTGACTGACTCTGAAGGGTACTTCGGGGCAACACACGCCGCTATGGAAATCTTTGTGCTTACGTCTGCAAGCGGAGGAAAGCTGTACGTGACTCCAGGTAGCAGAGGGTGATTCAAAGTAGCACATAGTGGTAGTCGGTTGATTGGGTTTTCGGTCAGCTTGGTTCTGTTGGATCCGAACCCGGGGCATTGTGCCTGGCGTCGGGACGCACAGTGGTGCTTTGGGGTTGCCCGATGGGCTTGGGCGGTCCTTCCAGGCTCGACCACGACGTCGTCAATTAGTCGGGACAGCCAAAACCGGGCCCAGGATGTCCTGCCTGGAGTCAGGACTTATGATCACTCATTCCCTGGCATTTGGCCGTCTTCAGAGTGTCAGCACTCACTTCACACTGTGGCAGCCGCCCTGAGAATATGCTAGCACTGCCTTCGGACTGCAGCAGTACTGCCTATGCAATTTGGCAACACTGCGCTGCGAAGGCGGCAACACTGCCTTCAGACGTGGCAGCACCGCTTTCGGAGTGTGTCAATATTGACTGCAGAACATAGCAGTATTGCCTGGAGTGCACAGGCGCAAGTTTTTGGTGAGGCCCCCATGGACAAAATGCCTGGAAATGCAGCGCACTGCTGATGTCCCACACTCGGTGACCTTGAACTCCCTGGCCCTGTGTTACTACTTTCCACATCAGATGAGAGCACCCTCCAAACTTCATTGTCTCGGGAATGACTGGATGGTAAGCCTGTCAGCACCAACAGGGGCGTGGAAGCAACGGTGACAGTAGCTCCAATTGTGCCCCCCGCCCCTACAGTGCAGCTACACCGCCTACCCCCCCAAGCAGACGCCACTAGAAACACTCTACAGGCTGTCAGTGCCGCTCCTCAGCCGGTGCACTGTGCTGGAGTTGTGGCACCGGGCGGCTCACGACTGTGGCGACCAGGATTTCAATTTTACGCTTAATCGACTGGCCCATGCGGCGGCCACCACAGGGCTGTCTGACCCCACCCCACTCTCCCTACCCTTGCTTCACCTTCTGCCTCAGCGCGTCCTGTTAACCTATGGTGAGCAGGTGGTGTTAGACACCACGCAGGGGCTGGACGACCACTACTTTGAGCGCTGGCATCCTGCCAGCCTGCGGCCCACGGCCTGTGAGTTCTTGCAGCTCCTAGAGGAAGGCTAAAGCGTGCGTTCGCATTACGCACACTGTTCCTGCATTCCCCCCCCCAGCTAGTCCATCCCCCTAGAGTGCCACTACTGTGGCACAGTTGTGCGTGACCTGCCGGTGCACGTACGCGATGAATGCCTCCCCTTTTTTCTCCTCCAGAGCAGCCTACGAGCGCGGGCCCTCTGCCTGCTGCTTAAGGTTATGCAGGGTACCGTGGAGTCCCTCTCCTCCCTTGTCCTGCTTGGGGGTCGCTACCGACTGCAGTTCACCCTAGATGGCCCTCACTTCCCAGAGTTACAGCCAGACAGGTACCCCCGCCAGTCAGACTGCATCACAGCCTCAGGTTTGTGGTATAGCGAGGGCCCGTCCACAGGTATCGGTTGGCCTGCACAGGCACGTCGAGATGTCACTGATCTCTTACTGCAGGGCCTTGCCCAGCCCGTCCCGACCCTGCCTGACGTGCAGCGGCAATGGGATGCCCTGCCAGTGGATGCCACAGTGACTGTCGATGATCCCAGGGTCCTTCAGGCTGCAGTGGCGGGTGGCCGGCACGTTCACCTGCCTGCTAATCCCACGCTCCTCGCCCAGGCAGTGGTACGGACCCTCCCCTCTTGTACACTGCACTTATGTGGCCAGCCCCTGGACCCGATGCCCTGGCCCACTATGAGCCTCCAGCTGGCCCCGATACCCGTGTTTGTGGCTCAGGGCACCACACTGCCCTATGCCATAGCAGACGTGTGGCACCGGGTACATGCGCGGCTGCCGGTTGTGCTTCTTGCAGACTGCCCGTCCGCGCTCGGTGCCTTCCATGCGTGTGCCGGAGCTGAGCCACACCTCTGTGGCTCTGTGGCGGTCCTGAGGTCGCCAACACCGGTTGGTCCCTCCTTCCTCCATCTGATACCACGTGACGCTCACAACACTCTGATAGATGCTATTCCGGTGCACTAGTTCCAGCCTTTCCCTTGCCTGCCTGTATACGAAACAGGGGTGTGGTAACGGTGGTGGGGTTCAATCTTACAACGGCGCGCCCGCGGTCAACAGGTGGAACCCCATGGCAGCCCAACTACAGCACACACCGGAGCGCCCTGCGCACGCCCAGCGCGAGTCCCTTGGGGGCAGGAGCCCCAGAAGCCTACACAAATGAGCCGTCGGACGTGAACCGACAGCCTGAGCCCAGCCCACCGACGCCCGCAGTCCCGTTAGTTGGCGATGGTTGCGGCCTAAAGCCCGTACCGCCGGCTGAGTCGTGGACAACGGATGGCTGAGCAGGTGGCAGACCGCGAGGGGGGGGGGGGGGTGCACAGAGCACAACATCCGCTTCACCTGCCTATCGCGAAGGCAGCAGTGGTGGACATCTGGCCTCATGGACCCGGAGAGGCCCCCTGAGCACTCAAACGACGCCCTGCGTCCGGCAGACGTGCAATACGGTGCAAGGGTCCCGACCCAAACCAAACCCAAACCCCCCGCCCCTGACGACCGACTTCGACCAACGAGCAGGTCACACAAAACACATGACACTGGACACCGGTTGTAGTTCAGTCAGCACAATGAACAATTCAAAATGAATTCCCGAATCACTTCAAAATGCACAGGCCTTGCTTGTAAGAGGGAGAGGGGGTCTTTCGGTTCTACCACCCACCAACCCGAAACAAAATCTTCAGCGGACACTTGGCTCAGGGAAACTCAAGCTTGAATAAGCGACCTTCATGGGATCCACCCGCCCCCCCGCCTTCAGTCCCTTGTAAATGAGGCCTGGAAGTGCAGTGCTTTGAGGTATTTCAAATGCAGTGCAACAGAACATACGCAATCAGCAACACAGCACAGTACACCACATGACAGCACGGCACAGCACACCACAGAAGTAGAAACAGGCACTCAGGAGCCACGACTTTCAGGCAAAAAGCAAGAATTCTGGGTTGGGGATGAGGTGAGCCATAACCTTGGAGGATCCTTGAGGACCGGAGTTGTCAGCCCATCCGGATGCACGTCGACGACGTCCTGAATCATCACCTGAAAATAACGGAATGGCACAGGACCCGACTCGTATGTGGAAAGGGCACCAGGTGGTGTTGAGCATGGGATTGGGCTGGCAGCCCGAGGCCTGCCGACCCCTGATTGCGCACCGCCATCCTACGCTCCAGAGGATACCGGTAATGCAGGAATGCCGTCGTGTGAGAAGGACTCACTTGCGCACAACACACATGCCTTCAAAAGGC